>MU396756.1:0-83215 GCA_022578855.1 Nemania serpens
TATTTTAAAAATAGTATAATAAGTTAACTTTTTTATATTAAAAAAAATAATAAAACTATATTTTAATATAGTAAAGTTTTTACTAATTAATTTAAAAATAAAAATATTATAAAAATTGCTTTTTTTACTATTGCAATTTTTTTTATATATATTTATAGTATATAATAATTTAACTATATATAAAAAGTTTATTATTATAAGTTTTACTAATAATATTAATTTTTTTATTATAGATATTAATATTAAATATAATTATAAAACCTTAAAAAAAATATAAAAAATATATAATAGTTAAACTAATAGATATAATATAAAGTTTGCTTTAAAAAAAGCAAATTTATATACTTTTTTAATAATAAAGTAATGCTTTAATAATTAGTTAACTTTTTTAAAATAATAGTTTAACTAAAAAAAAGTATAAAGTTTTTAAAAATATAGTTTAACTATAAGCTAAAATAAAAAAATATTTAAAAAAGCTAAAAAGAAAACTTATAGTTTAATTTTATATAATAATTAAGCTTTAAAACTTAATATAAAATAACAATATAATAAAAATAAAGCAGCTTTATATTGCTATTATAAAAAGTATATTATTATATAAAATAATAATTTAATATTTTAAATTTTAAAATAATTAATTAAAAAAACTAATAAAATATTTAGTAGTAATTTAAAATAAATACTTTAAAAAAATAGCTAAAGCTTATAAAGTAACGCTTATTAAGTAATTAAAAATTAAATTAAAAATTCTTTTATTAAACTTATATTTAAATAATAAAATAATAATATTTAAAAAAAAAAAAACCTGCTAAATAAAAATATAATAACTAAAGTAATAAAAATAGTAAATAACTTAGTATATAAGGTAAAAAAGTAATAAAAAAAAAGCTATAAATAATAACTAATAGTTTAAATAAAAAAAAGTACTAAAAATTAACTAATAAAAAGTATAATTATAAGATAAAAAGCTAAATATTATTTTAAAAAAAAATAGAAAATAAAGTAGCAAAAAATAAAGCTAAAAAAAAACTACTACTTAATACTAAATAAAAAAACTAAATAAAATAAAAGCTTTAGCTAAATATTAAAAGCTATTAAAATATAAAATAGCTATACTAACATAAATTTTAATTAAAAAAATAAGCTTAAAAGCTTTTTTTTATAAAAAAGAAGTTTTTAAATATTTAATGTTTTTTTATAAATATATAAAAGCAAAAAAAATACTATAATATATAATTTTAAAATATAACTTTTTAGCTATAAAATAAAAAATATTATAATATAATTTAAAAAGTATACTATTATATAGTAATAAAAACTTTTATATAATAATAAAAGTATTAAAATTAGTAAAAGCTATAGCAAAATAAATAATAAATATTAAAAAGTTAAGCATATATAAAAGAATAAAAGCTATAAAAAGTTAAAAAAAAATTAAAGAAAAATAAAAAAATAAAAAAATTATAAAAAAATTATAATAAAGCTGCTAAAAATTCTTAGCAACTAAGTTGTTAACTTATTAAAGTTTTTAAATTTTAACTAAATTAAAAAAAAAAAAAAGTCTTATAAAAAAAGTTCTTTTTTAAACTTTTTACTTTTAATAAGTTATTTAATAAAAAATAGCTTTTTTATAATAAAATACTATTAAAGTAGCTATATATTAGCTATATAAGTATTTTATTTAGCTTTAATATAGTTTTTATTTATAATTATATATATAGATTTTATTGCGCTATTTAGTTAGTATAAATAGGTTATTTAATAATAATAAATAAAAAAAACTTTATATTTTTATATAATATTAAGCTTAGTATTAATATAAATAGTAAAAAAGAATTTATATTAATAAAATAAACTTTATAAAATTAAAAAAGCTTTAGCTATAATTAATATAAACTTATAAATTTAAATAAAATATTATAAAATAATATATTTTATTTTAAATAACTTTAAACTTTTATAAAAAATAAAAAAACTATTAAAAGCTTTAAAATTTAAATAATAATATTTAAATAATAAAAAACTTTAATAATAATTTTAATTTATTTAAAAATATAACATTAGTATTATTTTTAATTATAAATATTTAAGTTATTTTTAGTAGAAAAAATAGTTAAAATAGTTAAAATAGTTAGTATAATTAATAAAAAAGATAAATAAGCCTTTTATTATAATTTTTAACTTCTTTATCTACTTTTATATATATAGTTTTTATTAAAGTTTTAGTATAACTTTTTTGCTTTAAATTTTATAATAACACTTTTTATAAGTAGCGCTTTAGCTTTAGCCTACTATTTTTACTATTTTTGCTATATAAAATAAATTAAATTTAATATATAAAAACATAAAAATGATTATTATATTAAGTTTAATTTATTTTATAAAGCAAAAAAGCCTTATATTCTTTTTTTATATATTGTAAATATAATATTAAATAAATAGTAATATTAATATAGTTATTTAAATATAGTTTATAAAAAAAAAAGCAAAAATAGTGAAAATAGCAAGCTAAAGCTAAAGCGCTGCCTATAAAAGATACTATTGCAAGGTTTAAAGCAAAAAAGTTACTCTAAAAATAATTATTAAAAAAATAAAAATATAAAAAAATTTATTAAAAACATTTTAAAAAATAGTTAAAAAAATATAAAATTTATTAATATTAAAACTATAAATAATTAAAATATTATAAATAATCGGTAAAATAAAACTTAATTAAATAATAATTATAATAATAGATTTTTTAGTAATTTATAAAGCTATAAAGCTTAAAATAAAAAAAAAGTTTTTTTTTATATATTATATATATATTAAGTTTAATTTATTTTATAAAGCAAAAAAAAGCCTTATATTTTTATTTTATATATTATAAATATAAGCTTTAGTTTATTTACTATGTTTAAGAAAACTTAAATACTATGTTTTATTTTAGTAATATATTTTTAGCTAGCTTTTACTAATTTATTAGCTACTGCTAATTTTTAATTTTATTGCTAATTTTTAATTTTACTGCTAAGCTGTCTATTTTAAGCAAATTAATATAAGCTTTACTTTTTATTTTTTATTTTTGCTATATTTATTACTTATTACTAAACTTTTTAATAGCTATAACTATATTATTATATAAAGTTTTATAATAGCTTTTATATAATTAATAAAGCTTTTATATATTTATTAGCTATATTATCTTTATATAAATAATAAATATTATAGTTATAAGTTTTAAGCTTTTTAAAGTTTAGTTATATAATTTATAATAGTATAGCTATTTTTTCTTTTTTTAAAAATTTATTAATTAAATAAGCTAAATAATATATTTTTTAAAAATAGATTTCTTATAAGTTTATTAAATTAATAATAAAAGTATTTTTTATTTTTACTACTTTTAGTAGTTATATAATTATTTTTTAAAAGCTAAATTCTTTATTAGTATTACTTTTAATTATAGGTATTTAAGTTATTTTTAGTAAAAAAAAGTAAGTAGTTAAAGTAGTTAAAGTAGTTAAAGTAGTTAATATAATTAGTAAAAAAAATAGATAAGCTTTTTACTATATAAGATTTTTAACTTTTTTATTTATCTTTATATATACGCGGCTTTTGTTAAAGTTTCGGCATAATTTTTTTAACGTAGGCATTTTAGCTTTAGCCTGCTATTTTTACTATTTTTGCTTTTTTTTTGCAAACTATATATAAATAACCGTATTAATATTACCGTTTATCCAGTATTATATTCACAGTATATAAAAAGAGAATATAAAGCTTTTTTGCTTTATAAAATGAATTAAACTTAATATATAATTTAATTTTTTTAAGTTTATAAAATAAAATTATTTAAAAAATAAATATAATTAGTATTTAAAATTAAAAGTAAAAAAACTAGCGCTATAAAAAAACAAAAAAGCAAAAATAAAAAAAAAAGGAAAAAAGTTTTTATTTTTATTTTATTTTTTTTTTGTTTTTAATACTAATTTGCTTTAAAACTAAAAATTAATATAAAAAATATACCTTAAACTTTTAATTATATAAATTAACTTTTTGCTTTTAAAAATCTAGTACTTTTAATATAATAAAAAATAGCATATTAAAATTAATTGCTAAATAATTTAATAATTAGCAAACTTAGTTTAAAAAAAAAAATTTAATATTATATTTTTAAGCTTTTAGCTAATTTAAAGCTAAATAATTATTATACTAAATATAATAAACTTTTTAAATACTATATATATAGTTAATATAAATATTATTAATAATATTAAAAACTAAAATATATTTAAAAAAAGTTATATATTAATATAATTATTAAAATAATTTTTAAAAATTTAGTATTTATAAATTTTATAAAAAATAAAATTAAAAAAGCTAAGTTACTAAATAATAAAACTTTAGCTTAATAATAATTATAAAGCAATAAAATAATATAATTATTTTAAAAACTATTTTTATAAGCTTTAAAATATAATAGTTAAAAAATAGTTTTATTAGTGCTAATTTAAGTAATAAAAATTTTAATAAGCTTTATAATATTTAATTTAACATAAAAATAAAAATTATGATATATACTAATAAAAGGTACCTTTATTAGTAGTATTAATCATAGATTAAATAAGGTAAAGCCTTAGGCTTTACCTTAAAAGCAAGCCTTGCAGGCTACTTTTATAGATTTTATATCTTTTTTTACAGACTTAATTACTACTAAAATATTAGTATTATAACTGCACCCCTGGTATACCGTACTAAATTAATTAACTAATAAATATACGTTTTTTTAGTAATACTACCGAAAATATAAATTTTTATATTTTTAAAAAGCTATAATATAAGCAATTAATATAAAATAAATATAATTAATAAATTGCTTTTATAATTTATTATATAAAGGTATATTATAACTTAATAACTATTTTATTTATAAGTTAAGCTTTTTTAATATTAAAAAAATGCTTAAACTTTTAAATTATAAGTAAATTAATATAATAATATAGTTTTAAACTTTTTTAATGCTATAAAAATACTTTTTCATTAATAAAGCAAGTATTTAATTTATTTTTAAATATAATAGCAAAAAGTTAAAAAATAAAATATAATATAATATAGTTAAAATAAGCTAATATAACTAAGTTTTAATTAAGAAAAAATATAAATAAAACCAAAAAAAGTTTTTTTAAAAAAAAGTGTAAATATTTATACTATAAATAAAGCATTTAGTTAATTTAGCAAAAATAAGTCTAAAAATATATTAAAATAAGTAGCAAATAATATAGTTTAAATAAAATACTAATATAATAATAACTTATAAAAAATAATTATTAGCTAATTTAATAAAAAGTTTAATAAAAAATAGCTTAAGCTTAATAAAAAAAAGCTATATAAAGCTATTATATTTACTAATTTACCTAGTATTATTATATTAAAAAGCTTAAGTATTTATTTATTAAGCTATTTTTTATTTAACTAAATATAAGTAGTATACTAAGCTTAAAGCTATTAAATAAATAAATAACTTAAGTAGTAGCACTAAAAAAAAGTATAATATTTAAAAAAATTAAATTAAAAAATAACTTATTAATAAATTTTTAGTTAAAAAATATTTTACTTTTTTTTTTTTTTAATTAAACTATTTTTACTATTTTAATTATATTATATATAAAAAAGTATAACATAAATATTATATATTTTTAAGCATTTAAACACTTAAATTAATACTTTTTCTTTTTTTATATTTTATATATTATTTTTATTATTATTATTATAGTAAAACTTAAAGCTTTATAAAAAAAAAAACCTTGCGATAGCATTTTTTACGGGCGCTGCTATAGCTTTAGCCTGCTATTTTCACTGTTTTTGCTTTTTTTACAAACTATATTTAAATAACTATATTAATATTACTATTTATCTAGTATTATATTCACAGTATGTAAAAAGAAAGTATAAAGCTTTTTTTTACTTTATAAAATAAATTAAACTTAATATAAAGCTTTAAAATAAGAATAGTTAAACTATTAAATATAGCTAAAGAAATAAAAGTAGTAAAAGTAAGTAATACTAATTTTTAAAACTTTTTAATAACAATTTATAAAAAATTAAATAAAAAAAAAGAAAATATAATTACTACTAATTAAGCATATTATAAAAATTAATTGTTTAATTAAGTATTTTAATGCTAAAAATATCTTTATAAATATACTTTTTCTTTTTTTTATAACGCATCTTTTATTTAACCGAGCTTTTTAATTAACCGGACTATTTATATAACTATATATATTTTACTATATAAGTACTTATATACTTTTAACCTAACTTTACTAATAAAAATCGGAAAATTAAAAACTTTATATCGTTAAAGCCATCTTTTAATAAGGAATTTAAATCTACTATTAGTTTTCTTATAGCCGTAAAAATAGGTTATATATCTTTAAAAACAATAAAGCCGCTAAAATATTTAGCGTACTTTTTTATTTCTTTAATTAACTTATATAATAAATAAGTTATAAATATAAAAGAAAATAGCATTAGATTTAAAATTTAGTAAAAATTCTAAATATACTAATTGTTTAACTATAGTTTCAAAATTGGCTAAATTATTCAGTTTTTCTAGTAAATAGTACGCTAAGCTAAAGTAGCCTGGTTAATTAGGTAGCCTAGTTAAGTAAAAAATGCGTTATATAAAATTCTAATTTTTTAAATAATTTTAAATATATAAAAAAATAGCAAAAATAAAGTTTAAAGCTTTTAATTAATATTTTATTTTAATATAAAGTTATATTTTAATTAATATTTAGCAAAATTATAATAAATTTATAATTACTAGTTTATAATATAAAAAGAATAAATATTAAAAGAATATTTATAAGCATTTTTACTACCTTAATTAGTTTTATATAGCGTTTTAATAAAGCTATTATAAGAAATGTTAAAAATAATATAAAATTAGTAATATTAAATAGCAAATATAATACTAGTTATAGCTATTTATACTAGTATTTAATTATTATTTATATTATTAAATATATTATTTATTTTATTAATTTAGTTAAAAATAAAAAACTATTACTAAAATATAATAGTATATATTTATACTTATAAGCTATATAGCTAAAAGATCTAATTAATATAATCCTTTATTTTACTTATTTATAAATATTAATAATTATAAAATAAAACAAGTTTTAAAACAGCGGTTTTTGCTAATTAGCTAACCTATATTTGCTATTTTAAAAGCTAAATAAAGCCGCTTAAATAGTTAAACCTAAAAGATTCTAAAGCAAAAAACTAGTTAATTTAATTATTAACTATATTTATAAAACAATAAAATAAAAAATCTTTTAATGCTAAATAAAGCTTAAAGAAATTTATATAAAGTATATTTTAGTAAACTATTTATAAAAGCATTACTAGCTTTTAATTACTTTAAATTAAATAACTTATTTATTTTACTATTTAAATTAAACTTTTTTTTATTTATTTTTAGTTTTAATATTTTAACTAATAATAAAGGCTTTTTAATAATTAAAATATTAAAAATATACGAAAACTTTAAATAATTAGTTTTAATTTATTATTTAAATAAAGTAAATTTACTAAATTATTTATTATTTCTTTAGCTATAAAAGTTTTAGAAAAAATATTACTTTAAAATATATAATGGTAATAAAAGCATACTTATTTTTTTAAAAAGTATAAAACCTAAATAGCAATAGTTTAAATCTTTTTTAAAAAATATTTAAAAGTAAATATTTAGTATCTAGCATTATATAAATTAAAAAATATTATTAGTAAGCTAAAAAAAAAAGATTAAAAATAATTAATACTTTTGTATAAACTTTTAGTTAAATAAACTATAAATACTTTATATAAAAGTTAAACTAGTATTTAAAAGCTTTATTAAAAAAGCAGCTAATATAGCTTTTAAGTTTTATAACTATTATTAAAAAAACTAATATATTATATAAATAAAATAATAATATAAGTAAACTAATAGCTTTTTCTACTTTTATATATACTATCTTTGTTTATATTTTTTAATAACGTATAATAATACGCTTTTAAAATAAAAAAGATATATAGCTTATATTTTAAGCTTTTATTTAAGATTAAAAATTAACTTTTAATTATATAGCAAAAATCTATAATATTTTATATATAATTTTTTATAATTAATAGCTTAGTATACTTATATAACAAATAAAAGTACTACTATAGCAAAAATTAACTAAACTTAAAAAGCAAACTATTATTTAATATATAATAAACCTAGTTTTATAATTATTTTTTCTTTAATTAAATAATATTAAAAATATAGCTAATTTTTTTTATATATATATAATATAACTATAGTTAGTATTAATTAGGCTTTAAACTTTATATAATAACAATTTAATGTTTATATATATTTTTATTAAAAAATTAATTATTAGCAAATTTTTTACAAAAATTCTAATATATATTAAAAGTAGTATATACTTATATATTTAATAGTTAAAAAATTTAAAATTATTAAAAAGAATATTTATAATTTTAATAAAATAAGCTTTATAATAAAAAAAGTTAGCGCTAAAATAGTTATTATAACTTTTAAAAAGTATAAATAACTAAAATTTATATATACTAGCAATTAAAAATAGTTATTTATTATTTAAAGTATTAGTATATATAGTTATACTGTTTTTTTATATATTATTTTAGTAAAAAAATATTATTATTTTTATAATATAAAAATAGTAAATTATTATTTAATTAAGTTATTATAATAATAAAAAATAGCTAAATAATAAATAAATAAGGTTTTAATTAGATTTAGCATTTTAATAAATATATTATACGTTATATAAAAAGTATTTACTATTTATTAATTTTTAATAGCTATAAAAGCTATTATTTTACTAAATTTAAGTTATATATTAAGTTTAATTTATTTTATAAAGCAAAAAAAGCCTTATATTCTTTTTTTACATACTATAAATATAATACTGGATAGACGATAATATTGATATAGTTATTTAAATATAGTTTGTAAAAAAAAAAGCAAAAATAGTAAAAATGGCAGGCTAAAGCTAAGGTGCTTACGTCGCTTATAAAAGATGCTATCGCAAGGTTTAAAGCAAAAAAGTCACGCCGAAACTTTAATAAAAGCCGCGCACACATATTATTTACTTTATAAATTAACTAGTAGTATTATTTTATTTATTAAAAATATATACTATAATAAGTAATTAGTTATACTATTAATATAAATAAATAAAGAAACCTTTAATAAAGGTTTTACTTTATAAATTAAATAAAAAAACCTTAGGTTTCTATATATAAAGAAAGCTTTTTAAGCTTTTTATATTAAATCTATATTTTCGTATTTAAACTTAATTATAGTACTACTTTTAGTATTTTATACTAAGTATAAATAGCTAATTAAATACATTAAATAAACTATAGAAATATTATTTATAAAAAAAGTTAAAGACTTTTTAAATAATTTTAAAGTAGTAAAAAAGACTATATATGTTTTACTATATAGATATACTAAATTAATAAATTTTTTTGCCAAAAAAAAGATATTGATATTATTATTTAAGCTATTTAAAAGATTTTTAAGATTTAAATTTAAATTATAAAAACTATTACAAATTACTATTATAAAATTAAATACTTTTTTATAAAATAATTATAAAAATAATATTAATTTAAAGTTAAATAATTTAATATTATAGCTATAAGCTTTAAGTTTTTTAGGGTTTGTTTATATAATTTATAATAGCTTAGTTACTTTTTCTTTTTTTTAAGATTTATTGTTTAAATAAGCTAAATAATATATTTCTAAAAAGTAAATCCTTTATAGGTTTATTAAATCGGTAATAAAGGTATTTTCTATTTTTACTACTTTTAATAGTTATATAATTGCTTTCTTAAAAGTTAGATTATCTATTAGTATTAGTTTTAATTATAAGTATTTAAGTTATTTTTGGTAGAAAAAATAGTTAGAGTAATTAGAGTAGTTAGTATAATTAGAGTAATTAGTATAATTGATAAAAAAGATAAGCCTTTTGCTATATAAGATTTTTAACTTCTTTATTTACCTTTGTATACGTAGCTCTCGTTAAGGTTTTAGCGTAACTTTTTTGGCGCCCTAGCTTTAGCCTGCCATTTTTACTGTTTTTGTTTTTTTTTTAGCAAACCATATTTAAATAACCATATTAATATTACCGTTTATCCAGTATTATATTTATAGTATATAAAAAGAGAATATAAGGCTTTTTTTGCCTTATAAAATAAATTAAACTTAATATAAAGTTAAATAATTTAAATAATATTACTTAAGTTTTAAAAAATTAAAAAAAATATAAATTAATAATTTTTATTTTTACTTATATTTAGCAAATTTATTATAAATAATATAAGCTAAAATTTATAACAAAAAAATTTAAATATAAAAATTAATATAAAGATATTATAAATTTAGATTTTATAAAAAATTTTAATAATATAAATTAAGCTTATAAAATAATTGTTAGCTAAATTTAAATGCTATATTATTAGCTTAATTTAGCTTATAAATTTTTCTTTATTATATTTAAAAAATAAAAAAGTTAACATATTTTATCACTATATAAATAAAACTACTATATAAACACTATTTTAAAATTTATTATAGTTATATATTTAAAAAATAACTATAGTATAATTAAATTAATTTAATTTAATTAGAATTTTTTTTATTAAATGCTTTTACTTTTATTATATATATTTGTATATTATAACTAGTGTTACTATATATTTTATAATAACGTGTACGCTTAGTTACTTTTACTTAATAACTACTACTTTTACTATTTTTTTGATTTATTAAACTATTACTTTTTTAAAAAACTTAAAAATTTATTTCTTTAGTTAAAATAAGTACTTTTTTAGCTTATAATTACTTATTTTTTATTTTGTAGCATTTATTAAGTATATAGTTAGCTTTTTTAAGTTTAGTAATTTTATTTAAAATTAAAGTCTGCTTATATATTAATAAGTATATAGCTTTAAATAAAGAAGCTATAGTACTAAAAATTTTAGTTAAAAAGCTATTTTAATATTTTTAAATATAATTTTTTAAATAAATTGTTTATATAATAGCTTTTTTAATATTAGTAAGCATTATTAAAAACATAATAGTAAAAAGCAGTTTAAAAAGCAACAATAGTATAAAAATAATTAGCTTATTTTTAAGCTTTAAAATAATAATATTTAAGTTAAATAAAATAAAGCTAGTAGCTTTAAACTTAAATATAATATTTTTAAGCATTATTGCTTAAATATAAGCTTTAAAAAACATAAATAAAAAGTTTTTTTTTAAAATATAAGTTATACCGGTTTATATAATATCGCTAATTTTAATACTATATGCTTTTTTTAATAAGCTAAAGCATAAAATATTTAAAAGTTAAAGCTTATAAAAAGAATATATAGATATTATTTTAATAAAAATATTATTTTTTTAGCAATAATTTTTAAATATTTCTAAATAGTAGCTTTTATAACTATTAAAAATAAAAAAGTATTTTATACCTATTAAATATAGCTAAGTATATATATTAAAATGCTTAATTTATTTTAAACTAAATTTATTGTTAATTTAGCCGTTATTTAAAACTATAACTTGCTAATTAAGTAGTAAAAAGCTATTATAATACTAAAAAATAAAATAGGTTTTTTTTTTTTAAATAATAAAAGGTAGTACTATTTAACTGCAAAAATTAATTAAGCAAATAGCTATAAACTAATACTAATTATTTTGCTAAGCTTACTAAAGCTTATTTTGCCTTTTTATACTTATTATAACTATATTAGTTATAATTATACCTATTATAAACCTTATTTTATTAAAGTTATAAATATTTTCTTTTATAATATTTTTATATATAATAGTTGCTTTTATATATTTAAAATATATATTATATTTGTTAAAATCTTTATAAAAAATTTAGCTATAGTTAATTTAACAGTTAAAACATGTTTTAATAATAAGTATATAATTTATAAAGCATATAATTTAGTTTTTGCTAATTAATTAGTTATTCTGCTTAGCTAATAATTGGTTAGCTATATTTTAAATATAAGTAACCTAAAGTAAAAACGCTTGCAAATCTAAATTAATTATAAAATTAATAATTAATTCTTTTTTAGTTTTAGTAAATTTAATAAATATATTATAACTATTATACTTAAGCATAATATTTTTAATTTTATAATAAAAAATAATTTGTAAAATATAATATATTTTTGCAATTTTATAAAAAGTAATATAAAAGCTTTATTAAAAAGTATAAGCGGTAGTTTATAGCTTAGTTTTTTTTAACGCATTTTTTATTATTATAAGTAAAAAAAAGATAGTTTAAATAATAAAAGGTTAAAAAGTCTAAAATAGTGTTTACATAGTGATTTTATCTATATAGTGGTAAAATATGTTAAACTTAGTATAAAATATAAATTAAAGCTATAAAAAAATTAATATTATTTTAAAAAAATAACTATTTATATTAAGTTTAATGTTAAGTTTAATTTATTTTATAAAGCAAAAAAAGCTTTATACTCTTTTTTCGCATACTAAAAATATAATACTAAATAAACAATAATATTAATATAGTTATTTAAATATAGTTCGTAAAAAAAATAACTATTTAATAAATTTATTATAAATAAAATCTTTTATTATAATTAAATAAATTTAAAAAACTTATTAGCTAGTATTAATACTAAAATTATAAAAAATATATTAATTTTAACTAAATTATCATTATTTATTATATATATTATATTAAAACAAAGTAGTTAAAAAGTTAAATTAATATTAAAATATTATTTAATTTGATTAAAAAAAAATTAAAAGAAAATAATAAATAAACTATTTAATATTTTAATTAATATATATTTTTATAGCCTATAAAGCTTTACCGCATTATTTTTATATCTATAATAATATATATATATATATAATTTAGTATAAATTTAACAAAAAATTATTAAACTAACAAATTTAATATAGAAATAATATTTAATACTTTTTTATAATATAATTAAAACCCTATTTAATTATACTTTTTTGCTATGCTAATAATATATTAAAAAATATAGCTGCAAATTTAATAGCTAATATATTTACTTTTTAAACTAACTTTTTTTTAAGCCTTTTAGACTAGCTTTATAATAAATATGAAATTGTAATCCTAAGCATACTTTTAATTTAAGGTTTAATTAATAATAGCTTTTGCTAACTGCTAGAAAAATACGTTTAAGCTAATATATTAGATATACTAGTTTTTTTAAAAAAGCTTTTTAAATATATAAGCTATAGCTACGCTAAAAATAGCTTAACTTAAAAAAAAAAACTTAAAAAAACATAAAAAACTAAAAAGCAATTTTTTAATAAAAACTTAAATATAAAACCTTAATAATATATATAAGTTTTTTAAGTTATATAAGTTACTTTTTATTATTTAAATAATAGCTAAATTATTTTTTAATATAAATTAAAAATAAATTATAGCAATTTTTTATAATAAGTTTAAGCTACTAAACTTAATTAAACTATATACTAAAATATTTTATATTTTAAATTTAGCTATAATATTATATATAAATTAAACAAATAATATTATTATAAAAGCTTTATTATTAAAACTAAAAGTATATAAACCTAATATTAGCGTTTAAGTTTACTATTTTTTAACCTTTATAACAATTTATTTAAAGCTATTTAAAATATAACTATATATTATAGTAATAATAAACAATTTTGCTTAAATTATATATAAATAAGCAGCAATATATAAAATAAAACTAGTAATTTTATATATAATAGCTTAAATAAAGTATTATTTAATAATACTATATATAGTAACTCTTTAATTAAAATAAAACTAAAAATAAAAGCATAATTATTTATTTTTAATAATACTAAAAAAACCTTAATTATTATATAATACTAATTTAGATAAGCTTAATTTAAAATTAATAAAAAGAATAAATAAAAACTTATTTTAAGCTAAAAAATAAATTTATACTTACTAAAATAAAAAAAAGTGCAATTAAAGCTTAAGCTTAAATAAATATATATAAAAATATATTTATAAACGGTATAAAAGTAATTATAAAGCAAAAAATTATTTAAAAAAAGTATAAAAGTTTAGTATAATATTATATAAAAAAAGTATTAGTGCTACTAATTTAACCTTTAATCTTTTTTTTATATTTGCTTAAATATTTTTTTTAATTTAAGCTAAATTTAAAACCTTTTTAGTTATTTTATTTATATTATATTTTTTACTTTTTCTTTTAAAGCTGCTAATTAATATAATGCTAGCTTTTTAAATATATAACTTAGAAAAAGAAAGCGTATAAGCGTTTTTATTTTTTCTTTAAGCTAAATATTAAAAAAAAATACTATAAAATTATTTAAGTAGCTTAAAAAAATAATTTAAAAAATTTTAATATTTAAAGCTTTGCTTAATTATATTAACTTTTTAAAACTAAGCTAAACTAAAAATTTATATTTTATAAATAAAAACTCTATAATTATTAAAAGCTAAACTATATTAAATTTAGCTTTAAACTAAATTATTAAAGTATTATTAAATATAAAGTTATTTTACTTACTATTAAACCTAATATTAAAAATAAATAAAAAATAATAAAAAATATACTACTTTTTATTTTTAAAAATTAGTTTAGTTAATAACTAAATTCTTTTAAACTATAACATACTTTATATTAAGTTTAATTTATTTTATAAAGCAAAAAAAGCTTTATACTCTCTTTTTATATACTATAAATATAATACTAGATAAACGGTAATATTAATACGGTTATTTAAATATAATTTGCAAAAAAAAAGCAAAAATAGTAAAAATAGTAAGCTAAAGCTAAAATACCGCTTATAAAAGGTGTTATTACAAAGTTTAAAGCAAAAAAGTCACATTAAAACTTTAATAAAAGCTATATATACTTAAGCCTAAAAAGTAAATAAAAAAGTCAAAAATTTTATATAGCAAAAAGCTTATCTATTTTTTTTACTAATTACTCTAGCTACTTTAACTATTTTTTCTACTAAAAATAACTTAAATATTTATAATTAAAAATAATACTAATAAATAACCTAACTTTTAAAAAAGCAATTATATAATTGCTAAAAGTAGTAAAAATAAAAAATATTTTTATTACCGATTTAACAAATTTATAAAAAATCTACTTTTTAAAAATATATTATTTAGCTTATTTAAATAATAAATTTTAAAAAAAAGAAAAAATAGCTAAGCTATTATAAATTATATAAATAAATTTTAAAAAGCTTAAAGCTTATAGCTATAATATTTATTATTTATATAAAGATAATATAGCTAACAAATATATAAAAGCTTTATTAATTATATAAAAGCTATTATAAAGCTTTATATAATAACGTAGCTATAGCTATTAAAAAATTTAGTAGCAAGCAATAGATATAGCAAAAGCAAAAAGCAAAAAGTAAAGCTAAAATAGATAGCTTGGCAGCAAAATCAGAAATTAGTAACAAAATCAAGAATTAGCGGCAGCAAATTAGCAAAAAGTAGCCAAAAATATATTACTAAAATAAGATATAGTATCTAAGTTTTCTTAAACATAATAAATAAGCTAAAGCTCCTATAGCATGCTTTAATATATAATAATTTAATATATTTTTAATATAATATAAAAACTAAAAAAAAAAAGTATTTATTTAATTAAAAAAAACTTAAAAAATGCTTTTTGCTTTATTTTAGTAATATATTTATATTACTAGCTTTTAAGTTTTAAATAAAAAAAATTACTTCTTTTACAAAAATTAATTTTTATTTAAACTTTAAATAGCTTTATTTTTATTTAACTTATTTATAAAAAAGCTTTACTAAATATTTAAAGTATTACTATTTTTTGTTAGCTTAGTATACTATTTTAATAACTTTATATTTATGCTAGCTTTAATATAAATTTACTTTATATTTATAGTATATTAAAGATATATTTAGTTATTTAATATATTAAACTTTATTTTAAATTTATTTAAAAATAGTAAAAGTATATAGTTAGAAATTCTAAGTATTAAAATTAATATAGTTATAATATAGGCTTAATTATCTAAAAAAAAGCTAGCAAAAATAAACTATTTTATATTTAAAGCGCTTTTTAAAAAAATGCTTATTTTATTGCAAAATTAAAAAACTAGCAAGCTATTTTAATTTTTATTTAATAATAGTATTATTAAGCAAACTATTTTTATATAATATTTAAGCCTTACTATTAAAATTTAGCTTATAAATGTTATACTTTTTATTTAAATTTATTATAGCAAACTTTTATTAGTAATATAATTTATTAGCTAAATTTAATAGCATATATTTACTTATAAGCAGTAATTATTAAACTATATACTTATTTATAAATATATTTAATATTAGAATTAGTAAGTTTTAGTATAAAGCTAACCTAGCTTTAAGCAACTAAAAAAATTATTTTTTAATTTTGAAATTTTAAATATATAGCTACTTTTGCTTTAATAATAAAATAGATTTTAATATTAATATACTTAAAATTATAGTAATTTAAATAGTAATAATATATATAAATAATATAATAGCTTAAACCGGCTTAATAAACTTATTTACAAAAAATTTATTATTATTAAATTTGATATAAAAAATCTTTGTTATTATAATATGCTATAATATCTGCTTTTAAATAAAGCAAATAATATTTAAAAATAATAGCTTAGCTAATGCTTTATTTTAGGCTAAATTTGCTATAATTGCTAACTTATATTTATATTAGCAGTATTTTTTAAAAAAAGTCCTTTTTTATAATTTTTAGTACAAATATAAAAATATAAACCAATTAATAATAATAATTACTTATATTTTTTATATATAAGTTTAGCAAAAAAAACTTAAGCTAAATATAAGTTAATTATAAAAGTATATAAAAATTGGTATAACTTTTAGCTATAGGCTTTATAGCTAGCAATAAAAGGAAATTTAGCTTTATATATATATAATTAAGCTTATAAGTTATTTTAGCAAGTAATTTAAAGCTTAACTTTAAGCTTATATTTATTTATACTATAAATAATCTATATTAACTTTAAATTTAATATATATATATTTAATAGCTTATATATTAAATAGCTAATTTAAAAAGCTATATATTTATTTTTTTATAACTATAGCGCTTTTATAAAAATATTAATTTTAAAACAAATCTTAAATAAACTAGTATTTAAAAAAGCAATAAAAAAAAACCTTTAAAATATTTTAATTACTAATATAGCTTTTACTATAGCTTAGTATAAGTTTTTATAACTAAAAAAAATAACTTATACTAACTTAAAAGTAAAAAAGCTTTAATATTAAAATATATTAAAGCTATTTAAATTAATAGTTTAACTATTAAAATTTAGTAACTATTTTTAAGTTTTTTTTATAGTATAAAAACAAACTATAATTATTTTAGCATTAATATAATACTAGGTATAATAAGCAAAAACTTATACCTAGTTTACTATATAGCAAAATTATTAAAATAAAATAATAAACTATTTTATATATAAAATATAGCTTTTTTTTTATCTATTAAATAGTACGTTTTTAAAGTCTTAAACGCTATAAATTTTAAAAAACAAATTGTTATACTTAAAAATTAACTATAAAGTATATTTAAGCTATAGTTTTTATAAAAATATGGTATAATATATATATAATATAAAAATAAGTAAAAAAAATATAAAGTTATTAAACCGCTAAATATTAAATATAGTTAAAAAATATTATAAAATATTTATAAATAAAAAACTTAAAGCAAATAAAAAGTTTATATTTAAGTTAATATTACTTTTTAATTAAGTAAAAAATTAGTAAATTAGCTAAATAAAGCTATAAGTTAGCATATATAAACTATTTTAATTTATAATAGCTTATTTTAAGCTTAATTAAAAATTAACTTATTATTATATATTAGTATAATTAAGCAATTAAGATTTAGTATAATAAGTAAATTTATATTATAAAAAAGTTACTTATACTACAAATTTATTCTTTTTTTTAAATATATAGTAAAAATTTAAAATTTAAATTTAAGCTATTTATATATATTAAAATAAATTAAATTTAAATTTTAAGTATAAATATATTAAATTTTTAATTTTATTAAAAAGCTACTATAAATAAACTTTAAAATTTATTAAATGCTAGCTAAAGCTTTTTTTTACTTAAATTTAAACTTTATATAAACTAATAATAATTTATTTACTTTTTAGTATTTAAAAAGTCTTTAAAATAATTGCTAAAATTATTATTTTTTTTGTTTTAATAAAGTTAACAACTTTTTTACTACTTAAATTTAGCTTATTTTTATTACTATTTTTATCTTTATTTTTTTTTTTTATAATCTAATTTTCATATTTTTTTCTTTTTCTTTTTTCTTATTATTATTATTATTATTAATAATAATAAAAGTAAAATTTAATATAAAAGTAGTAAAAGCAAAAGCTAAAATTAATAAATAGGTATAATATATTTAATTTTTTATTTAGCTAATAATTTTTCAAAGTTTAGCTAAATAAATTAGCATTAAATTTATATTAAATTTATTATAAAAACTTATTACTAGTAATAAAAAACTTTTTAAAAGTTATTATATTAATATAGTTTTAATAAATAATAGCGCAAATATAAAAAAACTTTTTTTAAATAAAATAAACGCTATATTTAGCAAAATTAATTTATTTTAATTAGCTTTAAATTTGTAGCAAATTTAAACTTAACTTATATTATAACAACCTTTAAAGCAATTTTTTTTATAAAACTTAATATAATAAATATATTTAAAAAAAAAGATAATATTATTAGTATAAAAAGTATTAAAATTCTATTATATTTTTATTAAAGGTAAATTTAAAGCGCTTTTATTTTAAGCAAATTATTTATTTAAATTATATAATAAATATAGTAAATATAAGCTACTTTTTACTTATTTATAATAGTAAGCTTTTAATTTAAAATAAATTAAAATTAAATTTGCTTTTAGTTTTATTTAAATAATATACTATTGCGACAAAAAAAAGAAAAAAAAGCCTTAAATAGCTACTAAGCTAGCAAACCTTTTTATAAGGTTAATTTTGTTATAATAAAAAAGTTAAATTTATATTGCATTAAAGTCTTAATTAATAGCTAAACAAAAAAGAAATAGCTACTAAATTAGACTTAAATTTAATATAAATATATAATAAAAATAACTTATATTTTTATTATTATTAAAATAAAAATAAAAAAAGCTTAAATAATAAAAAGAATTTATAATAAATTTTATTTAGCAAAATTTTATACTACTTAAAGTTTTACTTTTTTTATTAGCTATAATTTCTTTTTTTAATTTATTAAGCTATATAAAGCTTAACATTTTATAAAATTAAATAAAAAAAAGAAGAAAAAAAACTAATTTTTAATAATATATAAGCATAAATATAAATAATTTAATTAGCTTTTATAGTATAAGTAGCTTAAATTTATAAGTAATAATAGCTTATATTTGCTAGCTATTTAACCTTATATAAATATTTTATAATATTTTATTTAAGCTTTAAATTTATATTAAATATTAGCTAAAAAGCTTATATTTTTTTTATTATATATATTTAATAAATAATAATAAATATATACTTATGTCTGAGTTGTTTTCGGTAGGAGAGATGGTTGGAGTGGTTGGAGTAGTTGGAGTGGTTGGTGAAGGAGACAGACAGGCCTCTCGCCGTATGGGATTTTCGACTCCTTTATCTACCTTTGTGTGTGCGCGGCTTCCGTTAAGGTTTCGGCGTGACTCTTTTGCTTCAAACCTTGCGACGGCACCTCTTACGGGCGACGTAGGCGCCCCGGCTTTAGCCTGCCATTTTTACTGTTTTTGCTTTTTTTTTTGCGAACCGTATTCAAATAACCGTATTAATATTACCGTCTATCCAGTATTATATTTACAGTATGCAAAAAAAGAATATAAGGCTTTTTGCTTTATAAAATAAATTAAACTTAATATAAATATATACTTATAATATATTATAAATATATATTTTTATAGTTTATAAAGCTTTACTATATAATTTTTATATTTATAATAATATATATATATATATAATTTAGTATAAATTTAATAAAAAATTACTTACTTATTATTTTTAAACTAGTATTACTTTATTTATATTATTTTATTTATATTACTTTATATATATTATTTTTGCTTTATATAGTATAAAATAATTTAGCTAGCTTTTATAGCATAAGTAGTTTAAATTTGCAAGCAATAGTAGCTTATATTTACTAGCTATTTAACCTTGCGTAAATATTTTATAATACTTTACTTAAACCTTAAACTTATACTAAATACTAGCTAAAAAGTTTATGTTTCCTTTAATATATATACTTAATAAATAATAATAAGTATATATTTATAATATATTATAAATAACTTATTTTAAGCTATTTTAAAAAGTATACCTTAATTTTTTGTTACTTTTTTTATATATTTAGCTATTTTTTTACTTTTATATTATTAAATTTTTTTTAGTTATAATAACTTTTAGCTATTATTTATAAATAAATTACTTTTTTTACAAATATTTTTAAAAGTAATTTATTTTAACAATTTTATTAAATCTTTATAAAATGTTTAATAAAGTTTCTAAAGTATAATTATATATAAGCTTTAATAATTTAACCTAAATATTAAAAACTTATAGTTTAACGTATTTATAAATATTAAAATAAAGCATGCTATATATATAACCGCACTTTAAAAACTTTATTAAACATTTCATAAAGATTTAATAAAATAGTTAAAAAAAATTACTTTTAAAAGTATTTATAAAAAAAGTAATTTATTTATAAATAATAGCTAAAAGCTACTATAACTAAAAAAAAGCTAATAATATAAAGGTAAAAAAAATAGCTAAATATATAAAAAAAGCAATAAAAAATTAAGGCATACTTTTTAGGATAGCTTAAATCTAGCTACTAATTAAGCTATTAAATAGCTTATTTATTATCTTATTTTAATGTTTAATTAAATAACCTATTAAGTTTTTAGCAACTTAATAAGTTTTTAACAGCTTATAAGCTTTTATACTAATTAATGTCCTAATATTTATGTTGTTTTAAATATTAATATTATTTAATGTTAAGTCTCTAGAAAAATTTAAAAAAATTTAAATGGTTGGGCCCCCAATTGGGCTTTGGGTTAACCCAACCTGTTGGGTCTACTTAGGCGCCCGCTAAGAACCCACGGGTTTTCGTGGGCACCCATGGGTTGGGTTTTGTCAGGGCCTAGTTATACGTATGGCATGCTCCGTTTTAATAGTGCTGCAGTTCTGTTCCGTGTCATAGACTGTTTCGCCGCCCTTTTTCTTTTCATCTTCACACTTCCTTCGTCTCCCAATCGCCGCCCTCCACCATCATGCCACCCGCCCGCAACCACACCCAGCGCGCCAAAAATCGCGACTCCGGTAAACGTGACGCAGCCACAATCATCAAGGGGGCGCTGGTGTGCCGTCCGTGCTTCGGACGTATTCATGCGGGTTTCCAGCCCAAGAAAGGCCAGCCCTTGGAGGTTGGGTGTTCCATGAAGAACCCAGGCTCGTCCTCGTGCGAAGGCTGCGAAGGCTGCCGAGGCGGCCAGATATTTGCGAGCCTGTACGTATCTTCACTGCTGTTTCGTGTTTCGCTGCTAAGGTAAAAAGCTTCCTGCCATGATTGTAAGGGCTCCAGAAGACCTTGGTACTAGAAGCGTAGTGCGTATTGGCCTATATAATAGGTTACGAACTCCGCGAAGCGTGAATTGGTATTAGGACCTGAATTGTGACTCTCTGACGAAATAAGTAAAGGAAAGGAAGGTCTAGTGGCCAGGTCTTTGTTCTTGTAGGCCTTGTTTTCTTCAGCGGCTTCGCTGGCGTCTTAAAGGGTCCGTACGAAGGTGTTTTTCTGGCTGATCATATTGTGATCTTGAGTGTCGCTCTCGAGGGTCCCCGACAGCGTTCGTAAACGCTGTCTCAACAGTGTGGTAAGCACCGTCTAAAACCCCTCTCAGGGTCGGAAATTCTTCAGCCGACTATGGCCTGTCGACTAGGCGGCGATAAGTTATGCCTGGTAAGTGTCGCTAATAGTATAGCGGCGGTTAGTACCGAGTTCGAAGCCGTAGATAGGAGAGAGTCGACGGACTGTTTCTAGTGGCCAGAAACACTAGAAACAATCGCTAGCTACCATGTAAGAGCTCTAGAAGACCTTAGTTCTAATAGCGTAGTGCGTATTAGCCTGTATAAGGTCACGAAATACGCGTTGATTACGATTTGGTATCAAGGACCTGGAATTGTGACTCTCTGACTAAATAAATAGAAGGGAAGGGATGGGGGTAATTGCCTGGCTTGACTGAAGTTGAAGTGCTATGGGCTCTGTATCGGTTAACTAACCCTCCTTCGGATTGTCTGCTACTGAGATATCGACTTACCTGGCTAGTGGTCGTCGTAGAGGACCAAAACTTGGCCTCCCTAGTGCCAATTGGAGGACATGATGCTTTGTTTTCGTACTGCTGTGTGATGGCGATGATAATGGCGATGATGGTGATGATGGTGATGATGGTAATGGTGGTGATGATGATAGTGTTGCATATATAGCCCTATTACTGTAGAACACAGTAACTGCGCGTCGTTTTACTGTGACAGATAGTGATAATAATGGTGGTGGTATTAGTGATGTTAGTAAGACTAAGGAGAAAAGAATTGAGCCAAGCGCACTCTATATGATACTTCTAGTTGGGCCCTTCTCATTCTTAAGCAGGAGCTTCTGCGCCACCTCCTTCCTAGTGTATACAAATCTAAAAGGAACTGTGTAACAACATCTATCTCTGTTGTCGTAACTGCGAAATAGAAGGAGTATAATATATCAAAAGTCTATGAAATAAAGCAAGAACGATTGTGTCAGAAGGGCCAGTCAAAGTTAATAGACAGACTGCCCACACTTAGATAGAAAATTGAGGAGCTTAATAGATCATAGGATGTGAGCTAGGGAAGTGATCAATTAATTCCTGAACAACCTATATATAGGGGATTTTCATCGCGTTGCAGGAACCTAAGCCATCTGGAGGGCTTTGAGATACGACTAGCTGTTTGTATCAATCAACATAACTGCCGCAGAAGCCACTTTCTTTCATATTTTTTTAGGGCATGGTTGTACAACTGATAGTAGATGTGAAATACTGAATACAAGCTCAAGTTGCGTCCCTAGACCAAAGGTACATATTCTGATTTGATTAAGGTGCCATAGATAATTGGACAACTGTTACGGTCAGTAGGGTTAATAAAAACAGTAACGTAGGCATCTCCTTCCTTATGTGCAATATTGGACATAGATGCTGAAGAGCTGGTGTGAAAGCCTTTAGGACTGGTAGTTCTAAGATCCAAAAATGGAATCCTCTATACTGCCTACGGCTTGTAAGACATGTCACTTCACGTCAAAGAACTTATATGACAAGGGCTAATGTGATAAGTATAGGTAGACTCAATTTGGGTTATAAGGAGACAACAGCTTTATGGGACCCTTGATCCGATCGAGAATGATTGTGAATAAGAACATCCAACAGAATTCAAGTAGTGAATATAGCAAGACCTTGTTAAAAGAAAGTCCAACAGTCTCATAAATGCTTAATATATCCACGTTTCATCATAGCGAAGCGTAGGGCTTGCTACTTCTAGACCATCGGCTACTACTAGTGGTGAATATCAGTTGTTTGAATGTTCGTGTTAGTTGAAACAGCGAGAGAACCATTCATGGTGAACTGAATTTCCTCGACCCGCTTATACCAGTTGTTGTTTGAGGGATCTTGCTGCGAGCCAGAGACTGGCACGTTGTACCAGCGAGTTGCAGTTGTTTTGAAGCTATGATTATTTGTCAGTCACTACCCCTACCCCGCATGGCGCCAGTTAGAGGTATCTTACATTGTTGGTGGAAGCTGGCCAATGAATACCAGCAATGTTGCCTTCCACGTAGTGAAAGGGGGCGCGACAACTTGCTGTGAAATGTTGAGCTCAACAGTGTTTGTCGTGGACGTGGTTCTTGTGGTGGTGTTAGAGTACTGGAACCCGACCGACACCGACCAGGTTTGAGTTGCTTCAATCTCTCCCGCTCCTGGCACGCCTACTTTCTCAGAAGTACTGAGGGTGAGTGACGACGAGATACTCGAGACGAACTGGTCCTCAGTGGAGACCGTAATTGTTTGCGCCACCTCGTTTCGCAGGCCCAAGATTTCAACCTGGGGGGAAGAACTATTATTGGTTCCCTCAAGAGTGCTGACGAGGGCGGACGAGGTTTTTGTGCTGGCCGTCGTGACAAAGAACGGGGCAATGATCTCTTTCACAGGAACGACCGCGTCCCAACGGAATGAACTAAGTTTGTTGTCAAACCCGACCGTGCGGAGATCGGATATTTCCTTGTTGGCAATGATGCCCGTTATGTTGCGGTAAGAGACACCCGCCCCATCAGGATGCTCGAAGATGGCGGCCGTCTGCCTGTCTATCATTGGCCTCCAACGGATGGACGTCATTTGGTCATTCATATACCACCTGCTGAGATCATGGACAACGCCAGGTTGAAAGTCGGCGAGGAAAATAATCTGGCGAATGTGAGTAAAGTCCAGATCATTGAACAGTTCGATGGCTCCAAGAGTGAGATCCACAGTTCGCCAGAAGAACGAGGCAATGGAATCATTCATCTTGTACTCCACAAGATCAACAGCAACCGTATGGCCGACACCAATCAAGTCAATGGAAAAACCAGTATCCTTGAGATCAGCGATGTTCTCTCCAGGACGTAACGGCGTTATGTGGTCCAGGAGTGTCATGACGGTACCGGGGGGGAGATTGAACGCAAGCCAGGTACCCTGATCAACCATGGGGTTCGGAACTTGATGACGCTCATTGAACAAGTAATCCCAGGTATGGATATCAACTTTAGGACTGGACCACGAATTGTCCTTGTACAGCGACACGGTGCCGCTGGGTAGTTGAGGTGGCTGAACGTTGGGCGCCGGCAAGGTGGTGAAAAGTGCCGCTTGGGAAGCCTGAGTGGGAGCCATTGTAACAAATTGTTGTTTGAGGTTGCGGAGGAAGCAGGAGAAGTCTGGAGGCAAAGAAGCCGAGGGAAGTTGCTGTTTGAGGCTGCAGAGGAAGCAAGAGAAGTCTGTGGATATCAAGAAGCCGAGAGAAGTTGTTCTCCTGATGCCAAACCAAGACAGAGCCTGTCGGTGTTGATGTATTTATACTCAGGCCTTGTGATCAGGACGTACTGTCAACTCTGCACAGATTTGAAGAGCTGGGATAGAATGCTCATACTGCTACTCATCAGGCCCAGTCTGATAGCCGAGCGGTTTCAAGGTGCATGCACTTGTCGGAATAGACAGTCAGCCGAGACAACGCTCTCCACCAGGAACATACTAGATAAGTTAGAGACTTCATAATAGTAGCAGTTCCTTGCGAAGTACGAGTATCGCTTAGTACTTAAGTCTCAGTGAAGACGGCATGAATAGCCTATTCGGTGATTCTAAACTATTAACCCTATTGGGTACCGTGTTTTTTGTAATAGTGAGAACGATTCGTAGATAGGCTATTGCAGTTAAAAGAGTTGTTCTGAACATCTGAAGGTGAGAAATTGCGAGAGTTGCTCAGATAAGAACATGCGAGACTGCGGGCCCGCAAACGTAGGTGATAATTAGCGAAAGGATTCCAATTTCTGGACAACAGCGGTCAGAGTGCCCACAAGGTTTACCAAAAAGCATTTAATGACTTCGAGAAAAGTTAAACAAGAGGCATCAATCACATGAGCACCAAGAAACCTGCATTAATTGATCTTGTTATCCCCTTTCTATAGCCCCTAGTAAGCAACAGAAGCAAATATGGGTAATTTCAGTGATTCTAAAACCTTAACCATTACTAACAATATTTGATAACGTAGCTACAATGTTCTCATCGTGTTCTTGGTTACTTTATATATTGTCTACGAAAGAAAAAAAAGTTCTGAGTATCCAGTGTAATTGAATGCCTTTTCAGCTCCGCGACTTCGAGAAGCACTAGCCGAGGGTATATGAAGCAATAAAAATACAGAAAACTCACTATTGTGGGTCCAAAAGTTGGGTCTCGAAGTCGCGGAGCTGAAAAAGCATTTAATTAGAAAGAAATCTAGATTTCTTCCCTTACAACCAAATGATTACCTGTTTTGGTGTGTTCGGTGATTCGCTATAACCAAACGTAGTTATGTATGAATTAGTGCAAGAGTTCGCGTTAATTGCCTTCAACAATGGACGTTGTCAATGGCTTCGCCCAAGGCTAGGGCTCAAGGTGGACCCCCAGTTCCTAGTTAGTGGCAAAGCCCCACAGCTTGGCGCGCCCATGGGGCCCTAAATACCAGTCGGCATTGCCGGGGTTGTTCTCGGGGTTTGGGATCTTGGCTGGGGCCCACCAAGAGCCCATGGGTTTTCATGGGGTTGGGCTTTGTCAGGGCCTAGACCACTCGACAATTGAACAGCTGACAGATTGGGTAACAGGTACTTACTCGGCTAAGTTGTAATCTACAATCTCAAAACTGTTGGCAATTCATCTGCGATGATTACCCTTGATTAAAGAGCAACAAAAGATGAACTGGCAAACATCTGGGGAAGGGATCCAAGGCCTAACTGGGGGGCCACAGCTCACGACGCAGGAGTGGATTCTGGCCTAACATGTCGTCGGCACCTTTTGGTTTCTTGGTGTTCTAAAATGGGAGGTAGGAGTCCTTTACACCTCACTATATCGATAGATTTCGAGAAGTAGGCTCAACTAAATTGATTACACTTGATCTTGTATCGTCTGAAACAGTGGCAACCCAATCCCACCAGATCTCTCCCCACACCTCCGTCAGGCAATTGAGTACTATACCATCAAGCAAGTTAATTGTTGTATAAAACGAAAGAAGCTGCTCCAAGAGAGACAAGCCCACTAGCATTTAACAGCCAGACAAGTTCGAGAGGGCCGTTTCGTACATCTCCTCTGCGCTCCCCTCCGCCCGTACCACCCTGTTCCCACGTGGCCCCTTTCGTTGCCAAAGAAAATTTGTCGACAAGGTCTCCTATGTATATGATCATCTTTACCACTCTCTGCCCGTTGTCGAAATCGAATAAGGACGAGTTGTTCTGTCACGGAGTATATATACCGTTAGTACCGGCAAGGTATTAACGGCGTCGTTTTTACCGCAACATGTTCGATTTTATTGCCTGGAAGCGGGGTTTGCTGTCTGTCTAGACGACTTCGATGCCTCTCACTAGCTTCCTATCCGAGTAGCCATTGCGCCCCTTGTTAAACCATGCCGCTATCTCCTAAACATCATTCAGGCCGTGATCGATGCCGAAGAGATCACCGCGAGAGCCCCTTTTCTAGTGTTGGGTGTATAGATCCTCAACCATATTGCTGCGTATATTGTCTGGAAGTACTCCGGCCATTTGGGCTTGTTGGTATAATGAGAGCAAGAAGTGTCGGGTCCAGAGAAGAGATATAACTCGACCAAGAATTGGAGAAAGGACTAGGGAAGATTTAATGTTCAAAGGGAAAGTGTCTTCAGTTCGAGGTATTATCGCCAGATGAGAAAATTGAATTGAACATTTAGATGGAAGCAACTTCCGTTATTTATACCTCATTTCTTTTCAATATTGGAACCAACATGCGTCTTTTTTTAACCGCAACTCAACGGTGCATATACGTCATGCCCGAATATTAACATCTTACCAATCATATTCCAAATTTGCTGCATATACGTTGACGACATGCAGAACCAGTTCAAACAAAAAGGCTAGATCATTCCGGCCGCACCCGGGCTCTCGATGCAACCAGGAGAAGTTTTTGGTCATCATCTCAGAAGGATCACATGCATGTCATGGTGGGTTGCTTGGGGAGTAATTAAGCATGGTCCGACAAGCGATGCAACCCTAATATAATGTATAAACCTGCACTTTTTATCACAGTCCTGCAGACCCGCAGCCTACAGAGACGGAACCGTAATCATAATACCTGCTATATTATTGTCCTTTATACAAAGTATTAAACTTGCAGATTAATTCTTTAGGACTTTTTATATGTCCATTTGACGCTTATGTAAAGCAAAGAGTAATAGTGTGTTATATTGCATAAGTAATCCAGGGATAATTATCTTTAGTTAAACCAAGATTAACCTATGCTGCTAGGCCCTCAAATGTGTATAATACACAGGTATCAAGCATGTTAACACTGCTGCTGTTGTGTTTAAAAATGAAGTTGCTCTAAAGAAGAGATAAAAAGAAGAACATGATATGTTTCCGGCCGGGATTGAACCGGCGATCTTCTGTGTTCACCAAGGTCATAGACACTTTTGTAAGACAGACGCCCTAACCACTAGGCCACGAAAACAACCAATCAAATCGGATTTGATTTGCTGAGCAAAAGAGGGATAGTTCTTGATTATATAACAAACAGAGCCCAGATTAACATCGGATAATACTGTAATAAGGAGTAAACGCCCAACCAGACCTACCAACAAGCACCGTAGTAATCTTCTAAGGGGAACCTGATGAGTATAATCAATGTTTCAAAACATTGCAACAGTTCATGCGAGGTCTGCTCTTGATTAGGCTCCTCAGCTAAGGGACATTGCGAACAGGAATACTAGCATGTAAAGAAAGCTCACCGAGTATTTGGGACTCTCGAATGATTTCACGCTCAACGAGAGACAACACATGCGAGAGAAAACACAACCAAGACTCACAACTACGCATATTCATTGCTTCTCGGTTGCATGATGAATTCCCACTCTCTAGGTAGGTAGGTTCCAGTTCAGTAGCAATCGTGTCTAGCAACAACGAGATCTTTTTGTATTCAAAACAAGCAAGTAAGATCCCCAGCAAATACGCAATCACGAAACACCCCAGACCTCAATCCCCACGCCCGCGACCAAGACCCTGCCCCCCACGACAACCTCCAAGTCCCCGGCGTCCGCGACGCCGCTGTACCGATCGTCGAGCAAGTGGACCTGCGGGGAGGCGGATCGCCAGCCCGCAAGCCTCCACGTCCTGACGCGCTGGTCGTTACTCGCAGTGACGACCACCGCGTCGCACCCCCCGTTCTCGAGCCGCAGGATCCCAAGACCCGTCACCGCGGCGGCGTGGGCGGAGCGGACGATGGATTTGTTGCGGATCTCGTATCGGGCTGGGACTGAAACCGGGGAGGGGGGAGAGGGAGAGCTCGGGACACTCCCGGGATTCGCGGCTGTGGATTCCCTGGACGTCGGCTCGATGGGTGGTGAAGTGGGAGAAGGGGAGTGGAGGTGTAACACCCCGATCGCGTCGTCGTCGCCGCCTGTGACGACTAGGTACGAGGTCCCGTCGTCTGTGGCGACGCTGCGCACGTCCAGTGATTTCACGGTGCTCTGGTGGAGTTTCGTGACAGGGACGTCTATCAGGTCTTCACTTTCGTCCCCGGGCGATCCTAAATCCGCAAACACAGCTAAACGCCCATCAGTGGCAGCCACCAGAACCTGCGGATGGCGTTCGTCCGTGAGGTTCAAGTGTCGGAGCTGCGTGAGGCAGGCGCCGGTATACATCCGCCTGCCCAACAGCTGGAACCCGTGCTGTGCGGAATACAGGTAGCTCTGCACTACGGAGTTCGAGAGGGCCATCGAGATGCAGAACCTCGGTTCCTCCCGCGACTTCTGCGGCGCCATGTCGATGCTACTAACACCATCGTTCGAGCTGACGTCTTCGTCGACACACCGTACGTCGAAGTCCGTGATCCGCAAATCGCCCACTTCGGAGCGGTCTGGGAAGACGGCCTCGCATACGACGCCAAGAGCGCAGACTTCGCTTTCCAGCGGCGTGATGCGCCAGGCGAAGAACTCCTCGTTGCCGCCGCTGCTGAAGAGATACTGATCTTTGAACCACTTCAGTCCCTGAATGCCCGTATTATGCTTCTCCAAGGCGAGCATGCACCGCAGAGGCTGCTCCTCTTCCCGAGCCGGGTTCTTCTCGCGAAGCTCCCATATGCGAATCATGGTGTCCTCGGCGCCCGTAGCCACGTACTTCCCCGATGCCGACAAGGCCTTGATCTCGCGGCCGTGGCCGCCCGTCTTCAAGTGGACGTGTGGCGCTCGCGTCTGGGAGAATATCTTCATCTGCGACGCCTTCGTGCAGGCGAACCTCAAGCCCTCGGGATTCCCCGCTATCTGTACCTGGTCGAACACGCGATGTCCGCCGCCGCAGTCGATTGTCGCGATTTCCTTTTGCTGCGTCACGTTCCAGGCCACGAAGTACTTGCTTCGGAAGCCGTAGAGTACGAGGTCTTGTTTCCCGCCTGGCTTATCGAGTAACCACGAGCCTTCAATCAAGGGGCCAAATGGTGGCCTCGTCTCGTCGAGAAGGCGGACTTGGAAGGTACCCGATATACCGAGGATCTCGTAGATCCTGTATTTCCCATCGCGGCAAGTTGTCAGAAAATAGAGCGGCGAGTTCTCGGAGCGTCGTGGAAGTGGAAGAATTGATGTGATTTTGTCGCCGATATTAACTTCCATAGTCAAAAGAAGGGAGTAGCCATCATCAGTAGTCGGCTTGAAGACTGACATACTGCCGTTCCTCGAGCCGAGGACTAGATAGTTATGGCACCATGCGGCAGTTGTGACAACGAATCCGTCGGGCACTGTTACCTCTATGCGTCGTATTAAGTTGTGGTTTTGATCAAGACTGAGAATTTCCGCTTGCACACTCCCATATACCGTGACAAGAAGTTCAATGTACCCGCCAGAGCCTCCGTCAGAGACAGAGTGCGTATGAGGAGACTGAACGGAATTATCAGAAAGGCATATTATTTCTGTGATCTTCCGCGCTGCTTTATGGATTGACCGAAGTGAACCACCGCCGGCTTCCTGGTAGCAGAACAACTCGCCGTTTGGAGCGCCTATAAAAGCCGTCGAAGATTTTCTAGAACTTCTGAGGATGGTATATGATTGTATGGTCGTTCGGATGGCGTCGGGGATTGGGAGCTCTTTCCACTCAGTTTTAATACTAAAACTACCGAGAAACAGGCGGCCCGATCTTGTCGTGATGAGTAGCCTGTCGTCTGTGACGAATGTGAAGCTTTGGAACATCTCCTTTCCATTTCCATGCTTGAAAGACGAGATGGAAGACGTAGGTTTGAGGCTTTGGTGTTGGCATTCCTGAATAAGGTACATTGGAGACACATCGAGTTCCTGGAAAGACCGCGGGTGGTAACCCGTACCGTTGCCTGTTGCACTACCCGAGCTCTTGAGTGTATGAACGGAATCATTCTCCATGAGGGCTATCTTGCCATCTCCACCCCCAGTAGCCATTAGAAGACCATTTTCACAGGAAATGGTAGCGTGCGACCAGATTTGTTTCCCGCTGTGGCTTGAAAAGGTCTCGTGGTGCGTCAATTTAGAGGTAGAGTGACTTGACCCTCCTATATCAGCCGTCTTTGAATTCGCCTCGAGGTCAGCGCCAAGCTCAAGATGCCACCTTTGCATCGTAGCATCTTCACCAAAGGAGTACACTTCGACCATATTTCTCTTCGCAAAGGAGCCCCCATTCCTGATCTCGACCTGCCATATCCTGGATATGTGGCCCATAGCCATCGCAACACATCTCGAGTGGCTGTTGACTGGTCCTATCGAGCCGACGATGGAATCACCAAACCCAGTCTGCCTAACGCCGGAGATCTGTGATTCATACCCGCCGTCTTCATTCGTAGGCTTATCACTTCGCCCCGTAATATCCCAGATCCGGATCGTCCTATCGTCACTACAACTAGCAAGCAGTCTGACGGTCTCCCCAGAGCTCATCAGTATCTCATCCGATATATGGACGCCGAATATCGAGCCCTCGTGACCCGCGAAAACGAAGAGGACCTCGCAGCCGGCTGTTTTTTGTCGCTCCTGCACATCTTCCGCCCCCGAACCGCTATCGTAGCTATCGGTCTCGAGATGAGACCCAAGGCGACATTTCCAGACCACGATCTCGCCGAACACCGTCCCGGCAGCCACGAGCACGGAGTCCCGCTCCACCCAGAGGAGGTTTCCCGAGTATAGAATCGGCCGCGAGGGCGACTGCACTCGTCCTAGTACGAGGCTGCTCCGATCCGCGCTTACGCGCCCCTGGATAACCTCGTTATGCGCCGTCAGTAGGACGATGTGGTGATCGTCTAAGGGCGATACGCGGCCGTCGAAGATCCAGTCGCGGGCTGTGGCTTCGGGCGCGGATAGCGTCGTGCCTACGATTCCATACCTCCCATGGTCATCGCGATGTGCACGGCCATCGCCGTCGCCAGGCTCGAGACTGGAGGATATCAACTCCTGGATGACGCGGGCAGGCAGTACTTTCACGGCGTGGCCACCCCAGATGAGGATCTGCGAGGGGCTCCCCGAAGAGCTAGAGCTGCTACTGCTGCTGCCACCGCCGTCCTGAGCAGCGCAGGGGATTGAGATCCCATGGATGGGCTGCGCCCGAAACACCGGTAATGTGCCGCAGAGTCGCGAGGCCGCGACGTCGTAGACCTTGATATCCGTGTCCTCGGCCGCGAGCAGGTATTGCCTCTCGCCCAGCGTCAAGAACGCGAGCGCCGTGATAGGGTTTAGCACATACTCGCGGCTGAGCCCGCCGGGAGGTGCCGCCTGCGGTTGACATGCATTAATAACTGCATGCCGAGTCCTTGACTTCTTTTTTTGGTTGATTTCTGAAGGGGTTCGGGGTAGAGAGGCTAATAAATTTTGTGGGGCTTTTCTCATCCAGACTCTTTCTCTCTCTCTTCTTATTTTCTTTTTTTCTAACAAGGAAAGTAGACTTACGTCGGGAGACATTACCAGAGTGCCCTCATAACAGTACTTAATTATGTGCTGTCTATCAAAAATGGTTGTTTGGACTAGAACATATTTTTTTAAATTCTACCTTCCTCTGGTGTAAGTATCTTAAGGCCCAAGCACGTGATTAGCGCTGTCGAATCTCTGATCAATAAATACAATACAAAGGTTTCACGTGGTAGACTTGATATGGGGTTTTGGTTTGGGCTCAAAATACAATCGTGGATTTCATTACGGGATCGATCGATCTGGGAAGATGTACTAGCTATCCTCTCTTGCAACGCATTATCGAACTCTTAAACCCCTAGATGCGCCTAGATCCGAACCGAATCGTATCTCAAACCAAGCGCCGGCAAATGCAAACTGATGAAATGTATACTGTCCAGTCCAGTCTATTTCATGTCCTCTCCTCTCTGTCGTTACACTCGTCAATCTTCCCGTTTAAACCCGAGAATGTGAGTAAGGCTCGTAAGCGAGGTCCGTTCGAGCACCACCGCGTTGGGGGGCGCCATAGTTGTAACCGCTGAATGCGGAGTTGCGGTTTTCGCCGAGCGGCGCATAGGAGCCGGTCGGAGTAAACTTTTCGCTGTCGGCGTGACGCGACCCTTTGTTGTGAGGTCGATTCTCCGGCTTGCAGCAGCAGATCGAGAATAGCCAGAAGAGTCCAGCGCCGAGAGCGAATGCAACACTCAGCCAGAGGATGATCAAGAAGCTTTTATTGAGGCTGGCTTTGACACCGTAATGCTTCGAGACAGCCAACACGACGCCTATGATGGTGGAGCCCGTGACGGTTAAGAGAATGGCGGTGGCGATGATGGCGATCGTGGCAAAGCCAGAGATGATCCAGGTGACGCACGAAACGGCGCGGGAGCATGCCGTGAAGAGGCCGACCAGCAGCTCGAGGCCTAGAGCGACGATGGCGATAATAAACACGATCTCGGTCCACCTCGTAATCGTCTTGTACGCGCTTAGGCCATCGTTCAGCTCCTTGGGAAGGGTGATCTTGAGCCCGGCCGCCGCAGTCAGGCGATCCACCCAAGTCAGATCGAGCTCATGAGAGGCCCAATCAAACTGGGCCTTTGTGCAGTTTCGCTTGCCCTCCTGCGGGGTTACACAATATCCCCATAGGGTGAAGTCGTAGACGTTCGCGAGGCCAATGTCGGAGGCTTTGATGACGGTTCCATCGAGCGCGTTGGCTGCGTCGCCGGCCACATCTTTGCCACTGCCCAACAAGCTGGCATCGTGCCAGTCAATAGGCGAGCGGCTAATGATGTCCCTGATTTGGTTGTTGATATCCTGGGCCGCGTCTCTGGCGTTGTGGGAAGTGAGGTCCGCCTTCTTGCCCGACCCCAGTGAGGTAACGTTATTGACGAAGTCTGCTAGCTGCGAGGCTTCGACGGAAAGGTTGGTCACATCGATGCGGAATAGATATAAACCGTTGCTGGTGACGCCGGTCAAGCCAACGACAAGAGCGGCGATGATACTCGCGACGGTGAGGATAAATGGCAGGGCCACGCAGACATATCTTCCGGCACCCATTTTCTAATTTCTTGCTGTGGCTGCTCTAATAAATAGTACCAACACTTCCAAACTCGCGATGATGTGACGGTTTTGGAAAAGACGGGTCTTCTGTCTTGCGAGGCTGAGTTTTGGTGTATCGCGTAGTTGCTGAGGAACGAGAGTCGGTTCGGATCCGCGATTCTTGGTCGTCGCAAGGAGGTTGTTATGGAATGGGGAAACAACAGCGCTGAAAGAAAAAAGAGCAAGACTCAAGGGGAGAAATACTCAAAAGGTACAGAAGGATAAGCGAGAGAAAATGATGTGGAAAACAAGTTCTGAATCAAGGGCTGGAGGGAAGGGATGGGAGTCTTTTTGTACGTCACTAGGCGATGTAAGATCGGTGCAGAAAATGGGTGTACTTGTAGATCCTAACGTGTTTGAGGTGGCGCAGTACCCAAGCATGGCCACTTATGTGCCCGAGTAGGTAAGTACATGTAAGAGGTAGCGTGGTGGGCGATGAGAGCGCGCAACAAGGGAAACGTTTCTCCGCAGTACTGTCCGCAGGGAGACTGTGCGCAGGGCTACTGCCAAGGCTCTTGTAGCCCCGCTAACAATGGCTTTGCTAAGTACCTTAGCTCCTAGTGAAGGCTCAGCCCCTTCATCCCGGCAAATGAAATCCCTTGTTTCCGGCACCAGGTGGGCACTGCACTACCCTACATCGGTAGAAGACAGGTACATAGGTAGCGCAGCTAACTTACTTGCACAGGCAGGTACCTGGGCGAACTAGGCTTCCTATCCCGAAGAAGTAATTGAAGGTTCATCGTACCTCTCTCTCGTTCTGTGTTTGAATTTTTGACGAGATAAGTTGTTGCAACAAGCTTATTAGTGTACAACAAGCCTATGACCCTTTTACTATTATTATAATTGGTTGTAGTATAACTATATACCTACAGTTATTTAATTTACGCCATTAATTACCTCCTAGAGATCTTTGTTGGGGCAACGTTCGAGGCTGGATCCAGGAGACGCAAAAAGAAAGATCAGTTGACCGTTTGGTGCATGTTAAAATAAAACAGTTGGCCGCGTCGCCCTCGCGTGCCAAGAAGGGCAAGGTTCAGGGCTGCGATCTGAAGACGTCAGTAGGTTACATAGCCAGCCCATCAGCTCGGGTGAGGACCTACCTATATTCCGTACCTAGGCCTTATGCCTATAGGGTATTTCCAGCTGAAGGTATGCTGATTGCTTGCTGCAAGCACCATCGTAACTCGACGGATTTCAGAGTATTACGTGCCTAATCTACGTTGACGAGAGACGTACTTGGAGTCGGTGGTGTCATCATGAAACTATGTCGGTAATAACTCGTTAGCACATCTACGACGTACAATATATAATTAAATCGTGACAGAACAATCAAGGCAACACTAATCGCTAAGACAAACACATCAATGCAATACCTACCTAGGTATTTGTACGAAGCATCTGTGTTTCGTGCCGGTAGAAAGGAGAGGTTAGGCAATCCACACAACATACAGACAAAGTCCTTCGACGAACTGAGACCAACCTTTTAGTGTGCGACTTGTCCAGCTGCTGCGTCGTGGCGCAGGCCGAAGTCGCGCGACATTGGAGCAGCCAAGTCTGAGCTAAGGAAGAACAAGTCTATGCCCTTCGGGGGTTCAGACCCGCTATGCACGCTAGCGGTTCTCTCATGAATCGAAGTCGAACAGCGAGAACTCTAAAAATAGAGCGGAAAGCCCCAACTAATTACAGTACGAAGGTATACAGGTAGTCTAGTAAGAAGTAAGCAGTAGGAGATGCTATATTGCCCGCGTGTTTCACCTCTCTTCACAAGCCAGCCCAACCTTGGCAATTTTCTCTACCGACATTCCTTCGTGCACTCTGACTAAGCATTTTGGAGTTGAAACACTTAGGATAGTTGGACGTCCTTGTGAATTATACCCAAGCCAAAGTCCTACACACACCCACCCCTACTTACACCCGGGGCAGATATTGGATTCCGAGTGGCTAAATAACGCCAACATTAAAGAAGCCCACTCTCTCGCCTACTCTATCTACCACATTTAATATTTTATTTATTATTTGTTGGGCAAGCTTCGTCTCGGTTCATGCATTGGTTTCACGACTGCAACCCTCACCCCGCCAACCCAAGACATCAAGACATATGTCCGCGATGGAATATGCTGTCGACATGGCACGATCTTACGGGAGCCCACAAGACCTGATATTGTGAGATATCGAGAATCCTAACCGCTGAAAATCGATGCTTCGACCGCTGCGGAACGGACAGACAGGTCCTTTGTTGGGTTGACGGGGAATCGGACGCCAGTGCAGGTGAGGCCCAAGTATCTCTGCCCAAGTATGGGACCCTCGGCCATCAAACCTATCATATGAAACTAATGATATCGATGTTATAGCCAAGACCGTTGGATTGATTATCAGCACACGAACCGTACAGCTGGTAACTTCTTCTCCTCGATAGTAGGTCCGTCACGTCGCCAAGCGAAAGCCAAGAGGTGCGTACAGTACAGGCCTCGCAGTCCGTTCATATAAACGTGGCCGCCAGGGCCTCAGTATAGGTAGAGGCAACAGAATTTTTCTCTTGCTCCACCTCGAGCCCATCATCTAACGATAACAGCGGTTCATATGTATGTGCCTTTCCACATCACCATTCGCCATTCCAAATGCAAATGCCGTGATGTGTTCCCCAAAGAGACGCCCGATACCTCCATAGGTCGCCGGCATCTGTTCTCCACGACGGGTCCGTGAGGTGGCAGCGACTCACTCTACCTCCCTACCTGGGTAGAACAGGCCGCCTGCCCAGCGCGCGTCTCCCCTACGCTGATGTAACGTTGGAGCGATCAAGCTTTCGTCTAGAGACTGCCGACACGGATCGCCTGCCCATCCGGAACATGTCGAGAGCTGTTTATTTTCGTAGGTGGGATTGGAGACCGCCGGTTCCCATATTGTAGCGCATGATTGGAAGACTGGATATCGCGACGCGGCGACGACGAAGAAACAACGGAACTCGCAGACATAAATGAATGCGACGAGTCGTGATTAGCCTGCAAGATACGACATGAACTCACCTTCAGGATACGACGGGCACGCTCCGCCGCCTGCTCGCCGGCCTCTTTGCGTGTTATGGACGACTTGGGCCCGGCGGGGAGAGTATCTATCACTCTGGTCTGCGTACGTACCCCAGTGATCTGCAGGCGGGCGGTCGGTTCATATGTCTGTAATAGGAACTTTATGTCGTACGGATGGATGCTGGATACAGGCTATATGGCCGTGAGGATCTTGAATCGGAATCGTATCTTTTTTACTATTATCATCATGGCTCTCACCTTATCTTGTAGGCAGGTTAGGTAGGTACTTATAGGCACTTAGTGTTGACAGGTCAAGTACCTAACTTACATACTTAAAGTACCTACATGTATATCCGCGAGTGCTCAGATAGGCCCCTCCTCTAGACCGGGGTGTCTACGCTAGGGCAGAGATAAGTGTAGGTACCTACAGGTACTACGGAGTCGAAACCCCACATGATTCGAGACCCAACCTGCTCACCTAGAGGTTGGTACCTTGTCAATTGCCCTGTTCGTGGTCTGTAGATGCCCAAGAGCCGGCCGGGTTCGAGAGATTCATTGCGCTGAGATTGTGGAGATGCCTGCCTACGGAACGATATCCCTTGCTCTTTCACTGGATGACTCTGTTCCTTGTTCCTACTTATAGACATGTGACTTGGTACCTACTTTCCATTATCTAATGTACCTACATGTAGTCCTACGGGTAGTTGCACCGAAACACTCATATAGGTAGGGAGTAAAGTACATTAATTTACACACTGTACTTATTATACCCAATTACTCAGTACATGGAGGTCATAGTACATGTAGTAGGTACCTACTTCACCACTTACATACATGCAGACTCCTACATCCATACTACCTATTATATCTCACCTACTTCCCTACCTACAGAACAACATCTTCATACGAATTACAACTTACTTACTTACTTAATTATATAAACCCCCCTCAGCTCTCGATACCCTACCGCGCGCAGACCAGAGCGTGGAAGATACCCAAGACACACCCAAGACACACCCAAGACATACCCAAGACACCCACCAAGCCGCCCGTCCAGATCCAGATACAGCCAAGTCAGCACTCGAGGGCTTGGCATCATCGAACGTTCATGAGCTGGTTCACCTATCGCGTCTCGCCTCCGCTTCCGCCGCCGCCCTCGCCCTCGCCTTTGTGCATTCCACAAGCCCCCCCCCCCCAGAGCCAGAGCCCAGTCACTTGCCAGTCGCTGCCCAGTCACCGCTTAGTTATTTCTCCGCCACCAGACCAACAAAAAGCAACGCGGCAAACCGAGACCCTCACCCGTACCAAGACTGGAACCATACTAAGACAACTCTACCAAGACAACCTACCACAACCTACCAAGACAACCTACCAAGACATCCTACCAAGACAACCCTACTAGGACCCATAACCAAGCCTCGTGCGTGGGTGCAGTCGAGACATCTTGGCAACTCGCTCACTACCTCAGAAGATACTTACATACCTAACCTTCCTTACTACAACTGCCTTAGATACCTACATCCTCGGATGCTCACCTCCCTCTTCCTCTCTCCCCAGTGCTAGTTTATTCCCTGGGTCTAAAACCACCATCACCTGAGGTCGCCAATCCGCCCAATCTGTCTATCTTTGTAATAGTTGCTCTTGTTGTGTCCGTGATCGAGGTGTCTGTTCGTTCGTTTGCGGGCAGACGATATCTATCCAGCACCGGTAACTAGCACCAGAAATCAGAAATCAGGAACTAAAAATCAGGAACTAGACACCAAAAGCAACAAGTCACAGTACCAACAAGTCATAGTCATAGTACCAGCACCAGTACCAACAACCACCAAAGTACCAGGATCTGCCTACAACGCCCTTCCTCGCTACTTCGCTACCGATACATCATCATCGTCATCATAGGTAGATAAACTCGACACCGATCGCGCGCTGGCCCACCGACAACCCATTCCTCGCCCGAGCCTGCCAATGATATAGCCAAGTGCCATTCACGAGCCCGCTCTTCTCGACCCAGCCCAGCTTCAGTCGGCGAAACCTTACCCTCTGATAGACGGCGACAGCGTCTACCACGTCTAATCTCGACCATCCCATGCTTGGCGCTTTCACCGGTCCCTTCGCTTTCTGATACAGGATAGCCGCCTGCGACCTACTCCTCTGTCGTACCTCTATGCTATACTGTATACCTGCGACCGCTTCTGGCTGGACCTTGGGGTACGCTTTTGCCTTCTCTTGACTCGTATCTCTCTCGCTCCTATTTGCCGCTCTCCATCTCCGTCGCCGCTTCTTCCTGCTCCTGCTTCTCGATGGGGTCTCTCTGCAGAAGCACGAGTTCTGCTCCCTCGAGTCTACTCAGTCGAGCCCACTCAGTCGAGCCCACTCGGTCTCGCTCGCCTACACTCACAATACACAAACACACACATAAAACTAGTACGCAAGCGCTTACTCGAGGAGAGCTCCTCCCCGCATTTCCAATCATCTCTCTGTGTTACTTTCTCTCCCGTCTTGTCAATGTTTAATTCGTCTATTCATCTGTCCATCTCATCTACTGTGTGCGCCAATTGCTCGGTCCTTTGTCGTCTTGAACTGTCAATCAGACAAGGGAGCAGTGTAAGCTGATTCTTGCCGCCCAGGTGTATATAGATGAATAAGTATCCACCAGCGCCCTCGTCATAGATCCAACCAACCCTTACCACACGTGGTCAATCCCATACCTCCGATATCCCCGTCTTCCCGTCTTTCCGTCTCCTCGCCTGCCGACGCACGCCGACCCGACGCCTCGAGGCGATCAATCCATTACCACCTAGTTCGTCCACGAACCGCTCCACAGGCATCTCTACGCCTCGGAACAACAACACGGACGCTACCACGGCTCCCCGAACCTTCTCCGTTTTCCTCCTTGCCATCCTGGTACAGCTCTTCCATCCTCCCTAGCAGTAAATACGACCACAAAGTCACCGACACCCGCATAGACCAGAGACCACCGGAGGGTGGGCGTCTGGGCACTTCTTTCCTTGGTTGGACTTCTTTTTGCGAGGCTCGGATATTGCTGTTACTAATACCTTCGGTACATCGTCTAAGATTATGGGCAACCAGAACTCGAAAGAGGGCGGGAGCTCCAAGGGCTCGCCGGCCGGCGCAGAACGCCCCGATGGTCTCCAGGCATACCCTTCGCTCGGAAAGTCCGAGACGAAAGACTCCTCGCGCTCGTTCAAGGCGCTTCGATCTAAGATCCCCGGTACTGGAAAAACGGACAGCCCCCGAGGTTCAACCATCTTGTCTAACGGTGACACGCCCGTGGATAAATCTGACGTCGCATCCGTCCGATCCGGCCGAAGCGGAAAGTCGGCGGTGTCTAGGTCTTCCCGCATCGACGCCGCGACGGTTCCCCAGTCGCCCGAGTCTCCGGCCTCCCCGTTCGATGATGTGCAGCCACCACCGTCGCCCATACAGTCGGCTTCGATGAGAGCTGGCCACGCAGATATCAGTGCCGCTCAAGCCTCCGGCGAGATTGACCATGTTTCGGATCAGCCACCATCTGGCGTTGCTAACCCCAACCCACAGCTGCAGCAGCAACCTGGGCCGTCGATCCTAGTGAAGAGGGAGAATACCACGAACCTCGTACAGGCTGGACCCTCCGAGGAACAACTGAGTAACGTGGCTATGGGCGAGATCAAAGACATCGACCTGGACGATTTCATCAAGCGCCTCCTCGACGCCGCCTACGCTGGCAAAGTCACCAAAAGCGTCTGCCTAAAGAACGCCGAAATCGTAGCCATATGTCAGAGGGCGCGAGAATGTTTCCTTTCCCAGCCCGCATTACTTGAGCTCGATGCCCCTGTCAAGATTGTCGGGGACGTTCATGGGCAGTATACCGACCTGATCCGTATGTTTGAGATGTGTGGGTTCCCCCCCAACGCCAACTTTCTTTTCCTCGGTGATTACGTCGATCGAGGGAAACAGTCTCTCGAGACGATTCTCTTGTTACTATGCTACAAGCTCAAGTATCCCGAGAACTTCTTCCTCCTCCGAGGAAATCACGAGTGCGCCAATGTTACCCGTGTCTATGGTTTCTATGATGAATGCAAGCGACGGTGCAACGTCAAAATTTGGAAGACCTTTATTGACTGTTTCAACACCTTACCCATCGCGTCCATCGTCGCCGGCAAGATTTTCTGCGTCCACGGTGGCCTGTCACCGGCACTGGGCCATATGGACGATATCCGCAACATTGCTCGCCCGACAGATGTTCCCGACTATGGACTGCTCAATGACCTGCTTTGGTCCGATCCGGCCGACATGGAAGCTGATTGGGAGGCTAACGAGAGGGGAGTGAGTTATTGTTTTGGGAAGAAGGTCATTACCGACTTTCTGGCCGCGCACGATTTCGATCTCGTCTGTCGCGCGCACATGGTTGTAGAAGACGGCTATGAATTCTTCAACGACAGGGTTCTCGTTACCGTCTTCAGCGCACCAAATGTACGTACGGCCAATGCAATACCGCACAAGAAGATGACGCTAACGGGATTGATTAGTACTGTGGCGAGTTCGACAATTGGGGCGCCGTCATGTCCGTCTCGGCAGAGCTCCTCTGCAGTTTTGAGCTGCTCAAACCACTTGATTCTTCAGCGCTGAAAAGCCATATTAAGAAAGGCAGGACCAAGCGCAATAATATGCTCAATAGCCCGGTGTGTTCGACTCTTCCACAACGCAATGATGACTAGTCTCTAACACGCCTCTCGCAGCCGGCAACCGTGTACCCTCAGAGCGTGTAGGTCTCGAGTTTCAGGATCGACAATCCATCATTCCACGACGCCCGTACCCCGTGCGGGCACGACGCGCAAGCCGGGTACGGCGGGTGAAGGGCCATGAGATTCCTGAGACCGATCCGCAGGTCATGGGCTCTGCGTCACTTAAAGGCAGCTTCGAGAGTGCGGGCACGTTGGTATAAAAGGGTAGTGTGATGTCTGACCTGTAGTCGCTCACTATCGACGGCTTCATTCCGGTACGGTCGCCTTTGGCAAGGCACCAGGGGAGTTGAATCACAAGGGTGTAGCAATCCTTGCAGCAAAAGAAGGGCGGTATCCTGAAACGGATCCGCTCACGGGGCTTTAACGAACTCGCACCATCAATCGGGAGGAAACCACTTCTCTCCGCTGAGAGAATGGCATGCCTATATGTTATAACAGGCGCAATGGTAGATAGGATTATCATCATGTATATTACCTGGGGTTTCAGTGAGTAACTGAACATTATTTTAGCTCAACGAGAGCTCTCACGTCTCGGTACTGAGACTAATACACTCGGACACGGTGTCGGCGCCTCCGCGGAGTTGCCCGGCAGTCCATGGCGTTTTAAAGGAACTTTTCCCTATAGTGTGCTGTTTATCGTGCAATTCAAACCCCGAGCCCGAGAGGGTTGCGAAGCGAAGTAATAATCATGTTCGTGAGGGTTTGTACCTTGTTCACCGTGCGATTATTTTAAGGGGCCAGTGGCCAGTCGCAATCGGCGGCGGAAACTACTACGAGTTGGCCTGGTTCCATTTTCCCCCGGGTCTGGATTTCCGGAGTGGGATATGTTATTTATCAGCCTAGCGGAGACGAACCCGTGGAGACGGGGGAGACACATCCCCCGCATTCTCCATGCCTGAAGGGTCTTCCTCCTATTATTATTATTGTTATTGTTATTGTTGCCCTCTGTGAATGATTCTTCTTTTGGGGTGTGGATGTGCTCATAATAATATGGTGTACGGTTGTGAGCGAAACTTGTCTCGACTCGACTTGACTCTGTTTGCTGAAAGCTTGTTTCGCCGTCGGACTAACTCGTTCGTTTGAGAGTTGAGAGGGGACACAGGAGGCTCTCGGAGTCAGTCGTATCTATCGGAGCTCATTACCGGAACCTATTCTCGCACACACTTTGAACTTGCCCAGCTACTACTAACGGGGAAATATATATCAACGGGAAGGGAAAAACGAGAGAGGGAAAAAAAAAAAAAAAAAAAAAAAGGAGGGAGGCAGCGGGACGACCAGGTCAGACATGGAAGACTACGACCTCTCGCGGCCGATCGGGCCGGCGCAGGGCATGAGGCAGGGGCTGACGTCGTACGGGGACGCGCACTTCTCGCTGTTCCTGCGCAAGGTGTTCATCAAGGCGCTGGGGTACAGCGAGGACGCGCTCTCGCGGCCGCTGGTCGGGCTCGTGGACACGCGCTCGGGCCTCAACCCGTGCCACGGCAACGTGCCGCAGCTCATCGAGGCGGCGCGGCGCGGCGTGCAGCTCGCCGGCGGGCTCGCGGTCGAGTTCCCGACCATCAGCCTGCACGAGTCCTTCGCGGCGCCGACGAGCATGTTCCTGAGGAACCTCATGAGCATGGACACCGAGGAGATGGTGCGCGCGCAGCCCGTTGATGCTGTGGTGCTTATCGGGGGTATGTATATGTCTCTGTCTCTGTCTCTCTCTCTGTATGGCTGTGTGTGTGTGTGTGTGTGTTGCTGGCTGGCTGAGTGCTTGCCCTAATTTCTTTCTCTTTTTCCTCCCTTCGTTTTGCTCTACTTCGTGGTCTAGATTCTCTTGTTTATTCTCCTATCTCCTTTTTCTCTCTTTTCCTTTTCTCTTCCTGGTTTATTATCTATTACTTGTATTTTTAATGGTATTTTTAGTGTTATTTTATGCTTATTTATGCTACTTCTTTACTTGGCTTCTTTACGTTGCTTCTCTGTTTTCTAGTTCTGTCCTTGTGTTAGTGGTGTTATACTGAGCAAGGGAAATAGGCTGCGACAAGACGACCCCGGCTCAGCTTATGGGCGGCATCTCGGCCAACAAGCCGATTCTACACCTCGTCACGGGCCCGATGATGCCCGGAAGCCATCGCGGCGTGCGCATAGGGGCCTGTACCGATTGTCGGAACAATGTAAGTCGGAGCGCGAAGGCGAACCCCCAAACCCCCAACCCCCTTTATTTTTTCCTCGTCAAAATCACGTTTCCGGAAGCTGCTTGCACTTGTAGCGGGTTCATGTTGCCCTTGAAACGAGGTAAACTGACTCTAATAAACTGTGGCAGTGGGCTAGCTATCGAGCGGGAACTATAGATATAGAAGAGATTGGCATGATAAACGAAGAGCTTGCGCCTACTGTAGGTTTCTCTCAGCTATCCCTCCCTTTTCCCCCCTCCCCCCTCGCCATTTCAATAAACATCGTTGAGATGGCCTGTATAAATCTCCTCGGTCGAACCCTCTACTTACCCGACGTCTGTCCAAGGCCGGCACCTGCGGCGTAATGGGCACCGCCAGTACCATGGCATGCATACTCGTGGCGTTAGGAATGATGCCGCTGAAAGGGGCCACGGCGCCAGCCGTGTCGTCGGCGCGCCTGCGCATAGCAGAGCAAACCGGCGCGATAGCCGTAGCCATGATCAAGGCGGGCGACGCGCTCAGGCCGCAGACGCTGCTGACGCGCGAGTCCTTCCTCAACGCCATCACGGTGCTGCAGGCCATCGGCGGCTCGACCAACGCCGTGGTCCACCTGATGGCCATCATCAACCGCCACCCGCGCGTCGCGGGGTCCATCACGCTCGACACGGTCGACGAGATCGGGCGCGGGACCCCGCTGCTCGTGGACCTCAAGCCCAGCGGGTCCAACTACATGACCGACTTCCACAACTCGGGCGGCATGGCGGCGCTGCTGCGCGAGCTGCGGCCGCTGCTGCACCTCGGCGCCATGACCGTCACGGGGCAGACGCTCGGCGCCGTCCTCGACGCCGAGCGGCCCGTCGCCCCCGTCCCCCGCGAGCTGTCCTGCGTCGCGCCCGCCGGCGACCCCATATACCCGGCCTCGTCGCTCGTCGTGCTGCGCGGGAACCTCGCGCCCCGCGGCGCCGTCATGAAGGCCAGCGCGTCCAAGAACCGCGCGCTCCTGGCCCACTCCGGGCCCGCCGTCGTCTTCGCCGGCCCCGCGGACCTGGCGCGGCGGATCGACGCCGACGACCTCGACGTCTCGCCGCACAGCGTCCTCGTGCTGCAGAACATCGGCCCCGTCGGGAACCCGGGGATGCCCGAGGCTGGGCTCAGTACGTGCTCCCTTTCTTCTTTATTCATCCCCCCCCTCCTTTTTTTATTTCTTTCATTCTCTTTCTCTTTCTTTCCCCCTTCCCTATTCCGCATATACCTTCTGCGCAGCCTACCATTTGCCTACTCGAGTTCTTTACGAGTCTAGTTGTCTTCCAATGCCGAAGTATCCTACTCTTACCTACTCTTACCTAACCTAAACTAACACACGCGTGCGTGCGCCCCCTTCGCAGTCCCCATCCCGCGGAAACTGGCGGCCCTCGGCGTCCAGGACATGCTGCGGGTCTCGGACGGGCGGATGAGCGGCACGGCGGGCGGCACCATCGTGCTGCACGTGACGCCCGAGGCGGCGGATCCGGAGTCCGCGCTGGGCGTCGTGCGGGACGGGGACGTGATCACGGTGGACGTGGAGAGGAGGGTGCTGAGGGTCGAGATCGACGACGAGGAGATGGCGCGGAGAATCGCGGAGAGGAAGGCTGGGATTGAAGGGGGCGGGAACACAGACGGAGACGGGGACGGGGACGGGGACGGGGATGGAAATAAAGCCCCTTGGGTTGCTAGGCGCGGAATGAGAGGGTATAGGGGCTTGTATATGAGGGAGGTGAACCAGGCGGATCGCGGGGCCGATTTCGAGTTCCTGACGGCTGAGGGCCCGCGTGCTTGATGTTTGTGTATGTATGTATGGTCTTGGACGCTCGATTTCGTGGGAGTGAGTGCCCTTGGGCGGGATTTATATATTAATACATATACACACATGTACATCTCGAGTGTATGATACTTGGAGAGGCGATATCGTGGTTGGGTTCGATTCATATCATCTGGGTATGGAAGGCTATTTACACCATTTCTCTATACAGTTCGGGCTATGGGATCATATACACGGTACAGATTTAATATTTTGAAGGCCTATTTTGAGATGAGCGCCTTTCTCATCATTATCTGTAGTCCTATTGTCTTAGCCAGCAAGATTTTATTTTATTTTGTTTTTTATCTTTTGCCGCGCGTGTAGCGCGAGCGAGTGGCATCCGGAGTTTCCGCCTCTCTTCTACATACATAAGCACGGGAAAAGTCCGAGAGACACCGGAGATTCGGGGAAGTCATCGGCTAGACTGAATGTCGTAGTCTCTTTCGCCCTATATTAGGTAGCGCATTAATCATCCAGAAACCTCTATGTCAATCTGCATTAGATGCCGAGGTCCTGATTCTTCTCCTCGATATTGTCTATCTCTTTCATATAATAGACCAGTCACAACCCCGATACGCACACGGGATCGACTTACCTATCGCGGACATATCATTTCTTTCACTATATCCACCGGCCGATCATAGATCGATATCAGCTATGACAATTGTTCATATAGGTAGGTCCGTCCGTCCGTCCGTCAGCTCCTCGGCCCAGAAATATGATTCAAACAAGACCAATTAGCATTTTCTTCTCGATCGTCACTAACAACAGCGCCCGGATTCTCCGTAGTTCTATTCAAATTTCGAGCAGATGTCTCGCACGATCAGAAACAGGAGATCGCGACAGAGCTGCGGAAGTTGAAGGATCTGCCCTCGGTTCTGAACTCGCGCCTCGTGGTCGGCGGGCCCTCGGTTGCCGACCCGATCGAGCGCAGCCAGGGGTTCCAGTATGCTCTTGTGAGCTACCACAAGGACAAGCAGGCGCTCGAGGAGTATCACGCTAGCGAGGAGCATGATAGGTAAGTCGTTGTGTGCTGGGGTCTCGTGGCGTGGGTAAGGATCAGCTGGCTGATGTGATGTAGGGTTGCGAGCAAGTATATTTGGCCGTTCAGTGAGGATGTCATTCGTTTTGATTTCGAGGTTGATGGGGATGATGAGAGCGCATTGCTTCCGGTACAGAATTTGATCAATCGCAACAGCGAGGCGTGATAGGTTTGGGGCTGGGCTGAAGTGTTGCATCTCGTAGCTGGTGGTTGAACTGGCGAGGGAGCGCCTACGATTTGCACACTAGGATCAGTATTAACGCAATCGAGTATTTCAATACAGATGGTGTCTCATTCAAATTTTCCCGATACTTTGATCTATTAAAGAAGTTTTTCAATTTTGATATTACAGGTGCTTCATTCATCCAATTCAAAATGCCTGCATTACTCACTGGCCTTTGACTATCAATGAAGGCTTCCCTACCTTCTTCGCCTCATCATTCAGTGCATCAATCTCAGCTTGGACGAGCGGAATGCCCGTCTTCTCCCTCTCTTCCTGTCTGAGCTGTTCCATTTCTCCCGGAAAGTAGATCCTGTCGGTACCGGCCGCCTTATCCGCTCCAACAACGCGCTGGTACAGGTAATCCATGCGCTCACGGAAATCGTCCAGGCTCATGAATAGATCCGGCTTAATGGCCACGAGGAAATGACCAACGTCAGACGGCTGGCTCGGATCATAGGGTCCCGTTACATGCCCGCCGAAAGCAGAGCCTAGTCTCGGTCAGCTTCCCGGCTGAAATTTTTAGAATTATATATTTACCTGAAAGCACACCAGAGAATACGTCCATCATGATGGACAATCCTGACCCCTTCGGACCGCCCACTATAACGATCAGAGTTAGTTATAATCGTCGTTCAATTAGAGTTCAAAGTGGTTTTGGCATATCAGGAGTCTAATGGACAGGGCTTAGAAAAATGAAAACAAAATTCTTACTAGGTTGCATCACGCCTCCAAGAGCCGCCTCCGGGTCATCAGTCGGTCTACCTTCAGAGTCTAATGCCCAGTCGAGAGGGATCTTCTCGCCGCGCCGCTTCGCCTTGTAGATCTTCCCCCGTGCCGCAACGGAAGGGGCCATATCTAATATGAAAGGTTTCTCCTTGCCACCAGGCGCACCGCACGCGATCGGCGAGACCCCGAGGAGCTTATTCTTTCCTCCAAACGGGGGCAGAGCTGGGCTCGAGTTCGTGAATACGAGACTCATCATACCGGCATCTATGGCCTGCTGGACGATCCACGCAGACATTCCGAAATGATTCGAATGCTTGATGCTCACCATGCCGATTCCGAACTCACGCGCCATGTCCACCGCAGCCGCCATCCCTTTCGACGCGGCTAGAAAGCCGAAACCGTTGCGCCCGTCCACTTGGGCGACAACTGGCGTGACTTTCTTCAATTCGGGGCTGGCGGCCGCGTCGAGAACACCCTGCCGCACCCGGGCCATGTATGAAGGAATGCGGTTCATGCCATGCGTGTCCACCCCGCGGAGGTCCGCTGCCACGAGGCATCTTGCGACGATCTCTGCATTCGAAGCTGGTACACCATTCCCAATAAGCACGTTCTCAACGAATGTCCGGGCTTCGGATGCCTCAACATAGAGCTTGGCGTCGGGGGTCTCCTCCATGATAATAGTAGTATACTCGAGTTTCCAAGGCCTGAAGGAATTGTCAATAGAAAAACAGAGTATCTGCCAACTGCAATCAAGCAACCTCTCTAGATAGATTCGTATGATGGATATACCTTGAAAATAACTGGTTTGATGTAGATGCTTGTGACTGTGTATAGAGGGATTGTGCTGCGCTTACACATCGGGTCGTCCGACACCGGGTTTTCTCCGCGTTGCTCAACGCTTCGTTATACTAGTGCGGAGAAACTCCGTTTTACCCACGCAAGCTTCCACCCGTCGGTCGATTTTCTTGATTACACGGCAGAATCGGATGCCCGGTGACAAAACATGTATACGGAAAATGACCGAATCCCAGAGAGACGGGAATGATCGCGCATCAAGGTGCCGACAGAGGCGCGCGGCTCGTCACGGGCAGGACACTCCGAAGACCGGATTAAGTTGCCGCCGCTGTCAGAAACGGAAAATACGTGTACGTTAAAATAATCTTTTTATAAAAATTGTGCCATATTTAAATAGGCGCGATAGGCTGACTTCATTCGAGTGCAATGGGGAACTCCCGCGGTGTGACGGCTGCGCCAAAGCCGGCGTTAACTGCGAAGATGGTGAGAGCTTGAAGGCTCGACCGCTACCGCGAGCGTGATTCTCACCAGCTCTACCGCTTAATCTAATTTGACTAATAACCATGCGCCCCGAGCAGTTACGTGAGAAGTCTATGTAGCCGAATAGAATGGCTTGAATCCCTGGTTCGCGCCCACTGTCCGGACATCGACTTGGAACATGACGGGCCTGCAGTTGTGGATGCACGTCCACATCGTGGTCAAAATGGGCCTGAAAGGGACGATGCCTTCGGCGTCGCAAATTCCGGTCAGCCTCTTGATGAGATGTCGGCGGTGCAGCCGGACCTAGCTGTGTTGCCCAATGCCGAGGACATGAGCCGTAAAGACCGGCCCGAAGCTGCAGCAGCGGAATACCAAGCCAGGAGTATCGAGACCCCGGCAATCCCGTCTAGTGCAGGGCTTTCTCACGAAGTTGGCCTAGTATCTCTCGGAGCGAATCGAGACCCTAGATATATAGGCCCCTCTAGCGGATATGTCTTCTGCAAGCTTATGCTCGCGGCGTCGAGCAGAGCAGGAAAGATGGCGAGAGTTGTCGATAACTCGACCCCATGTATCGCACCAAGTCTCAGAGAGCTTGTAGTCGAAGCTCAAGGCCCGATATCTATCACAAAAGACCAAGCCGTCAGCCTCTGCCGGACCTACTTCGATATTATTCATGTGCAGTATCCATTCTTGCACCAACCCACCTTCCTCTGTTTACTCCAGGAATTCTTTGCAGATGATACCCAGAACAATATAGCAGGGTTTCAGATCTATATGGTACTGGCCATTTCTGCAACTATAGTGTCCAGGCTTCATAAGGTACCCCTTCCTGGGGAGCGGTATTACATGACGGCGATGCTGTATTTCGAAAAGATTCAACTGGAGAGTTCAACCCAAGGCCTTCAATGCATTCTGCTATTACTCATATTTGCCATGCACAGCCCGACCATTCAATTGGATATTTGGTTTTTGAACTACCAGTGCATAGCCTCGGTATTGGACCTGGGATTGCAGCGAGCAGTGACAACCAGCAGCGGTATCTCTAGACTTGATCAGGAGATGAGGACTCGGATTTTCTGGGTAGTCTACACCCTCGACCGAACTATAGCAACAATGATGGGTCGACCAATAGGCTTGCGCGATGAGGCTTGCGACTTACGGGTATGTGGTACACGCCACTAATTAAATGCGGTATACTAATGATGAGAAGATGCCTGCAGATCTGTCTGACGGCGAGGTTGAAAATGAGGCAACACCAACCGTGAATACGAGCAGAACGACTCACATGTCGTATGCGATTCGTCTATTCAAGCTGGCGAAAATCAATACCGAGATCAAATATGTTGCGAATAGCGTGAACCCAGACGCGCCGAACTATGCATACCCGGCCGTCATCGACATCAATGCCTGGCAGAAAGAGGTTCTCTCACGGTTAGATCAGTGGGCTGCAGATGTCCCGGCGGCACGGGACGCGAATGATTATAGCAGAACAATCCTTCTCCTGCGTTATCATTCCATGAGAATGCTTCTGCTCCGTCCGAGCCCGAATATTCCCCGACCTGATCAGCAAGCTCTCCGCCACTGCTATTCCAGTGCTGAAGAATCGATCCGACTTCTTCACGAGCTGTATAAGAAAAACCTGCTAGTTCAAAACTGGATCACGTTCCACAGCACGGTGCTTAGTACCATCACCATGTTCTACTGCATCTTGTCGGTACCGAGCATAGCAACATCGTTGGAGGTAGAAGGGTTTATGAGCAACATCAGGGCTAGTCTCAGTGTCCTCAGCGCCGTCGGGGAGCACTACTCAGGGGCCAAGAGAAGCCGAGACATATTGGACGAGCTGGCTGGTCCCATAAGTCGGTGGCTGTTGAAGAAGGGCCGCGTCGAGGGGCCCGAACTACTCGGGCCATCATCTACCAGGGACTACATGCCCGCGACCGAGGACGATTTCGCGTTCTCTAGTATGCAACCGGATGTGATTGGTAGTATTATCTGGCCAACTCCTTGGAGCCCCTTTGATGGCAGGTTTGACGGCCAATTGCTGTCTGAAGCGTATGGTTCGGGCGATTGCGCCAACCTTGATGGAATTGCACTGTCTTTATTCGAAGATTTATGATTTAGCATCAGTAGAACATCTCGGTATTGTACAGATGGCTCGTTGCTTCTCCAGGCAGACGCGCTTCGTGAGAAAAACAGACCCACCCTTTTATTGTAGGACTTCTTCGATATAGGCATAATCAAGTATATATGTATTTTCGAAAGCTGAAACCTCTGCTATACGATATTTATCTTCTAAACAAGTATTTTCTTACCAGTGGTTACGTCATTCAACCTTCCTGAGCTCCAGAAACCAGGAGCAGCCGTTCCGCTGCTGAGACACACCACATCCACACCACAACGCCAGTACGTACGCCAATACAAAGTACGGCATTCCAACGTTAGCAGCGCGGGGCAAACCTGCTTCGCTACAACATCTTTTTACCCATGCCAAACAATTGTTGTTTCATCCATCATCACTAGGTCCAGCTGCTACTGTTAACTGTCAAACCACCACCTAGGCCTCAAGATGGCTTCGGCCGGCTACGTCCAGATCTCCCTCATTTGGGTTGCCTACGCTGTTGCCGTAGTCCTGGCCCTCATCGCCGCTTCGATCACGACCTTTATCTGGCAGACTCATCGAGACCGGTCCGCCATCGTGAGCACCGTCACTATCATCAGCATAACCGCGTTGCTTGCCACCGTCTTCCTCCTCCCCGTCGACATCGCCCTAGTCTCGTCGACGACGTCCACTGCCCTCGGCACGAAGAAAGAATGGGCTACCCCGAATCGCATCCATAACATACTCCTCACACTCAAGATTGTCTATTATTCGCTGTACAGCTTCGACGCGCTGCTGTGCCTTCTCATCATTCCATTCTCTTACTTTTGGTATGAGGAATACGACGAGGTGGAGGAACAGGAGGGACACCAGACCTTTGGAAGTCGACTCCGGGGTGCCCTCAAGTACACCATCGCATTCTTGTTCCTAGTGGTCATCATCTTCTTGGTCGGCTTCTTCGTACCCGCTGCCGGCCATCGTGAGGGTAAACATCTTGACCTCGACTTCTTCAAGCGACTACTTGATGTGAACCATGGCGAGAAAGCTTTAACTTTTGGTCTGGGTCTTCTGATCACGCTCGGTACTTTGCTCTATGTTATTTACACTGGCGCCGGCCTCGCTCTTCTTCCCATCTCCTTCATCAAGTCGGCCCCTTCGGTCTCGGCACCTCAGTTCTACGAGAATACCACATCGCAACTCGAAGAGAATAGAGAAAGACAACGGCAATTAGACCTGCGCAATGCTGGTCAAAGGGATGGTATGCCCGCCAAGGACAGGCGCGAACTTGAGGCCCTTGCGCGCGAGGAACGAACTCTAGTCCGCCGGGAGCGGTTGGCTGCAGAAGCCCAAGGCAATGGGAAGACCTTCATTGTGCGCGCGTGGACCAAGATTTGCGCCATCTTCCGACCTATCAAGCTCATCGGAGGCATCCTTCTCGTCTTACTAACGCTCCTCGTTTGGGTGTCCATGTTGATCACGGGCATTGACAAAGCAGCCAACTCTGTCTGCAAAGGGCACTGCGGCTACATCCTAGCTCACATTAATATCTTCCAACCCATCAACTGGATATTTGTGAAGACCGCTCACGTCTTCCCAGTTGACTACGTGTTGATGGCGCTCTTGATTCTACTCTTCTTCAGCAGTTCAATCACGGGTCTCGCCACTATCGGCATCCGTTTCTTGTGGCTGCGGATCTTTCAGATTCGCAAAGGCCGAACCACGCCGCAAGCCCTACTCATGACCACAGTCATAGTCGCACTCATCACCCTCGCCATCAACTACGCCATAGCGATGCTGGTTGCGCCCCAATACGCAAGTTACGGTACTCAGACCTTTTGCGACCTGCCGCCCCATCACCCCGACGAATTACCCGACTGCAGCAAGAACCCCGAAGCTGTCAAGCCATGCTCCGAGTGGGTCAACTCCCATAGCACGGCCACGCGAGTCTGCACACCGACCATGATGTCGACATTCATAAACCGCATCACGTTCAATTGGCCCGTGTTCGGTGCTATCGACTTCTGGGCCCAGTTTGCATTCCTTGGCGTATTTCTCATTGTGTTCGTGACAGCGCTGTTCCGGACCCCCAAGCTCAATCTCGGCGACATGGATGAGGAGGCCGAGGCGGATGAAGAGGAGGGTCTACTTGCCAGCACAGGACGTCGATTCGGCGCCACTTGGCAAGACATTACAGGTCGTAGCTCAAATGGCCACTAATATCTCTGTCTTGTTCTGAAGTGGATTCTTGGCGGAGAGGGGAAAAGCTGTTATGATTCCCTTTTTCGCGATGACTAACCTATATCGTTATACGTGTGATGTGAACTATCAGCAGTGGTAAAAATGATCAGGGAATGGACGGAATTGGGGGCCTTAACGGAAATCTGACGGGCCCATGGTATCTGGTATCGAGGGCAAGGGCAAATTGAGAAGGAGTTGGAGCGCATCAAATTAGGTGTTTGGCTTGTCTTGGCTTCTATTCTTTGAAGGTTCTCTCTCTTTCGATTAGGTATTCTACTCTCCTGGCCTCTAACTAGGAAGGGAAATCTATTATTTACCGTGTATTCTATCTGGCTCAATTCGGAACAATGTCATGCGTTCGAAATGCTCTTGTTCCTAGGCTATTGACGGGCCTAGCTGGTGTCTCCCTTTGTTCGCGTATGGATGCCCACGTATATTCCTAGATGAACGCTTCCCACGCGCATATCTGTAAGATATGCAGAGGTATTTCAGGAAGATGTTTAGCCGCTCTCATGACGTCATCAGCCTGGCCAATAGGTTACGTACTGTCTACCTAATTCACAAGTCATTCACATGACATCGCGTCGACCTGGCGTCGCAGTGGGGAATGGTGGGCGGGGGATCTACCTTGCCAATAAGGAGAGTCACGAGTCACATTACAACAAGGGGGGGGTTTGCCATTACGTAATCACTTCTTCAGGAAATCTGATAAGATAATCTCGCTACAAAGGAGGTATTTCATGACACTGTATTGTACGAAGTGTGAAATGGAAAATCTACCGCAGCTACCTACCTCATAGTCCTAGAGTGAGTGCAACCAGGCTTCTAGAGGCGCGCTTTCTCTCAACTGGGAGCTTGGCACGATATCATCGCTACGGGAATAATTAGTACCTACCTTTTCTCTTTTGGGCTAAGTTAAGTTTCCTAATCCGAAAAGTAGCGGGCTAAAAAGACGAGTCAGAGACGAGAGCTGTAGGTAGGTAGCTGAGCTTACCTATCTTACCTACCTACCATCTATCTCCCTATCTCTCTCCTCCCAGCTCGGCAGAAGTTGTAAACAATCAATCCTATTCTACGTTTATATCTTTTCTTATTTTTAATTCGCTTCGGCAGAGCTCCTTTTCCTACGCGGCGCGTGCAATACGCAGGCATCATATTTCCTCTTCGCCCCGCTCATACGGGGGACCAGACGAGACGAGCCGAGCGCGAAGGGGGGCCAAGAAGAAAGAAAGAAAGAAGAGCCGGCTAACCTACCTACCTAGCTAGCTAGCTAGCCGGTCACGGGTCCGAATTAGCTCTTTCTTTTTTCCATGACGGCGGCGGAGGAAGGGAATTCGGCTCAGAGATCGGCTCGGCTAATCTAGATAAGGTAATTAAAAAAAGAAAGAAGATGGAAGCCCAGTGCCAGTGCGGGGCGGTCCGGTTCACGACGCCGCTGCCGAAGCCGCTGGCGCTGTACATATGCCACTGCTCCGAGTGTCGCCGGCAGTCGAGCTCCGCCTTCGGGACCTCGGCCATATTCCCGCGCTTCGAGCTGCCGAGTACAGAGCTGCTGTCCTGTTACACGTAAGTCCCCGGAGCCGAGATCCGCGTGTTGGAGTTGGGAGAGGGGCCGGGGGGCCGGGTGTGTGTGCTGTGTGTGTGGTGGTGTCTCTGCGTTGTCTTATCCAAATTGACTAACGTGGGTTGGGCTCTTCGTCTTCGGGTAGACGATCTACACATTCCGGTCACACTTTATACTGGTACGTTGTGTCGCTTAGCCCCCGTGACTTCTTCTTCTTCTTCTTCTCTTGGGGAAAGCAGGGACTCGCTCGACTGGGTTGGATGATGTAGTGCAGTGTAGAGTGCGATATCTCGCTGACGGGTATTGCCTATCCTCCACCAGCTATTTTTGCCAGCGCTGCGGCACACGACTGCTTCACACAACTCCCGTAAGCCCATCTATCTCTCTTCCCGCCCACCCCACCAGCAACCTCAGATGAACTCCTCACTACACGCCATAAGTACCGTCCCAGACCCCGTCCTACCTGCCTCTACCTATCTATCTCTGCCTATTCTAGTCTAGTACGTCGACTAACCTGACCGGGGGCACGCAGGGGAAGAACATCGTCTCCGTAAAGGGGGGCTGTCTCGAGGGCCTCGACTGGGGCCAGGCGATCCACATCTGGACCAAGTCCGCCATGATCCCCATCCCGGAGGGCTCCGAGGCCCACTCGGAAGAGCCGACCGAGTCCGACTACGGCAGCGCGCAGGAGTCCCTGGACCAGCCGGGCCCGCTCATCAACAGCGGCGGCGACCCGCTCCTCGAGCTGACGCGGGTTTCCGAGGTCGAGAAGCTGGGCCGCCTCAGGGGCGGCTGCGAGCTCAGTAGCGTCATCTAATCTAAGGCGTGTGTTTCCGTGCCTGCGAAAGAAAGGGCGAGGAGGAGGGTGGGAGGGAACGAATGAACGTCTCTGAGTCTCGTATGCGAAAGAGATTTTCGCGGACGGGAGGGATGTCTTGGATTTGGGAGCTGGAGGGCTGGGATCTTGGGGATGGAGTTTGAAGACGAAAAGATTCTCCAATCATTCTTTTGCGTTTTTCTCTCTCTCTCTTTCCCTTTTTTTGTAATAAAAGGAAGATATATATATACGGGCGGATTTGGGTGTTAGTTATCTGGGCATCAATCTCCCTTTTCCCTTTCGCGTAGATGGGCGTTTTACTTCGCGACGGAGAAAGGAGAATCAATCATTTATTTTTTTTCATTGATTGCAGATCTGAGAAGGAGCTTGTGCTTAGTTACAACTTCCGACTTGCCACTGTCTTTTCGTGAAATACATGACGTGCAATAGGACAGACAGACGAAGTTCCACACCTAATGCTCTTTTCCCACGTCTTCTGTCATTAGGTACACCTGGTGCTATGTGCCTTAGGCAACTTACCCTACCTACTCCATCTCCCGCGAGTTTCGAGAACCTAATTGATTTCAGAGTTCTGTCTCTGTCTCTCAGCCCCTTTCAGATTTTCCTCGTCTGGTTTTTTTTTCTTATTTCGCAATTCGCAATCCGAAAACACCACCACATGTCCCGAACCCTTGAATCCACAGAGCCGAGCTCACCTTACGCAAACACAGGCTCACCAACCAAGCAGCCAACCAACCAACCAACCAGCCAGCCAACTAATCTTACTGCGCCGCGCCGCGGCTCTCCCTCTTAACCCTGCGCAGCGTAGACGGCCCTGAAGCGGGCAAGCTGAGATGAGGACCGGCGGCGTGATGCCCCGTGCCGGTAGCGGGCGGGTAGGTAGGCCTCACGTCCACGGTGGTGGTAGTATACGGGCCCCACGACCGCGACCGGGTGTGCGTGGTGTGTGGCGACGGGGTGACGACGTCCGGCTGCTCGTCTTCACAGGAACTCGATGTGACTCCGCCGCTTGACGAAGTCCCCGTCGCGGCATCGGCTGTCGACGACCCGTAAGCCGGGTTCGGCGACGCGGTGATCGTGAACGTGCTCGTGATCCTCACTGTCATGACTGTTGTCGCTGCTTCATCATCATCGCTGCTGCTGGTCGGCAGCGACGACGACGGCGGCGATGACGACGGCGGCGTTGGGGTGATGACGGTCGTGGGGATCTCAGATGTGGAGATTGAGACTGTTGCGGTTTTGCTGCTGCTGCTGCTACTGCTACTACTGCCGCTCTCCTCGCATGTGCTTGTGGAAAGGGACGTGGTTGGGGAGTGGGAAGTAGTAGGGGAATTGGCGGTTGTGGCGATACCAGTCGCGTCGCTGGTCGAAGACATGGGAATTGCTGACGTGCTGGCTGTCTCGTTACAAGCGCCCGTAGTAGAGGCCGTCGTAATTTCTACGGGGTTAGCCGTCGAGGATGCATCGAGCTTCGTTGAGGCGCCGCTTGTGGTCTCGTTGCGCGACGAAATCGTAACTGGCCCGATGGCTGAACTGCTCAGTGTGTAGGTCAACAAGCTCGGGCGGCTTGTTGAGTGAGTCGTCTTGGTCACGGTCTGGGGAGTTGGAGATGTGGTGGAATTCGCCGATGACATTGTGGTGTGCGCAGGGGAGCCGTAGGTCGTGATAGGGGTCACGGTTCTGGATGTTGGGCTCGCGGTGTCCGGCGTCGTCTCGTGGACCGTGATTGTGACCGTGACTGTCATGGCTTCGTTGGTGGGCGTGGTAGATGTAGTCTCATCGCCTCCGCCATAGTCGGATGGAGAAACGTGAGTGGTTAGACTCGCCGTGCTCGAAGGTGCTGTACTTTCAGTCAACCCGGGAGTGGAAGACGAGGTGCCGGGACTTCCATAATAGCTCGTAGGTAGAACGGTAGGTACGATATCCGAGTCGTCGATGGTGCTGGACTGGAGGTGAGAGTGCGTGAGCGTGATGAGTTCTCCGCTGGACTGTTCGTCTAGAGTTAGCCTTCTGCCACGCAAGGGTATATATATATCGATTAGGCCTTGTTTACTTACGGTTAATAGGAAGCGGGCTTCCACATCAGCGGCCGCATCGGGGATGATGCTGGCACATGAAGTAGCAGGGCTTCTGGCGAGAGTGGTCGGCGAAATGGTGCTGGGAGGCTCGGTGCCAATGGAGATGGCGACTCTAGTTGCCGTGATGGTCTCAACCGTTCCCCTGCATTGCGCTGCGCGTTAGTCGGTCAATTGGTAGAAGAGAACCCAAAACGAACACTTAAAAATTGAGGGCCTCTAAGAAGTATAGGACACATCAGTAACTTACGAGATGTGAGTGGTCTCGGTTGTCAGGAAAGGGATGCTGACGGTATACCAAGGGGTGTCCTCATCCGTGATAGTGGTAGTGCACGCGAAGCTCCAGCTTGGATCCAGATCCAAACACTTGCCCACGGCCGCGATGCCGGCAAGGATAGTGGTGATAGCGACTCTCATGGCTGAGAATGATGGAAGGAGAAGGGTAGTATGGTGTTAAGTGTATTATTGATCGATGTGCAGCTGAGAAACAGTTCGCCGTCCTCGTTGAGAATGTATGTACGATCAATGCCTGTGAAGGATAAGTTTGGAAGAAGGGATTGAGGTCAGCTTATATATCTACTTTCAGCGTAAACGACAAGAGTTAAGAAGAGGAATAGAAGCCGGTCTAGACATATATGTTGAGCAACAATGGTAACTACCTACCTACCCACAATGTACAATAGCGAGTCGCCACAATGTACGCGGTTCATTTCAACTGCGCGTGTTACTAGGCAACGAGCAGTTCCTCATTTCGTAAGTAGATAAGCAGCCGTGTTTGCGCAGTACAGTCACCCAGGTACCGCGGGCCTCCCTTACTACGTACGTGTGTACAGCTGCAATATCTCAAGGGACCATGCTGGAGAACGTGGCTCGTAAACATTCGGCGCACACGGGTAATTAATACTATACACGAACACTTCTAGACGTGCTAGAGACCGTGACATTAAATGAATCCCATGGCAAGCATGGCACCTAATACATCACGTCCTTCCATATTGTTCTTAGTTTCCACACGTAGGTAACTCAGCAGCAGAAAGAAGGGTTGCTACTAGCATGAGGTAGGGAATAAGATCAAGTGCGCACGTCGACTTAAGAGCAGCATTGTAGCACCTATTACGTGTTTCATCATGTTGCGCTAAAATGCCTTACGGAAGAGAAAGGAGATGATATCTGAAGAACCACAGATGCCATGAGCGAGTAAAGTAGTTTATCTAGGAGAATGCCGGTGACACCGCCAATGCCGACGACACACCACACCGGCTCAATACCGATTACAATGAGCCTGACATGTATCACACATCAAGCAAGTCCCCCAAATCACAGTCAAAGCTCATGAATTATCATATTCCTATCCTCTAGGCAGGCAAACAAGCCCGATTCTCAGCCCCGTAGGTAGGATCTCATGAATTAACGACAAAGTAATACAACACGGAAAGAATGTACACAAAATAAGAAAGCCAGCCGGAGAAAAATCAGGCAAAGAAGCCGCCCCGGCTCCCCGGTTCCCCCCGGCTCCTATGCAAACGCCCACCCCAGACGTGAGAAAAAAAAGAACCCTCCAATACAATTTCGGGGGTCCCAACTTGGAAGACGAACCGACGGAAACCGAAACTCCAACCCGTGCGAGGCAAGTGCTTGCTTGCTCGCCCTCTCGTACCGCCATGATAACGAACAGGGTAGGTAGGTATAGGTAGGTTACCCCTAATCTCGTCAAATCGAGCGAATTCCCCTGAGGTTAGGCAACATTTTCTTCAAAAACATTTCCCTTTTTCATTCAAGCCGTGCGCCATGCGCCATGCGCCATCCGCCATGCGCCATCCGTTGTCATCATCACCTCACCGCCATATCACGCCAGTCTTGTCCTTCTTCCCGCCGCCGCCGCCGCCGCCGCCGCCCATCATGCCCGCACTACCAATAGTAATGCGTCGCGAGGCCTGCTGTCTGCCGCCGCCCTGCTGCTCCTTCTGCTCGTCGGAGCTGCTCCACCCCGAGACCCTCAGCGAGCCCCCGAGATTCATGCGCCGGGCCTGTCCGGCCGTGAACGAGGGCTTGGCCGACGAGTCGCCGAGGTCCGGCGGCGTGCAGCTGATCGGCGGGCTCCTGCGCCTCTCCGTGCTGCCCCGCCGCAGCCTCGAGATCCCGTTCGTGCTCGAGGAGAGCATGGGCGCCGAGTAGCCGCCGCCGCCGCCGGGCCGGTGGCTGCCGAGCGAGCCGATCGACGACACGCGCCTCGCGCCGGCGTGGTTGGCCGTGCCTATCGAGGCGAGCGACGAGAGGCGCTTCGGCCGCTTGTTGGCGTGGATGGCGGACCGCAGCTTCGAGCTGTCGATGAAGCCCGACGTCTCCGAGTCCGAGGAGGGCGCGTGGTTCTCGTCCCCCGACGATGGAGATGGCGCGGGCAGGGACGAGGGGAACAGCGCGTGGGCTGGTCGCGGGCTGAGGGACGTGTATCTCCTCCCTGGCGCGCTGATGTTAGCGGCGCGTGCTAGATCCAGGTTGCGGAGCGGGCTTGGTCGGTCTTCTGCGTTCGACGACGATGCGAGGTTGAGCGACATTGTGGGCGCCACTGGCGAGCCGCTGCCCTGTGATGGTCGTGATTTCGACAGGAATCCTGCTTGGAACCTGCTAGGCTTCGAAACATGTAGATTTGTCACCTCGGGTACGAGTAGTGACGGGCTTGACTCTTCGCCTGAGTCATCTTCTTTCAAAGGCGAAAGAACCTCGCGGATCTTAGGCAACGGCCTTTCGGGCGAAAGTTGCTCTGGTGTGTATTGTTTCTTCTGCGGTGTCTTCTCGAAGTCGGCGAGCGTGCCTGACTCGCCGTCATCATCCCGCCAGCGCACCGACCGTTTCGAAGGCGTCCGCTTCTTCGTAGGCGAGAAGGAGACTCCCTTGCGCGCGTTGACCGCCTTACGACGACGTGGCGAGCCCTTCATGGGCGAGAGAAAAGCTTGCATCGGCTCGGCTGCTGCCATGGCGGCGAAGACCGGATTGGGAATTGGCTTCACCATATCTTTGGGCAGGGCCGACATCCGCTTCCGCTTCGGTGTTCCGCGCTTGCTGGGTGGGAATGCCTCCATCTGTATCTTCGCTCCATCTGGCTTGACCACCTGAGATGCAGCCGAGAACCCAGTTTCCAACAGACGATGGATGATCTCCTTGGCATGGACCACTGCTTCTTCTTCGCTCATGTGGATGGTTTCGGAGAGCGATGCCAGTATCTCGAACTGGGCAGTCAGTAGCCCTTGCACAGCAGCAGCATCGCCAATCTTGTCTTGCTCTAATACTTCTCGATAGGCCTCCCGAGTGAAATTAGATTTGAGAAGTTCTGCTTCTCTGGTCAAACTCGCAATCTCACCAGTGTCAGTACACCCATCTCCGGTATGAAGCTGACTGATACTGTGCTGGAGAGCTACGTCAATAGCGCGCTCCCAGTTCGTCTTGTCCAACTTCTGATGGAGATGGTGTCTACTGTTCTCCAATTCGAGAAGGATGCCGTGGGCCGTCTTCCGCATAGCCGACAGAGGCGCGGGCATTGCGTCCTCGTCTTCGCGGTTATCACAAACCGTATCGAAGGCGGCGATCCATGAAGAGAGCAAGCCAAGCCGTCGCTCGATACCCCGTAGTTTCTTCATATGAGCCACCTTGTCCTGGCGCTCAGCCAACGAGTTCTCGTAAGCGATGCGAATCCTCTGGACGCCCTCTCGCACCGAAACATCTCTCTTTTCCATTTGTTTGCGGAACTTGGCGTAGAAAATCTGCTCCGCATCCTTCTGCTGGGCCTTGAGTTCGTTGATGAGCGTGATCTGCTCGTCGATCTTGACCAGGAAGTCCTTCACGTGACGGTTGACGTTGAACACGTTCCTCGTCACCTTGGTCTGGATGTTCTTGGCCCGGTTTGCGTAGCGGAGCGTGTTCTGTGTCTCGTCGAAGTGGGCACTTGACGGACTGACACACACGATCATGACGGTCTTGCAGTTGCCGCCCAATGAGAATTTCAGCAACCGGGTAAGCTTGCTGTTTCGGTACGGCACGTGTGACTTTTTCCGTGAGTCGCAGAGCGCGTTGATGCAACTGCCTAGTGCCAGCAAGGACTTGTTGATGTTGGCGCCCTCGATCAGACGCTCCCCTCGATTTTTCGTTGCGCTAGCTCGCTCGCTGCCAGCAAGGTCGATAATGCTCAGGGTGGCCATAGTATGCGGCTCATTCACGCTAGCATTCCTGTCCTTCATAGCAATATTAATCTGGAGCACCGCGTGTGATCTCGATGACGTTGCGTTCGCGTCCGTGGGTGATACTGTCCGGTACTCGTTGCCCAAGACAATCATATCCATGACTTCCTGGACGTTATTGGGATGGAGGCTAGTAAGACCCTGCACTGTGACGGCCTGGTTCGAATCCTCGCGGAGCATCAGGCCTTGTTTGCTCCCACTGGGGACCAGAAGATCGCGGATGGTCTCATTATAAATTTCTAGATAGGAAAGAGATATTTCGGTGTGTTTCTCGTCGCTGCAGTCGTTTATCTTCTCGAAAAGCTCCTGCATCGTCAAGAAGATGATACCAGGCATCTGAGGTGTGCCCGTGATGGTGTGCGTTTTGCCGCACCCTGTGGCGCCGTATGCGAAGACAGTGGCATTGTAGCCGTCGAGGACGCTGTCTAGTAGCCCCTTGGTCGTCGCCTCGTATACTTCTGTCTGGGTCGTGTTCTCGTCGAATATGCGATCGAATCCGAAAGTCTGATCTTTGACCTTTTTACCCTGAGGCACGACCGATCTCGAAAACTTCTGGACGGGATTGTCTTCGCGCGGATCGAATACTCTGTCGACGTTGGCATTAGACACTGCAGGGGGTCTTGCGGTTAGGGAAGTGGTATACGTACAGACACTTGTCGTCGATGACTTTGATGACAGATCGAATCCCGCTCTGCTTCAGTTTGGGCGTTGGAACACCGGCCAACGACCCGTCGCCTAGAAATACGGTGCCATCATTGTGTCTTTGTCTGTGTACATGTTAGCTTCTCGTTGGATCCTGCAGCTTCTTGTCGGGGCTGAGACATACAACTGGGCGGCTTCTCTGATCGTGAACGGTCGCACTCGAACTAGATAATCATTTAGCCAACGTCAGGAAAAGAACGAGCCCTCCGCCACTTACCTGCGACACTGATCGATGAGGCGCCTGGATCTACGGCGGACATGGTGACTTCTGTCTGTGTATCGTACTGTTCCAGATATATGCTGGCGGCCTAGATTGTGCCCCGCAATCACTGGCAGGATGTGGTAACATAAAGAGAAGAAGAGGAACAGCGCGGCAAGCGAATGATGCCAACTGGTGGTTGTTGAAATGATGGTAGGCGTAGAGTGGCGTTTGGTCTGCAGAAATATTTATGCCAGAGAATTGGAGAATGGTTGATGTGTGGCGCTGGTCAGAAGAAGAGATACAAATGAAAATACCTACACTAATATACCTCCGACCTTAGGTACACCACTGCTTGTTTGAGTTGGTTGAGAGTGAATAGGTAGGTAACTCTAAAGAGCGAGGTAATTAAGCATTCGGCATTGGGTAGAAGGCGCTTGTTGATTGTTAGTGGAGCATCACCGCAGCAACCAGACGCCCCGCTACACGTGCCTTGGCCCGTTTTTCCCAAACGGTAGGGGACAAAAGAGTGAATCGACAAACTGATATCAGCCTACCCCTGTTGAGGTAAGAAGCCCGTGCTTTTGGCTGTACTTGTATTTTGGGCATACTTGGTACGGTTGACCCATGGCAGGACCTTCAATCTTATAATTCAAATAACTTCCTAACCAACAGTTGCAAACAAGTGCATACAGTATCAAAAAATACAGCAAGATTTAATAAAAAATAAAATATAATTTTCTTATTTTTTAGAATTAAGCCTGGCTGCCTTTGTACCTTTATACTCTATGATTAAATCTTTAGATAGAAGTACTTTGTAGGTCGAAATACAAGCGAAGTGCACGGGCTTTTCACGTTAACAGGGGTAGGCTGATATCAGCTTGTTCGCATACTGTATGTACTCGGGACGAAGTGGGACGCATTATTGAGAAACAGCATTACATGTAAGGTGGGGTACTGTAGGTACTAATGTTACCTACCAGGTACCACCTTAATTCCTAGGTACCTACCTAATGTGCACACTTGATGTTCTGCCATGTATGTACCTCCTCAGGCACTTTTAACTTTTAGCTGGCTGAGCAAAATTGAATGCTTTCAACAAGGCATCATTATTACTTAATCTACCCAATTTCTCTACTACCTATCTCTACTACCTATCTCTACTTATGTAGTCTGGGCAAAGCTCGTCCGCTTATTCGCGCCATACTTATCCCTGCCAACGAGAAAGCTCTCGGGCGGGCCGAGGTAGCTGGGCCGGACACCGCCTAGGTTCACGACGATCTTCTGGACAATGACGCTCGGCGCCAGACCCCATACGCGCAGCGTGTACGCCCCTTCTTTCGCCACGTTCCACGACGTCGTCGTGTTGTGGCCCGGATCGAGTCCCCATATCGAGTCCGAGACGGCTCGGCCCCAGCCGACGGGCAGGTCTGGCCCGATGCTGTCGGGTATGAATCGGACGACCTGCGGTTGTGCCTGCGCTCCGCCTGCCGGAGATAGCGAGACCGCGAACTGGAGCGGCGTCTTGTCCGAGAGGTAATTTTGCGTGGGCGAGAGGTAGAGCGTTACGTTGGCCTTTGTCACATTTGTGAACAAGTACACGTCGTACTCCAACGCAGGCGCCGTGTCAGGTGTCTGAGGAGGCGTTGTCTGCGGCCATAACGTGATGCCTCCTACGGTTCGTCCGTAATTCTTAAGCGTGAGGTATTTTAGGTTCGAGGCGGCCGAGCTCTGTATGCGTTGGTAGTTCGGAGCTTCAATGGCCACGGTCTTGTCCGACTCGACGAACCCCTTAGTGAAGCTCGACGGTACCTTTCGCAGGTTCACGGGAACTTGGACGCCTGGTGCGCTGTTCCAGCTTGTGAAGCCCTCTTTCCCACATCCCGCGGTGAATTTGATGTTGGCCGTCGTGGTATTGGTGATCTGGGGTGCCGCCGACCAATCGACTGACACAAACACGCGCGAGTCTTTCCCGCTCCGCGGCCCTACTACTCCCTTGCTCTGCGAAAGCTTCACCCAAGGTATGTCGACTGCAGCTGTCCAGTCGCAGTCCCTAGTTCCCCGAGAGAACACGTCGAACCATCTAGTCGCCGGCCCGTACGGATCGAGGGGTGGAAGTACGAGGGTGTTTCCCGAGTTTCCGTGATATTTGTCATCTCCAGGAATACTGGCATTAAGTCCCTCCACAGCAATACCGACATTACCTGCAATGGAGGACACGGCGCTCTGGACGTAGGACATTGCCGGCAAGACATTGCGCATAGGCTGTTGCCAGTAACCGTCATATCCAAAGTGCGTTTCTACGTCACAAGTCAGTAAATTAAATGAGCTCCCGAAACTGAACACACTTACGGTCAAGAATCCGCTGCCATTTTCCGTCTAAGAGATCGTCCCATCTCGCTGTAAGTTCACCGTCGGCTTGGAAACGAGCGAGCACGTCGGAGATCATGTCATTCGCTGAGTTCCTGTGCTGGTTCGCGTATACCGCGTTTTTCTCAGCGCCGATGTGGACCTGGTGGATGATTTGACCCCCCAAAATCGGATGCAGCACCATTTCGAAGAACGCTGGCTGATGGGCCCTGTCGAGCCGGTCATAGGCAGCCTGGGCATCGTCCACCAGGGTTTGCCACTGCTGAAGAATCGCATCGCCTTCGTTGTAGTTCACCACGGAGTAGACGTAGGGCTCGACAAGCTCAAACTTCCTTCGCGCTGCGTACATGCCGAATCGTGTCATGATGTCCGTGATGTCTGCTGCCTGCTTGGACCCGAATTCACGAGTCGCCCAGGCGGTAAGCCAATCACTCACGTCGCTCACCCCCCACTGCTTGGTGTCGTATGCCATATCCAAGAAGTGGCTGATCGGGATCTCCAAGGGCTTTAGGTCGCCAACATTGACGATCCAGATTCTGTCGGCTCCGTGAGCGTAGGCAAGCTGCATCTGCTCAGCCGTCTTTTCCAGTTGGATAGTGTTTATCCACTTATAGTTCCGAGTATCGCCGACGTAGTCGAAATGATAATACACGCCAGCACCCCCTGCTCGAGTCTTCTCATCGTCGACAGGCACTCTCCGCACATTGCCCCAGTTATCATCGGCCCATAATAGAGTGATATCTTCGGGAATCGTCAGACCCTTTTGGATGTACGACATGACCTCCTTATACTGTAATCGGCGTTAGTTATCAGTATCTTGAGCACGAGGTGTACGTAGTCTAAGCGTGTGGGAAATCCCTACGACATAATTGTCGTCCAGAAACCCTTTTTTTCTATTGGAGTGGTTGGAAATATAAGAAAAAGACGGCACAAATAACTTACCAAACACCACATCTGAGGAACAGCGGTTGGCTTGACGCCTAGCACAGTCTCAAGGGCAGTTCTTTGGCTGCTAACTACGGCCTCGAGCAAGTTGACAATCGCATCAACACCGAGCCCCTCGATGGCTGAGTCCCCACTGCCTCTCATGCCCATTGTGTATAGGCTGTTGTTGGTATATGGCTTCGCTCTTTGTGCGCCGTAGACGAAGTACTGATCGATCGTCTTGTTGTTTTGATCGTAGGCCCAAGGTCCGAGGCCCTTGTTAGTGTAGAATGTACCAAATTCATTTTGGGCACGCATCATCGGCTCGGTATGGGAGCTGCCCATCACGATCTCCCACGCATCTGCCAGGGGTTGATTGGCTGGGTCGTCGACCTCAAACATGGTTCCCCATATCGCCGGCCATACTATAGAGCGATCGGTGTTAGTTCGTGCCACCTTTTTGATATCATAATGAGGATTCCAAAATCGCACGAGGCTTCTTGGACATAAGCACAATCCGCAATTGTTGCCTCGGAGCACTGATAAGAGTCCAAACAAGGAGAAAACAACAGAAATTTCAAAATTTACTCACGGTAGTTCGCGCGGAGTCTGAGTAGAAGCTCAAAAACATTCGGGTAGAATTTGCTGTTGTACCCAACGCCGAAAGGCGTGTCCTCGTAGTTCCGCTGCACCCAACCCGACAGTCCGGGCTGCTCGTCGTTCAAGAAGAGGCCGCGATACTTGACGGACGGGGGTCCCTGGACCTTGCCCCCGGGCAGGACAAAGATGTCCCTGTTCTTCTTGATCGGGACGTCGGCCCACCAGTACCAGGGGCTGACGCCGATCTGCTCGCTGATGTCGTAGAGGCCGAAGATGACGCCGCGGGGGTCGCTGCCGGCTACGACGACGGCCCTGGGACAGCCGCGGACGGGCTCGTCGACGATCTGCGTCACGAACGACTCCCACTTGCCCTCGATTCCGGACACGTCTAGCTTGCCGGCTTTGACTAGGCCGTCGATTATCTCGGAGCGGCCGAGGGTCCCGGCGATGATCACGGTGTCTTTGGCTGATGGGTCGGTGTACGATGGCCCGGAGAAATGCTGCGTGCCATTGGTATCGTACTATAGAAGAGACATGGTTAGCGAGAAAATTGGCCATCCTGAAAAGGCAATCATATAGTCCTTAGTGCCTGGCGTTGACGGGCTCTTCTCCCTTTTTCCTTTTTTTTGGTTTTTTTTTTCACGATCACCATCGAGCTCACGGCCGGACTGTGACGTGACTTACATGCGTAAAATTCGCAGCGGCCGGCCGATACTCGTAGGTAGCCGGCCTCGCGCCCTTCCTGCCATTGCTAAGCGTGAACCCCGTCCCCGTGACGCGGCCGAAGTCCTTCGCCAGATCTCCCGCCGCGCGGATCACGCCCCAGTTATCACCGCCCGAGACGAGGATCTGGGGTCTCGAGATCCTGCTGCCGGCTATCTGGAAGGCGTTCGGCACGCGCGTGAAGCTCACGACGGGCTGCTGTCCGAGGGCCGCGACGAGCGATGCCCACGCGGCTAGGACCAGCCACGCGAACGAAGCCATTCGGGGAACGGTTTGTCCCGGGCAGGGCAGGCAGGTCGATACGTTGATAGGCTCTCGGAGGAGAGTGCTCGACTGGGCCTTTTTGAGTGTCGATGTCTAGTGTAGTATCCAGACGACGCCGGACTATCTAGGTGTGCGAAGATGCGCGAGCGAGTGTGTGTGTCCTCACATTACATGACGACCGCTCACCGAAGCAGGCGGATCATGGCCCCTTACTTATAAACGTACCGACGAGTCGGGTACAGGGGCAGATCGGAGAGACGACAACACGACGTTCTGGTCCCGTCTGGTCCCATTCGGAATGGGCCAGTGACGATTGTGGAGATGTTCCCCCCAGAAAACCAAGGAAGAGCGCCAATGGGGCTTGGTGGGATCGCGTTCCGTGACGACATGGCACAGACATTAATTTCCTCTTGGTTAGAGGTAGGTACCTAGGTTAGGTAGGTGGTTCGTAGATAATCATAAAAAAAATCCTTTGAGCACGCACCCCGGGGGACATTTTCGCTTCTCCTTGGCATCGCGAACATTTGCTGCGAGCCCCCTTCTCCGCACTACCTAACACTAACGCTAACACTAACACTAACACCAACACTAACAGTAGGTAGATCGAGCCGGCAGAAGTTGGGGAAGCGGGGGGCGGGTAATATATCTAGCGTTACTTCGTACAACTACCACGGGCAGCGAGAGGAAACCCCATGCAAATGGCTTGGAAATGTTGGGGAATAGCTTGCTTCTCCCCTGCGTCGCTAGCCGGATCAGGTTAGCGATTTTCCGTCGCTCGGTGTCGAAGCGGCAGCCATCCCGTTATGCCGGCGATTACCGGCTAGGTAGCTTACCGACGGCGGCGTTGAATATTATGTGGTACCTACATACGAAGTAGCGTGTGTACCTCCAAGCCGGGGGCGAGATTCGGAGTACATGCAGTAGGTAGGGTAGATAGTAGTCTTTAGAAGACGAAACAAGAGAGAAGAGAAGAGACAAAGAAGAAAAAAGAAATCATATAATTAGAATCGATATCCTCGACTCTATGCACTATTGCAAAAAGCCCAGTCTTGTCATTAAGTAACTAAGGCAAAGCTTTGCTCAGGTTTGCTATATCACCGTGGTGAAATTAAATACCCGATAACATCAACATATAACAATACCTCCACCGCACTCTACTCTACCTACCCTACTCTACACTACTACACTACACTACCATTCCAAATCATTAGTCCAGGAACTCGTCGCAGGTTGCCAAGTTCCCAGGTGTGAGATTTCGCCTTCCGATTGGAGGGAGGGGGGGGAGGGGGGGAAGGGGGCAAAGAGGTTCGTTCGTTCGGTCGGTCTGAGGGATTCAACGTACGTAGGCAGGTACCACTACCCACACTTGGCATAACGAGATTTTTTTTTGCATTTAGCCTGAAGCCAGTCCAGCCAGCCCAGCCGAGATTTGAGACCTCGCTCATGCATTGCATGGGTGGGGAGCGCCGTTCGATCTGCTTCGCTGCTGCTGCTGCTGGGTATACATGCCTACCTAGCTACTTAGATAGGGGGGGTCGGCACCACGTGGTGGTCGAGATTGAAGTTTGCCAAGAAAAAGGCACTCCATGTGGTAAGTTGACCGTGTCGGTGTGGTACGCGGTCTCTAGAAAGCAGGGGAAAAATGAAAAGGGGGAAGCTAGATACTAATGGTAGTATCCAAACTCCTGGAAGCGATGACCGATATCCGAATCTGCCGCTCGCCGTCGTGATGTTTAGGTTATCTACATATGAATTGCATAGAGAGTCACGACCGCGAGGAGGATCCTTGGATATACCTTCAGGCGTGACAAGATCCCTCACCGAAGAAGTTGAGAGAAGGAATTCGTTAACGGATAGTCAGCTATGACATACACCACAACACGGATGGGTCAGATTTGTATTGATGTATATTAAGTACTTATATACATAATGCGAGACTGAGGGCTTCAGAACAGCATAGGTAAATATGCACGGGCTCTCCCCTCTACTGCGGCGACCTCGCCCTGATTCGAGCCATTGAATATCATCCTTCCATCTCACTCAGAAGGCGAATCTGGGAGCATTCATCGCATAACGGAAACGGGATATTACAAGCTCCATCACTCTAGCTGGGTATCTCAAGCATGCGTGCCAACATTCTCCCTCAGACCCTTCGTCCGCAGCGTGAGCGTGGCACTCCTCTCGTCGAACGGCAGGCGGAGGGGCGAGGGCTGCCGACCCGCCGCGCCGACGCTGCTCTGCCGCGAGTGATCCCCGCTGCCGCCGCCGCCGTCTTCTCGGCCGAGGGCGCGGTTCAGCGTCTCCCTGTGTCTGCCGCTCATGACGTCGCTGTCCATGCTGCCGCGTCGACTGCCGCCGGCGCTGCTGGCGCCGTCGTCGACGCTGAGCGAGCTGCCCATGCCGAATCTGCCTCTCAGCCGCCCGGCCAGGAGCCCCCGGATGCCGCCGCGCTTCCGCTCCGGCACCTCGTCGCTGCCCGCGCTGCAGACGTAGAGGAGATACTTGAGATTCGGCAGCGTGTGCCGGATGTCGACGATCTTGAGCCCGGCCGACACGCAGAGGGCCTCGATATCCTTGTTCAGCAGGAACCAGCCGTAGTCGAACCGGTACTGCGCCGTGGCCCCGCCCCGCAGGAACAGCGGAAACTCGCGCTGGGCCTCGGGCAGGAGCGAGATGTTGTCGCGGATGCTGCTGCGCGAGCCGAAGGGCGTGACGGGGTAGGAGAGGGGCACGCATAGGTAGAATTGCAGAACGTGCGTCAGCTGCGCGACGTAGCCTAGAGCCGCGGCCAGCGACTCCTCCGTGGAAGAGGAGGATGTCGGGTCGTAGTCCGAGTTTGGCAGCGGCACGTTGCAGATGCTGAAAGAGAGGGGCGCGCCCGACGGAGCGGGGGTGATGGGGAAAATGTGTGTGAGATCCTCACATATGCGGCGTCGTTGGCCGTGGATGCTCTCGCGCGTCGACGAGATTAGCGTCTGCGACGCCGGTAGTTTGGATTGTGCGTGTTCTACGTGGTCCGCGGCCCTCGACTGTGCGGAACGGCCCTCTTCGATGGCGTCCCGGCGCGCTTGGATCGATGCCCTGAGATGGTCCCGCCGTGTCTGCGCCGCACGCAGGGCTCGCTTCTGGGTCGCGAGGTAATTTGAGACGAGCCGAGCAGACTCTTGGGCTTGTGGGACGGGGTCGTTCGGCGTGCTCTCGAGCAGAGAATTGATCTGGGCGGCGAGACTCTCGCGAGTGGCCAGGGCGTCCTGGATCGAGTTGTTGAGGTTGGAGAGCTTCATCAGCGCATGATAGGAGGAAGTCGGAAGCGGCGAGGTCTGCTTCGGCTCCGGGCGTCTGTCCCCGAGGTCGAGCGAGTACATCCCGTCCTCGAGGTGAAAGATGAGACAGTTGGGAGGAAAGTGGTGATTCCGCAGACTGGCGATGTAAGTCAGGGAGCGCAGGTCAATGTCCCGGGACAGCAGCAGACACCATTCCGCGCGTCGCCTGGCCCATAGCCGTATCTCGACGTAGGCCAGGCGCGTGACGGAAGGGCCGGCGCTCGACAGGTGGAAGAATTGGAAATTGAAGTTCATCGATCGCCGGCCAACCTCGCTGATGTACACGGGGTCTTCCTCTCCGAGGCAGTGCAGCGAGAAGAAGACGTCGGCGGCCCTACTCTCGACGGCGTACTCGAGCTGCTTGCGACGGGTGACGGGCGTGGCGTTGGTGAGGGTGGTGCTGCGCCGGCGGGCATTGGCGCGTGGCCGCAGGCTCTCGGAGGAGCGGGCATGGTGGAGTCTCTGAGGCTGGGACTGACGCTCGTGTTCGTGTTCGCCATGCTGATGTTGGTGTTGGTATTGTTGTTGGTGTTGATATTGCGCCTCCTCGTGCGGCTTGCTCGAAGGGAGATCGGCGTCGAGGTCGTCGGAGGCGCGGCCCTGAGGCTTAGTAAAGCTGAGATTGCGCAAGTAAATCCCGTGTAGATGCCGTAGACGCCGGTTTTGCGACAGCATGGTTATGTCTTATCTTGTCCGCCAGTGGTGGCTGTCGGTGCTGCTGCTGCTCCGCAGACAGCGGGCGTGGATGATAAAGACCATGGGTGACGATGATGCTACGAGAGCTCGTAGTAGTTGACCTGGTACCTACATGATAGGTACATGGTACCCATAACTTGTAAGCTAGGGGTACCAGGGTATCACCAATCAAGTCGGTCTGATTCGCGTTCTCCGGATAAGACAATATTGTACCATTGGGGTAGACTATGGGGTATATGCATCTAAAAAGGGCATTGTTCTAGAACCAGACCTTAAGACGTTCCCGGTATGGCTTCGCTCTCACTCACATACGCTACCTATTCTCATGTTCTAATATTAGATGCATCTTCCCATCACTATACCATTATACAAAATTAGGGAATGACATGTCCACGGGCATTCTACCCCCTTCTTCCTACATCTAGGTTACCATGCTGTGCACTACTAGCATGGTGAAGTACTTACTTAGGTTACTATAGTATATTATTACTAATCTTCGTAACCCTAAAGCAGCTACCTACGTCTTACAAGAACGCACCGATTTCGTGGCTTTGAGCTCCGGCGTCCTACCTGTAGCTATGTAGGTACGTAGGTTCGCCGTTTTGCGTAACTTATATACTCCCGTGTCGTGGCTGTTATCCGTCACTCGTTTAGGACACTCGAACGTCAAAGGCTAAAGCCCCCAATATTACCTTCAGCTCAGAGTCTCGGGTCAACGAACGAATCATCTGTAAGACATCCACGACGCTCATTCACAATCCCGCCACCGAGGAGGCTCCAATATAAAAAACGTTGAGTGGCAGAACCCAAACACTAAGGAATCATAAAACGGCAGAGACGGCTAGTTAGGATAAGGCCAGCATATTTAATGCCCTCACCATAGGTTATACTCTGGCTTCACCAGTCATTTGGCTCCCCTTGAGAGTCTACCTGTTATTATTGCCATAACATATTGAGTCATTTAACTTCCGTTCTAGCTGTATCAACAAGCCTAATCCTCTATTCACTCTATAGCCAAGCACCCTGACAGAGGCTTAGTCAGAGGGAGTGACAGGTGAACGACCTATGACTAGGCATATTTGTTTTAAGTACAGCGTCGCCGCCAACCTATATCATCCGGGTCACAGAGCACTAGAGCGATTCGGTTGCTAAAATGACATTTTTCGTTCATACCGTGCCCTACCCAATAACAATGAGCTCTACCTGATTAGTGCTCTTCCGCCCCGACATCAAAACGCCTGTACCACTATCCGACATCACGGTATGGATTCCTATAAAACTGCGGGTATAATATGACTCGGGATTCTCTGTTTATTTCAAAGGATTTCATGCCTCCAAAGTCTCGTGTGACTCATTGCTCCCTTTGCTTCTCTTGCGAACACGCACCGGCTTCATCTGTCGTGGGCTACCCTCCGCCCCAAGGCGCCTCTTCAGCTTAGCACTACATGAGACGGGATACGAGTCAGCGGTCCATCACCGTGAGGTTCCTAAGTTGTTTTTTTTTGCCTACATTGTGTGCAAGCGCTTTGCCTGCTCTTGTGGCGTGGCTGACGAGTCCGCCGCGAGAAGAAGAAGACGGTCAAGCTTAGGCGCGGGGGTCATGTTCTGGCCCTCGCTCGAGGTCAAGCTGAGAATCGACCAGGACGACGCCGAGATTTCGGGCGACAGCCCACTGAGCAGCTTTGCCGCATTATCTAACATATTGTCGATCTGGTTAGGCCCTGTGAGGGACTTACGGTCGGGTATTTGACCCGCTGCAAGCTGTTCGTGAGCTTGAACATGGCGGCAGTATCTCTCGAGAGGGGTAAGATTTCCCTGCGAGAACTGTTTATTTATGTCCCCGTGAATCGTAGATGCTTGTGGGACTTCATTTAGCTCGGTATGCGGCTCAACAATCTTGGCATGCTTCGCCGTCTCGGTATCTGGATGGGGCCTATTGCTAGTTAGTAGTGCATAGTGAAAGGGGGAGTAGAGGGCATCAAACAGCATCTGCCAGTCGTCGTCGCTCAGGCTAACCATAGATTTAGCTAACCATAAGTCCCTGTGGCAAGGGATCGGTAGTCCCGCCCCAATACCCTTATACTCGATATCCTTCAGCTCGGCCATGTATACGTTAGGTGACAGGATAGTCTTTGAAAGTTTCGAAACTAGCAAGAGTTGAACCGACAAGAGTTGAACTGAACAGCGGAGAGAACTGGGTTGCTCCGTACTTGGATGGACATGGTAACTATTTCATACTAATGCTCCAGACAATTCTACTTATAATCCGCGGACCGGTTGCCTTGAAGTACTCCTCGATATAACACCCTTGTATCGGAACCACAGTGTCGGGACAACCCGAGTGACTGGATCATCCTACGCGGCAGCGAAGCGGGAGTCCCGATAGCATGGCGTGGCGCCAAGGGAGCCAGAGAACCGGGAAAGATCCCAGTAGGACTCGATATCGTCGCTGCGTTCGTGATTCGGTGTGCGTAGAGGTGTTAATTGGGCAGGTTGCATCTGAACCTTGGAGCAACAGGGAGGTAAGTAATAACTCAAACATTTTCCATTACAAAAAACACCTTTCATTCGGCAACGGTTGACTCTGTATCATGCTACATTTCTATGATTACCCTCTATTTGAAGTGAATTTCACTTACTTCGAAATATGTATAAATATCTAGTTTAATAACTGTGTTGGATCAAACATCTTCTCATCAGCTTCTATTCGAGGGTTCGCGTTATCTCTTGCCCTGCTTTCAAGTACCAAGGTAGCTAAAACATCTCCAGACCCAGCGCTTTGGGACGCTACTGCATCGCGCGGCTAGTGGCTTAATGCATCCAATAAGAAGTGTGCTGCACCCCACTGTCCTGCATGTTAGCTTGAGACGACCAATAATACGAAGGCCCATCCAGTCGGGCATTTTCCCGAAGCCCGAGAGCTTGGCTTGGGACTGATCGCCTTATCGGGTACCTAATAGCAATGTTCGCTTCAATCGCGTGAACGTTCTCCATCGTAGCGGAAGTTGGGGGCGGTGTAGTAAACCACCCAGGAATACACGTCGGCTAGAGCGACACACGGGAGAAAAGTGACGTGGCAAAAGGGGGAGGGATTTCTCATAATGTGACCCTCTTGAGACTTGGCCAAACCCCCTGACCAACGTAACCCTTGCTGTCTTCTCCCCCTGTGAGCCACATCTGATGGATGAAGGGTGGGAAAATGATCCCATTCCTGCGTCTGGGACTCATTACGTTTCCGCGTATTAGGTAGACGCACGCATGACTGGCGCTGCCTCGACTTACTACGACGAGGCTCTTCAAGTTGTACTCGGAATCCCCACTCGCAGTCGCCCGTCGCCTAATAACAGATTACCCTGGTATATTATTGACGGAGTAAGTGTCCAAGATGGTCCTATTGGTAGCGGGCCATCTCTCCAAGTATTAGCTTTCCTCCGGGGTACAGTTCCGTGTCCAGGTTGTCACAGAGGAGGCTACCGAACAGTATTTGTATGATGACTAATTTCTCCAGATGCACGTATTAATTTTGTAAGTATAGGCCCTGCTATCTTTTTGAATGTCGTTTCGGCACTGTGACTTCTTTCGACCCCAAGTTTGGCCTACACCCTGCTCCGATCAGCTACATTACTTAAGCGCACAGATACTAGTGTAGCTTGCTACTAGTATATTATATATCCAAGCTCGTACCTATCGTTCTCGTAACATCTAGCATGGGTATGTTTAGGTGAAGAACAGGGGGAGTTATTGATACCATTGGCTCCTGGCCCTAGCCTAGTGTCCTTAGGTAGCAAGTCACGGTGCCGAAACGACATTTAAAGACATAAGCAGTGTCTTAACATATCCTACAGCTGTAGAGAATAGGAAGTGCTGCTTGAAGCCCTCTGGCTGTTTATTAGGCAGATTGGTACATAGCTAAATCAAAGTTCGAAGGCCCGTAATTACCTTTCTCTCCCCTCAACTCTCCCTTCTTCCGGTGAGCTGCATCTATAAGTACCCAAGCTCATTCCCTGCCACCCACAGATTGCAGACATCGTTATGAACGCGCCCGAATCCAGCATCAAGTCCGTGCCGAAGCAGGCGTGGCCCCTGCCCCACAGCTCTACGACTAGCTCGTGGCGGACAGTATGGACAATCTCGCGGAGGCGCTGTTTACACTCGTCCCAGTGACTGCCGTTATCACGACGATGGCAGCGGGACAGGAGCCGGCAGCGCCGCCATCTTTGTCGCCATCGAGAGTTACATGCCAAGCCTCTCCATTAGAGATACCGATATGAATGCTGCCGCGCTCGACGTCTATTACAGGACGGCTGACGGCCACTGGCCTGCTGACGCTACCGCCGCTGAACAGACGCGCCCCAGGGAGCTCCTCTTCCGCGTGCCGGCCTCAAGAAGAAAATAGTCGCTGTCGAGGAGATTCCCGTGTACGCTTCGGTCTGCGATGGATCGTTCTACGAACAAGCTCTGCAGCTTCATCGGCGACACCTCAACCGCTGGGTGGCTAAAGTCGGACGAGAAGTCTGACGGAGGTGTGGGGAAAGATCTAGTGGCGATAGGTCACCAGTGTCTCAGACGATAGGTACGTGATTAAGACTACCTAGTCAATTTAGATGAGCCTGCTTCTGAGATCCTATCTACATAAGGCAGTCACGGCTAGAGGTGTCGGGGAACAAGGTCGCAGGGGGGCTAGCTTCTACACCCCTCGGCGTCTTAGTATCAAGTACTACTATTATATAAGGAGCAGGGCTCTCCCAACTACTTTGGAAGAACCCAGGAATCAATGGAATTGAGCCCTTACTGTTGTTCTACAGTAATGGCTACTATATCCGCGATAACGATCTTGCACCCGTGACGCATCTACCCTGCCGTTACAAGAAGAAACGGCATCGCGCGATAGAGATCTTGAGGCAGGAAGTACGCAAGATCCTCGGCTATTGAGAGCTATCGGACAGCCGGAATCATAATTACGATTTGTGCATGATATTGCCGTCATGACCAAATCGAAGTATGTCCTGCCTCGAGCACGACTGCGGGGAAAAAGAAGTCTCCAAGCCAGAACGACGAGATGGTATGGGGTCTCCACGGCTATTCAGCCACTTTCGGAAGTTAAAAAAAATCTGACTCTTAAGGTTTTTATGATAGCTTTTTAACATTTATAGGCAGTAATATCGCGGGCTAAATGACCTTTGGTTAGCGATACAGAAACATGTGATACATATATAAATCGAAGACCCTCACCTCCAGGACGAAAGCAGAGAACATTTACATTGCGCTTGTCTTTGGGCATAACTATCCATATTACTAGCTTTTTAACCTCTGTGGGTTGGCCACTGTGGGGAGATAAGCGGCCTTGGACTCAGTGAGGGCCTGCATGATGTGAATAAGGGTAGGTGGTAGATAGGGGATGCAATTCGAATCTTAATAGCCCAGCATGTGTTGGTTGCTTGGTTGATCTAGTGCCCGCCACTGCGAGACGAACAACGAGACAACAAGACATTTAAAAGGATTCGTTACCATTCGCTATGATTTCATATCGTTATATTTCCTTTTTCAGTTGGCGGACTCACTGGGTTGCTCATATGGTATCTATAAATACATTGTCACTGGAAATCTCCAACGACATATCTTGTGGGGCATTATATATCATAGCATCATAGCATCACACATAGATGAGCTTAAACCTCATCAGAACATTCATCTAGCGTTACTTCTCCGTAGCTCGTTTGGTCGCCGGCGTATCGTGGGAAAAGTGATAACGAGCACCCATTCTCGGTTTGAGTGGCTTACCGCCACCTAAATCTAAATTGGCGCATGCCTTGACAGCTGCGCTCTCCACTACGATCCAGCTCAGTTACCTCTTTCTTCACTATATCTCGCCGGGTCCCATTTCACCATTCAATAAAGTTTTTGAAGTATGCAAAGTATCATCCAGAGTTCCTCGCCGTAGAAACCTCAAGACATGCAAGAGGGGTCCTCTCCGGTCCGTCACAACTGTATATAAAGAGACGTAGATGCCCGGTCGGGGCTCAGGTAAACCCCCTACATCCCAACCAGCATCATTATCTCCACTTCGGAATGCTGCTATTAAATTATAAAAATAATTGCTCTAACGCCTTAAAGTTCAGGCGCGAATCTTTGCTGTCCAGCTCCAGAAGTTACCCTCATCATCATCATCTATCCAAACTCCTCCACCCAGAGCTCCCGATCCCGATCCCGATCCGACAAATGGAGGGCAACACACCAATCTCTCCTACCAGTCACACAACGGGCCGGTCGTCAACACAAAGCGTGTTAGATATCCTGAAATTATGCCCGGAGAGAGATCAGTTGACTTGTGAGAAATGGGAGAGCAAGGTCATCAGTTGGGAGGACCGCAAGATCATCCGTGAGCAACCATGTATCGACAAATTCGACGCCGCCCTACTCATTCTCGCCGAATCCTGGCATATAATACTCAACAAACTTACATCGCTGGAGAGCGGGGATGGGTCTACCGACGGCTACTGGCCGTTCGCGATGACTTGCCTCAACTACCTGGTCGTGAGATGCCACACAATCATCTACCGATACTATATGTGCTTCCCGGGAGCGCGCCGATCCGAGGGGGGGACTCATGAGACTCGCGCTATGGATACCATGGGGAGAGGCGTCCCCGAGAGCGACATCGCCGCGGCTCGCTTGATGACAGTCGAGCTAGCATGCGTCAACTTCGGGCTATGGCTCGAGAAGTTTGACGATTGCGACGCCGACAAGTTCAGAAGCCGTCGGTCCTCCTTCAACGTCAACTTCGTTTTGATGGACATCGAGTGGGCCACCCTAGACAGCGAAGGGGATTTCCAGCACGTCTGGGCCCGTCTTTCGCTTGATCGGCTATTCCCCACGGCCAAGGCGTGTCCCAACGAGTTTCGCGGTCAGGCGCTACAGAAAAAGCAGCGCTCAAAGCCGTTGGCATACTTTGGTAAGTGGAGGGACGTAGAGGAGAGTGTTAGTGAACTCGACCTTGACATCGACGAGGAAAATATAGGATGGAGGGTGTTGCCGACGGCGGGAAATCCCGCCTCCAGAGACGGGGATGAGGACCATGTTGACGCATCAAGCGGAAGTTCGAGGCCGAAGCTACCGGAGCCCGGTGCGATGGGAATGTCGGCCGCGCCCCGTGAGACTCGCGAAGACTGGTTCTTCCCTTTTATGCGGAGTTTGGTCCAAGACTTGGAATCGTTGAGCCTGCGTGTCGCGGAGCTGGAGTCTATTGATCCGCGTGTCACGGAGCTCGAAGATGACCTGTCGGAGCTACACTCTAACTTCAACCGCGTGCGTATATGCCTAGAGAAGCTCTCTAACATCATCCGGAACATACGCGAGAGCCAGCTTCCGGAGGACGAGATGGTTCATGTGGATGAAGAAACCATCATGCTCGAATACGAGTAGCGGAGGAATGTTAACAGTGCGGCTGGGAGGACCGGCGAATAGAACTAGTTAGACGCGCGCGGACTAGATGGCTCTAAAGGTGTTCTATGGCGTTAGGGTATTACTTTGTCGAGGGACTCGTTTGAAGAGCAACGTGAGCCCGAGACCGACCTCGAAACCGGGATAGGTTTCCTCAACTAGCGCTTTGAATCCCCGGGTAACTTGGACGTTGCACGGCTTTTTCTTGTTCGAGGAAAGGGTAGAATGGACGCTTGAATTTAGACCTAATGTTTAAAGTAAAAAAACAATATACTTCTATCCCTTCCGACGTCTGTCAGGTGGGCTGCTAAGCCATGCTATGCTGACAGCGAGATCGGCCCTGTTGAAAGCGAATGTTCAAATATCATGTTTCTGCACCGTTAGTATTGGTTGTGTAACTCGAAACGCACCCGAGTCCTAGATTAGTAGAATGGGCGTCGTCTAAGATGGTGTGTAGCTGTGTGTACTGCATGCATGATGTCGGTCACGATTTACATCACAGACCTCCAATCATACAAGCAGATACCTAATATCGAGATTTGGAGGAGGAAATCGTGGGGCGTGTTGGTACCTATGGGAACCGGCTAAATTCTCGAATATGATCACCAACCCAGTCAAGTTCGAAGTGGTGTGTCGCAGCTGTTGTGATCATAGTATAATAGGATGATGACGACGCCTCGGTCAATGAATTGGGTAGGAATGTTGAAGAGAAGTAAGTCGTCTGCTGTCATTGCTATGCTAGCTAATGCAAGATAAGCAAGCGGTGGCTATGCTGAATCCATCATTGCAAGGGCGTGCTTAACGAGCTAATGCAGAAACTTGCTGCGGCTGAAGATCGCAAGGCATAATGACTAGGCCCAGAGAGGCAAAACCATAGAAGCCATGGAACAACTACATGTACACAGCCGCTGTCAGTCAGCCCCTAGACAACCAAGCCATCGATATTGGAGTTACGCTGCGGGGATGCGCTGCATCATCGCCTCGGAACACCGTCATTCCCCCCCGACAGTGGCGGCAAGAAGGCCTGATGATCACATTTAGAGACATTAGAACAAAGAATCTGATAGCCTCATACAGCTGTTTATGGAAATGTCGCGTCAAAAATTCCATCCATCATCTTCTCAGACAATATCGAACAAGGTGGATCTCAAGCCGCAGCTGTTACGACTGCAAGCCAGTCAATTACCAATCAATTGAGGCCGCGGAATACCTGTCGGTGATCTAATTCGGAAGCGTCCCCAATGAACTCGCCATCGAGGCTCGCAAGACATGTGGTCTAATCATTTCAGCTATAAATCTGAGGCATAAAACTACATATAAGAAAGAGGATAACTACACGGACATCAACCCCAAATGCAACTTTGATAACTATTGAGACCCCCCTCTTATTTAATCTCCTTTCTGCTTGTACACCAAACTAGCCGTTGTCATGGGCAAGCTCGAGAAGGTCGAGGAAACGACGAGGGCGGAGCAATCCGATGGCGATGCCGCACCACCAAACTACAATGACGCCACTGCTACCAGCTTGTCTCCTGAAGACATCGATCAGCTTAACTCTGCATTTTCCTCTCTCAACGTCCCCTTGATTGCCGAAGGGGTCACCGTGGACACCTGCTTGGCCCACCTGAAGCTCCTCTTTGCCTTTCAAACCTTGAAAGAAGCGGTTGGACATACAGATGGCCTCTGGCAGATTTACGACAACCAAGTGTCTCCCGACAAGGAGGGCAAGAATCTGTCTCTGCTTCGAGAGAAGCGGTGGGCTCTTTTTGTCGCCAGGGCTGCCGATCGATACGAAGCCTGGTGGGACAGCTTCCATGAAGACCCCCTAACAGAGGACCATATGTTCGCAGATACTCCTGATTATACTCGGTTTGCCTCGGATGCTCCCTTTGATCTCACCACTTTTGCCAAGAGGAGCGACATGCTACCACCCCTCGGTAAGGCGCTCGTGCCCTAGACTACTATTGCGATGACTAACGTATCCCAAGATGTGCTCATGGTATGGCATGCCCATATGCTTAACCCCAGGGCTTATTTCGAGGACTGTATGCGACGTGGGCTCCGAGAGCTGTGGCACATCGGCTTGCCGTGGCAACGAGTCAACGAGGCGATCGATGCAAACTTCAACTATAAGGTGTCGCCTGAGTGCATGGTCAGGTGGGAGCAGACGACTAAGAGAAAATGGGAGAACGCCGACGATCCGTTCACCAAAACCATCCCACCCTGCCCAGAGTGCAAGAAATCAAACGTGGTTCCGTGGTCTACCTGTAGCGTAATCGGGGACTCGTCTACCATAGACCCTTCGATAGCGGGTCAAGGCTACGGTGACGGCGAATTCAAAGCAAACTGTGCCAACTGTGGCAAGACACTCGATAGAGACTACCTTGAGGTATTGAAGTTCACTATTGACGTGAAAAAACTTCTAGCGCAGGATCACCCGATGCCAGGTACGATTCTTGATAACAAGACAGGAAAGGCGACACAGATTCCACAGTCTGAACTCGAAAAGAATCGATTCCAGCGTATGTTCCCAAATCGGCTCATACGATATGAGCTTCGCAGTCGGCTATACGACCCCCCACCCGCGTCGATGGACGCTGTTCGCGCAACCATTGAGAAGACGCTCAAGAACGTTGCGGCGATCAAACGGGTTGAGAAGGTGGACGAGAAGAACAAGGATAAGGCCTATCACCTTGCCCAAGACGCCCGGATCCAGGTGAGGAAGATGATGTCGAGATACTGGGGAAACAGCTCTCCCTTTGCTCTGGAGCTTGGCGGCGCCGTTTTGCGGCAAGGTATCTTCACAGAAAAGATGTACAAGGTATGCACGCTTATTAGAACCAGCTATCGCATGCTTCGCTTGACGTATCTTCTCACCTCGTTATTTATAGATGGACTGGCTTCACAGTCCCGCCGCACGCGAGACGATGACCCGTCTTATCACGAAGTACGAGCGCTTCACCGAAATGCTGGGCAAATACCCGACCCGGATCGCCGTCCCGACTCTCGACGTGGATCTCGCATGGCACACTCACCAGCTCAGCCCTGCAAGCTATTATCAGTGGATGTGCTCCAAAACGGGCAGGTTCATCGACCACGACGACAAGATTGACGAGAACAAGCTGTCTACCGCGTTCGAATGGACTAGCAAGACCTATCAAGAGCTTTACAACGAGGTTTACTCCGAATGCACCTGCTGGTACTGCGAGTCCGTGCGGGTCACCCATGTCTCCACGATAGCCGACAGACTGCCCATTTTCAAGGGTGAGAAGGGCAAGGGTTCGTATTTCTCTCTGGGGGGGGGGGGGGGGGCGCGGCGCGGCGGGCGGCAGGGCCCGCCGCCGGCGGAGAGGACCGGCTCTGGAGCCGGCTGGGAGCGGCTGGGCAG
>MU396756.1:83225-183896 GCA_022578855.1 Nemania serpens
GGGTTTTCGGGGGGGTGCCCCCATGGTCCCAGCTTTCCCCAAATCTTGCCAATTTTAATGGGGTTTTATGGGAAGGGTTTGTTTTTTTTTCACACCCCCCCCCCCCCCCCCCCCCTCCTTTAAATCCCATCTCCAATGTCATCATCGCTGACAGGACCGCGTCTATCCGCATACAGCGGAAGACAAATTCTACAGCTCGGGCCGCGCCGCGCTCTGCCCACCGGACAACAGCGCGCACATCTCGTCGCACAACTCGGTGCGCGTGGCGGAGATGGACTCGGGGCGCGCCAGGGTCCAGCAGCAGATCCGCCTGCTCAACCAGAAGCGGCTGGAGGACAACTACGAGAAGGCCAGGAAGCGCGCGAAGAGGAAGGGCCGCGACCTGCAGCCCCGAGACGACTATTACCACTACTACTGGGGCGCCCCTTACTTGCTATCCGCCCCCTACGTCTATCCCGCCTACGTCGTCTGCCCGGTCTACTACGATACCACGACCGTCCCCGCCGGCTCCGGGTACTACGGCGCCTGCGCTGGCGGGACGTGCAGTGCCACGGTCGCTTCGGGGGCTTGTGGAGGTACCGCGGCCGGCTCGTGTTTCGGCGGCCTTGGGACCAGTACCAGTTTGGCGATCAATGTGAGTCCTCGACGATGGATCCATATCCTGATGTTTGGATTGGTTTAAAAGGGAAAATTAACATTTGACCATTAGTGCGCTACCGGCAGTGGCTCAGGATGCGGAGGAGGAGGGAGTAGCGGCGGTGGTGGTGGGGGCGGTGGCTGCGGTGGAGGCGGCGGCTGCGGTGGCGGCGGCGGCGGCGGCGGTGTAAGTGTCCAGTCCTTGATCTACCCTCTTGATCGACAAATTCTAATGCATACTTCCTTATTAGTGCGGTGGTGGTGGTGGATGCTGATCAGCGTGCGGCACCTCAAGCCGCGCTACAGTGGCTGTACGAATTTTACATGATAGCTTATGAGCAGCGGTATGCTTTTTTTCGAGACTGCGTAAGCTGACTGAGCAGCACATATAGGCAGAATTTGGATTGGCTCATAGATATGGAATCTCTCGGAGTTCCACTCTCATTTGTTAAATTATAGCGAGCTTCGTCTAGTAGCATCAGTTTCAAATCCATTATCATGATGTCTAGCATGATATGTTCCATTTTTTACCAATTGTCGTGACACTGGACGGTCTAAGTCGTCGTATATGAAAATTTAGATTTCCATTTGGGCCGGCCTGGCTATTGGTGAGGGGTTCCTAGACGATCCGTTCCCAGCCTATTTCCCAGCACAGAATTGGTTCCAAGATCGTGAATCGCTTCCGACTAAACCTTCTTCCTCGCTAATACGCCCAACAAGCCGAATATTAGAATAGTGTCCCCCAGTTTAGGTTGATTTATATATACCCTTACTCCGTAGTCTTAAACTTTTAATCCTTCAAGGTCGACCCGTGAGAATGGATCACCATACTTGCCAACGCCGCCTGCCAGGATACGTCTCACAAAACTCAAAGCTACCCAAAGACTTTTTTACTCTGGCGGTGATCTCTCAAGCAGATTTCTCCTCCGTCCCATTCTGATCCGCTTCCCGGAGCTCATCCCTCATCAATGCGTCGAGTCTATGGGCGAGGGTGGCCAGTGTGCTAGCTATCATGAGGAGAATGAGCCTCCCATATAATTAACGTATGATACTAGGACGCACCTCGCTAGCTACATAATGGTCTGCCAATATACAGGGGCTTCGCCCCCTTAGATATTAAAACGGTAAATGCTAGATACCCTCCCGCACTCCGGATACTTATATCTAGGTACTTTATAGATACTTAAATAGAATCTAGTGAAGTAAATCGTTTGAAGGGCTCCGCGAGGAAAAGGTCTATTTGCGAGGAGTGGTGAAGACCACTGACTAATAAAAGCTATAGTACATAAAGCAAAAAGGTCTAGCTATATATATATAAATAAATAAAAGCAAAGAATGCCCCCTAGCGTCCGCTGATTCGTACGAGGTAGACAAGCCACAAGCAGCTGGTAGAATTAATACACTTTACATAAATGCCCATCTGGACGCTCCACATACTCGTCAGATCCCACACCTGGGCGGGTATATAACACAAACCCTGGGTCATACTTCTCCTTGATGGCCCTAAGGCGATTGTACGTCCCACGGAAGTAATCGTCTTTCCACTGCACGGCATTATAGGTCCCTTCATTAATATAAGCACCACCTTTAGGGGTTAACTTGCGTAGCCTGTCCTGCCACCCATTGACGCGAGCGAGATCGTCTTCCATTTTCTCCCAGCTATCATTCAGCCCCCCGTCGACAATAATATTGACGGAGAAAAGCGAGTCTCGCCAGGCGGGGGTAATGGCGTTAAATCCCTCGGGAATTCCAGATCTTTCCAACTTCACATTGTAGCCAAGGAGGAAGAGCTGCATGTCAGGCGCGGCGACCAGCTCCCTGAACGTAGCAATTAGCTTATCCAGTTCTTTACCGTTTCTAACCAAGCTCCTGGGGATCAAGCGGTCCCCAATGGTGATATTCCGTGTGAATACATTTCCTCCAATGTACTCCTGATAGTGCTCAAGGTACGTGCTCTGCACCTTTGTTTCGTTTACCACGGGGGTGATGTTCAGCTTGGCAAGTGAGCTGTAGAAAGGAGCTAGGGCCTGAATCATATCGCTCTCATTCCCACCTGGTAGAGTGGCTGCCGCGAGAGAGAACGAATCCTTTGTGAGTAGGACATCAGTAGCGAAGCCCTTAATACCATCCAAAAAGAGCAAGTGCTTAACCCACTCCTTGACAGCAGTCCAGTAAACTGCATCGCCATTGTTGTTTATCGTGAGACGCGAACCAGCTACTTGGCCGTCCTGGTGAGCCCTGATAACCACGGAGATGACAACAGCATAGTTCCCAGCACCCCCTCCACTTAGGGCCCAAAATAAGTCGGAGTTCTGTTTTGACGAGGCTGTAATGTGTCGTCCATCCGTTGTGACCACTTCAAACTCGAGTGCGTTATCGGCGCCGAGGCCATACATCGATGCTAGGGGACCATGACCGCCCCCTTGTCGCCAGCCACCAGCAGCGCCTACTGTGGGACAACTTCCTCCGACAACACGCAGCCCCTTAGACATAGCAACAGTGTAGAGGTCATGGAACTGAACTCCAGCACCTATCCTGAAGGCAGGACCAGAGTAGTATTGGCTCTTGTATTGGACCAACGAAATATCGTTGAGGTGGTGTGTCCACAGCGCAAGGGCTCCCTTGCCCGCGGAGCCGCCTAGATAGTCATGTCCTGTGTTTTTGACCACGAGCCTGATGTTCCGCTCACGGGCAAATTTGATGCCAGCCGCAGCAGTTTTCGCATCCACGACTTCAATAGCATATGAAGCTAGATTTCCCAGCTGGCAATTTGAGATGTCACTGGCGGTTTCCGAGCCGACAAAAGGTGAACATGTGTCGTTGCTGAAGTAAGGTGATACGACACTAACAGGCTGATCTACACTATAAGCATATCGTATTTAGCTTCTTCGTCTTCTCGTTTGCTATGGCTGGACTTGAGCTTACAAGGGATCCGGTATCCCCCAATTGGCTTTTAAATTCGAGCAGATAGTATTATTAGCCCCGGGGCCATAACAACTCACGGCAACAGGGGCACCTCGAATCAGTCTTCCGCCTACTGTTCGATTCAACGCATTCCAATCAGGGATTCTAGGCCAATTTCGATCGCTAGGAAGGTTGCGGCAAAGCTGTCCTTTCCCTGGGGCCGCTATCACGAGAGATGCGGAAGCGGCCAATGCTGCCAGGGTGACAAGCTGCATAGCTTCAGTGGTTTGAGAGGAGGTTATTTATTTGGAACTTGATATATGTTTTGAAATGTGTTACCTGATGGATCATTTTGATTTCCTTTGGTGAATTCGACGTACTTATAGAATATGTTGCTTTGCTCCCTCATATGGTGTTGATTTTTTCTTTACAGCCTCGGCTGAAGACCTGACAAATAGTTGCTCAAATTAACCTTATGAATTAAAAATAGAATGAGGCAAATCGCTACCACTGTGTGAAGCTACGGATTACATGATATTAGCATTCGGGTTCCCCGGCTGGTACAAATTCTTGTGGACAAAGCGTTGCGAAGGATTCTGAGGCGTTTTAATGTTGGATAATCAGGTGCGCGTAAGTTCATCCTAGACTATTCCCAGTGAGACGAAATATTGTTAGTCTGCTATTTTCAGCTACACACCCTCCAGCTAATAAGAGCACGTTAAGACACCACAGAGCCTCCATCCTACGATTAAAGCATTCAACATTATTTCAGCTTGTACAACTCAACATAAGAAGACTTATGATAAACAAATACTGCGAGTCGAAACAGTGCGTTGCAATCTGTACTATGCACCATATGTAAGTTACAATAGTAGCTTATCAAGTGTGCTCTAAACATCTGTTCCTGAGCCCTTCGGTCATGTCGGGACCCCTTAAACACACATTGGCCCCGTACTGCAGGAGGATATGTACGCCTTCCTCAAAACAAATGTCAACAGCCATGTGAAGCGGTGTTTGACCTTGGATATTATAGGCATTGACTTCTTCGCTGAGATCATGACAGTTCTCGAGGAGCAGCTGCAAAATTGCCCCTCGCCGATGAGCAACGGCCAAATGTAACGCTGAACAACCTTGAACGTCTGAATCACACACACGGGCGCCATGTTGTAGCAGGATTCTCACCACGTCTTTGAATCCCCCAATAACGGCGTGTGTCAGGGGAGTCCTGCCGTCGCCGTCCCTCTCGCTGCAATCTGAATTATGTTGAACTAGAAGTTTCACAATCTTCTCATTGCCCCTTTTTGACGCCACGTGCAGGGGGCTTAGCCAAGCAGGGGTGTGGGCAGTCAACCAATCAGTCTCCGTTTGAGGGTCTTCAATGCTCAGAGGGGGGTCTGGTTGTGAGCCAATAGAGGCGGGGATACTCTCAGGACAGGGTTCGTATGATTGTTCTTGTGACTGTGGCGTCAAGAGAGGAAGCAGCTGGGATGGTGACCCATCGCTGGGCTGGCTGTGAGTATATTCGCTCGAGAATACAGCCTTGTCAATACCCGAATCTCCGCTCTCAGTTAGCAAACAAGTCCATGGTTTTTTATTCGAGAACTCGTAACTTACCGAATAAAAGGGGGTCCGGACTTCTTGGGCTAAGCAGCTGAAATTCCTGGACTCTATTCGGGCCCGTGTGCCTCTCTTACATATGTCAGATTTTATTCGAGTCATATGGCGGCGTAACGGGCTCACGGCTGTATGGGCTGAAAGATAGGGATAGTTCTGCTTAACACACACATACCGCGGAACCTCCGTTGCGCTAGACGATTTTGCTGGCGTCGCCGTTCAATATTACTATCATCGGTGAACTCCATGTAAACGGTTTAAGAATCTCTAAGGGTAGACACCTAGGTAGCTAATGTCGGACCCAGTATTTCGCACAAGGCCTGATCGACTGTTGTCACTATTAATACTTGCCCCCTTTTCTTACCTCCGGCTTATCTTACAACCCACGTGAAGAACTGCCATAGTCTGACTGCTCCGCTGTGGCTTAGGTACGTAAAGAAGCCCTATACTAGCACGGAGATAGGGTTATAAATGGAAGAGCCTGTCTCCCAGGTGCAGGGTTTTGATGCAGATAAGCGGTGAGCATCGTAGTTCTAAATGCATTGCTTGATCGCAACATTCGCCCATTTTCGACTGTCTCTCGGAAACGCATGCTGAGCACGACCAGGCCAAGACGAAATGACGGCATGCACCCGCCTTCTACCTCCCATCCTCAAAGAGTCCAAACAGAATAACACAGGGAGAAGCTTAGGGAAACCAGCTGATTCTAGAGTAAGCGAAGTGTCCAATATACGGTGTGAACTGCTCCACACCTATTGGGGGTATATATATTGGGCTGCGTGTCCTCGGTCTTGGTCATCCACTGGAATTCAATCTTTACTTGTACCTTCAATATTGATTACCCGTCAGCCTGCCGACCGCGCTATGTTTGGAAAGGGCACCTTTTCGCGGCCCGACGTTTTGATTTGAAGATCCACGCCGAGTTTGGCTTATTAAGATACTAGGTCATGGACCTACTACATCTGCTTTGCCAAGGCATAAGACATCTACGCCTTATTTATCTACTATTGCATCATGGATAGGGGAGCAGGCTATGGTGTGATGGGCCCTAAATGGATAATGATACAAAGTGTACCTCGAGTACTTAATCTACCTAAGACAGCAAGGTGCGCCAATCACTGGGCGTTTGGCTGCTCGATGCGTTGGGTATAGTTTGCGAGCTCTGATAAGGTAGGCTGTGGGCTTGGCTGATACGCATTGCATGCTCGTCCTGATAACGGCTAATTATTTTACTCACATTAATAAACAACACGCATAGTGACGAACACGCGTTGTAACCACACGCATAATAACCAACACGCATTAGATCTGACGCAGTAAGATTAGAAGCAATGCTGTACCTAATGCTTGCGGAAAGTCGAAATTGTACTTCCAGGTAGTCACTGTTAGATTTACGGGCTGCCTAATTAAAAATAGTTATGGCTACAGCCTAAAAATATTCGTGTAAAACAAGTAAACCTATGTATCACTAGTAAATCTTGGAAAACCTAATAGCATTAAAACTGACATATCTAGAATGCGTGGAATAGAAAGTCTAGTATAAGTGTTGAGATAGTTTGTCTCCACGCGACGCCCCTGCTTTTGCATAGCATTTCAAACCCTTTTCTTAAAAAAAGTATTCGATAACTATGTCACCGCCTATCTAGTATTATATTCATAGTGTGCGAAAAGAATGTTTAACAAATTTTCTTCATAAATAAATAAATAAGTGTTAAGCTAGAACCTAGAACTCCTAAGTCTCAAGAAAAGCACACTCACCGTTCTCCGGGGCGAATTATCGCTATAAATATCTTGGTACATAAGTGTAACAAGGGCTTGGAGTCAAGGCCTTGGAATTAGGTATTCAATTAAGCTATAATTCTGTTTGGTCTTCAAGGTCCAATGGTTTCCCTTCTTCATACTGAAGGGTGGTCCTTTCGGCCTATTTATCTAGGGTATCGGAATAGCAGTTCCTTGTCTGCATCCGGCTAATCCTTCCTTTCCTAAGGGTCTTGGATCAATATAGGGAGAGTGCATTCTGTAGTATCAGAATGTCTAGCAGGCCCTCGTCTTTCCAGGGTCGCTGGCGGCTTCAGCCGTAGCCTTCGGCCGTAGGTGGCTGTCTCGGCCGCGAGGGTCCTTTTGCCGTGTAACAATAAGTCTTCACGTTCTGTTCACCTGCATTGGCTGAAAAAGTAGTTATCTTTTGATACTAGCATTTTAGCTAAGCTACCTAGCTTCCGCAACCTTCAACCACGTTCGGCACATATCTAGAAGCTTTCTGTGATGTTATATCATTTTCTGGCGCTCACACGCAACCAGAGATTCTCCATCAAGAAGTGAGTGTATAGCACTTCTTCGCATGGTTTCAGTAAGTTGATGATTTGAAAATCAAAATCTCGAACCAGCTAATTATAGCGTTAATAGAAAACGGAATTCAAAGGGGAATGACAAGAAGCAACGAACCTCGACGATCATTTTATTGAGTTCCATGAAGGCTACCGTTTTTCCAGCACACATGAAACGACCATGCCCAAACACCAAATCAGCATTACGAACCATCTCGGCATGTTGCTCTGGTGCTGCGTCCATCCAACGATCAGGCCGGAAAACGTCCACATCTTCGCCGAAAGTCGGCTTGTGGCGCATCAAGGCCCATGGGTTTACGGCAATATTAGTTCCACCTGGGACAAATTTCCCAGCAAGCGTGTCGCCACCAGCCGGAACGGTCTTAGTATTTACGCCGATCAGAGGAGGATGGTACCGAATGCTTTCATAAATCACAGCCTACAGTAGAATTAGCAAAGTGAAGCTGGAATTGGGATGTAACAGGTGGAGTATAGCGGACCTGAAGATACGGGAGCGACTTCGCTTCGGCAAAAGAAATGGGCGACGAGATAATGCCCTTCACACTCGCCTCGTCGATCTCGTCTTGTAGCCGGCGGTAGGCCTGTGGAGAAGAGACTACAGCGAGCATCATAGCGCGAATCGCGTTACCTGTACTATCAGATCCAGCTAGGATCTGGAGAAGAGCCTCAGCTTCACATTGACGCTTGGTCAAGCCATGTCGAACAAAAGAGCCCTAAAGTTTATGGTGTCAGCCCACATAATGTAGTCGCATTACAAGTATTATTGATGACTAGGCCGAGGAGCTCACCAACATGTCCTGCTGTTCTTTAGCATCAGGACCGAACCTAGGCTTCACCACTTTCGCAGCCATACTAAAAGAGACGCACTAATGTTAGCATTACCGGCTCCGTTGCTTGTAATGGTTCTTCGGAAGCATTTTATGTCATATGTAGCTCCCTCTGGATGACACTTACGCCATTAGGACTCCAAACCCCTCATCATCCGTTACCTTCGGGCCGGCAATGCTTAACCAAAAGGTCGAGAAGAAAAACTTGTTCATGAGCGGTACCATGCTGCATAAAGTGACAAACGGGAACGTGGCCCTGGCTTTTCGGATAAACCCATTCAAGTCTTTATTGGCGTCGATGAACCCGAATGGCGTCCCGTAAGCAATTTTGGATAATGAGTCAAGAGTGAAAAGCTGGGCTATGAGCGTAAAGTCCATAGGCTTTGTGCTCCCAGGCTCCGAGAGGTGTTTGTCCTTAATCAGCTGTTTTATGCGACTGACCTGCTCATCGATATCGTCCTCAAGATTAGGCACCTCCCTGCCCGAGTAGCCGAATGAGGTGCGAGCCTTGACGTCGTCATGGTATGACAGGTCGCGCGAACTGAACATGTTGTGAACGTATGGGTCTAAACGAAAGCTGTCGTACCACTGGGATCGGGCATAGCCGTTTCGTACAGTATTCATCTGCCTGACAATCTCCGGATCATCGGTCATGAGCGTGTTAGGGGCTATCCGCACGAAAGGTGACGGCAAAGCCTTTTCACGTGCCTCCATATAATGCTCCCATGCTCTGCCGGAGTAATTGGCTCGGGCCAGCCATAAGTGAGATACGGCGGCAAGAAGGGGCCCTTTGAAATTCCTGAGACGGAACCAGGCGAAGAAACTGGATACAACCAGATACGTGAAGAGTAGCACAATGACAGCAGTCGGCCAGGTTCGCCAAACCGCAGGCACAGCACCCAAAAGCTCCATCTTACAAGCCGTAACCTATCAAGTAAGTGTATCACTAGATTGTTAGCTTGTCGAAGCGGGACACCTGGGCATAGATCGAGAGGCGATAAATGTTGAGGGGAGATATTAATCATACCGTGAGAAGAGTTGATCAACTTAAAAGCAACACGAGCCGTAGGGCGAGTGCTTTAGTGAAGCTTTCTTCAATGGACATTTGGCTACATCTTGCTGTTATAGAACAACGTAGCTGTGGAGTTTACCAATACATGTGGTAACTCGGTAATAGACAACCCTCTTTTCAAGGTTGATACAGAGAGGCGGCCCTCCGGGAACGAAGACGCAGCGCTTACACGCCGACCAATTCGCCCATGAAGCCGATGAGTTCGACTGGTGTGCTAGGCCATTGAACAGCGGAAAGTAATCCGCCAAGCTTGTGACACAATGCGGAGTAATCTTGCAGAGCGCAGCATTACCCTGCAGGAAGCATTGTTATTGCGCAGAATAGCAGGTTGCATACTTACCCCATGAATTCGGATTAAGCGGGAGACCCCTGCGGAAAGGTTTCCTCAATCTTGATGGTGTTGTCACGAGTCAGCCCTTGGACGATATGCAAGCCAGAACACTTGATATGGCACGACGTGACGGGATTACGCGCCACTCGGGCCACCTACTTTCTGCCCTGCTAAATCCCATCGTCGGATCCAGATTTCTGCCGTTCACACACTTACCGCGTACAGTTCACGCGACTTGCGACTGCCGGGATGGACTACTCTGATGTGTTCTACTTCCCACTGGTGTGTTTTCCCCAACAGGCTTAGCCCCCCTTGGCAAGGGGCCCTATAAAGCGCTTCGCCCTGGAGTCGCAGCGAGGGATTTTCCTTGTCACCTTACTTTTCCACCTCCCACGAAGGGGGGTGGTTTTTGGTGCTGGTCTGGTCGGCGGTTTTTATCCCACCCACCGTCCCTTAGGCTTAGTCTGTGGCCGGCTACAACTGCGTACGATACCAACGGAAGCGCACTTACTCGGTCTATAGGGGGTGTGAGCCCTATAGGGCGGATAGGTTGGAGGGGAGGATTGCGTTTGGGTAGTGCCTATTTGAATTTTTTTATACAGTCTGAGCAGCTGTTGGAGACCTGGTCCGAGGTGGCCGGCTTGCCTACCCACGGTGTACTTAGCGACACCGCCAGGCCTCGAATACAGGCTCATGCTCCCCAATATATGCGTTCAAAACCTACCTACCTGCTGCAATGCTTGTTGAGTGTGTAGATAGATACAGGCTAGGTACTCAGAGGCAGCTAGGTAGTGGGCCAGGCTCAGCGCCAAGGTAGCGTACTTAAGGTTAAGATGGTTAAGATGCACTGTAGGTAGGGGTACAGCATAGCAAGCCGAGCGCGTGGACGCGTTTAGCTAAGGGAAATTGCTTACAGTACTTGTTTGAGCTATAGAAGGGTCATTTTCGAACTAGGGAACTCCTGTGAAAAACAAATTATTCGAAGTACCTAGGCACTCTGTGTAAGATTTTTGATTAAAAATATCGGACTATAAATGACCTTTGTTCTGTTTACTCCAAACTCCTTCTGTTAAACCCCAAAGACAAACGAAGGCAACATGGACTTGGACGGGCCCATGTCAAGACATTTTGAACCATCCTAGCTTAGTCCGTCTTCCCTGCTTCCGGCTTTGGTAGCTTGGATACCAGCTTTTCACACAACGCTATCAGGGAGCTCGCGTTGGTAACATCAAGGGTGCTAAGCTCGCTCCCAAGCTTCTGGCGCACCCAGCTGCGTAACTCTACGGCTGACAGTGAGTCGAGACCGTAGGCTAGCAGAGGCTTGCCCGGCTCTATCTCCGTCTCACTGCGTAGCAGCTTAGCTATCTGGTCTTGTAACAGTCCGACGGCCGCCTTGACCAGCGCCACAGTATCGGCGCCTCCAGACTCATACATGAGACGGAAAGCACGAATCGCTTGTGAGGCGCGGTCGGCCCCGTCGCCGCCGCTATCAACATCACCGTTGCTCGCGGATGGAGTGAATTGGTAAGCGAAGCGGCGATTATCTACCAGGTCTGATTGGTCTTGTGGAAGCGGGTAGGCAATACCCGTCACCATCTGGGCCGCGCTCGCGGAGCTGAGGGACCCGGTGCCGTTCAGTTGTTGCATGATCGAATAGCTGAGAATGCGCCGTAGGGCGCCTTCGTTGATCGGTGTCCATTCGCGCTTATCAAACCGGGCTTCCAGTGATGCCCCCCCTATCTCGGCAATGTACCCAACGTCCTCGATTAGCCCGAGGTCGACTGTATGCGCCCGCAGTCCTAGGCCCTGGCGATAAAAGGCAAAAGCGTCCAGGAATGCATTAGCCGCAGCGTAGTTGGCCTGTCCTTTATTACCTACGACACCCGAAATGCTTGAGAGCATGGTAAAAAAGTCTAATGGCTGGCTTTGTTGTGCGGCCTGGTGCAGGTTCCAGGTACCCGTTATCTTGGCTTGGATGGCTGTGTGGTAGTCATCGTATGTCATCGCCTCGTAGGGCCTGTCTCTCAGCACCATGGCCGCTTGAATCACGCCGGCGACTCGTCGTCCATGGCGGGCCGACTTGAATACAGAGAGCACAAAGTCGGCGTCACATACGTCGCCCTTGGCATCCCTGATTTCGCACCCATACGAGGCGCAGTTTCGCACGACGCGCGCAGATGCCTCATCGTTCATTCCACTCCTACTCATGGCGATAATGTGACGCGCTCCGTGGCGAGCCATGTGGATGGCTAGGCTACCACAAAGACCCTTGAGGCCTCCCACAATAAGATAAGCAGCATCTGATCTTAAATTAAGCTTAGGGACGATCGGCCGAATAGGCAACTTTAACTTTTGATCCGTGCAGGATATGACGATCTTGCCTATATGTTGGCCGCGCCGGATATAGGAGAGCGCGCTTAATACTTGATCGGCAGAGAATGTGGTGACAGGGCGGATAGGCCCAATATGGCCACCCGCCACAAGCTCGAACACCTCCTTCAGTAGCCTGATTGTGAAACTGTCAGTTACATAACTTGTGTCAAACACGGATATGACACGGCTCAGACATACCTTCCGGTCAAGCTATTGGAGATCTGCTTAACATAAGAGAGGTCGACGGCGCGGAACGAACAATTTCTATCGAAGGGCTCCATCGACAGCGTATTGCGATCAACAATATCACGCTTTCCGATTTCAACCATGACACCACCATCGGCCGTGAGCCTCCATGATTCGTCGAGCAGCTCTCCGACTAAAGAGTTGAGGATCACATCAATCCCACGCCCGTTAGTTTCGCGGCGAATCTCTTCTGCGAAGTTGGCATTACGCGAGGAAAACATGCGGTTAGCGGGGATGTTGAACTGAGAGGCGAGCAGCTCGCGTTTCTCGTTGGTGCTCACAGTAACGAAGATCTACCGCGATAAAGCGTTCATGTTAGCACGACTCAATGTGGCCATGTTCGCTTCATTTCACAATACGACGATAATTAAAGCAACTCACATCGCATTTTCTGTGCTGGGCTAATTGGATTGCAGCCATACCAACGCCACCGGCGGCCGAGTGAATAAGAATTGACTGAAGCAGGCTACAAGTCAGCACATCAAGGTCGTCATAATTGGCCAGACATGGTCAGGGGCCTTGTTATCATTACCTGTCCTTCTTGTAGATTTGCGAGATGGTATAGCGAGTAGATGGCGGTCAGGTAAACCAAGGGGATAGTCGCGGCATCTTCGAAGGTCATCGAGTCTGGAATGGCATGCACACGAGCTACATCAACTTGTAGATGGTTGACAAACGCCCCATTGGTCTGGGCAACGACACGATCTCCGATTTGAAAGCCAGTCACGCCAGGGCCAAGACCCCGGATCGTCCCGGCACATTCGCACCCGATCATATGCTCGTTCTCGGGCACGATTCCCATCGTTGTGGCGACATCCTTGAAATTGACGCCCATAGCCATGACCTGGATGTCCACGCTCCCTGGAGCAACCGGCACCTCGCTGCTGGCGATTTCGCACCACCGCAAACTCTCTAGGGAGCCCTTTTTGTCCGCCTGGAGACGCACTTGAGCCTCATTCGTGTGGAATTCTTTGATGACGGGCTCAAGACCGGTGCCCATGTCAGCATCTTTGAACTGATTGAGACTCTCATCGACGACGACTCGAGGCACCATTAGCATCCCGCCTCGTTCGGCATACTCATTGTCGGGAACGAGGTCGTTATTCCGTAATATCGTGCGGAGTATGCGCTCAATTGCCCAATGGGAGTGTAGACTGCCCGGATTTTGCACATCAAGCGTTGTGAGGCGGACCCCGGGATCCTCTCTTCTCACCACGCGGAACAATCCCTGTACCATAGCATTTTCAGGCTCATTGACATGGCTTGCCTGAGCGCCTGAGGTCACCCAGAGGAGAGGTCTGCCGGAGCTGATAAGCGTCTTTAGTCTATCCCAATTTTCCGGGCTAATATTGGCCAGCACAGGCGCCACAAGCTCATCTATCACCAGGACCGCGGCCGCGGATGTCAAGAAAGAAGACGCTGTGCCTTCTTGATCCAGCACTTTGAGTGGCGTCTCATTGACGCTATATCCTGATTCTTCTAGGGCGACCCGCAAACTGGGCGAAAGAGGGGGGGCCCTATCACCAAGGCGCGCCACTAGAATCTCTCCTCCATTTTCTGCGATAAGCTCATCCCCGGTTCTACAGAGAAGAGTTCGTTGGGTACCAGGGACCTCTAGAATGGTTGCCTTCCCTCCGAGCCCATTTTGAAGGCGCTGGAATAGCGCGTCGCGCGGAAGTTGCTTGAAGTCCAAGCTTGTCACCAAGGAGCTGCTTGGGTCGAGGGGTGACTCGGTGCCATTGTCGGGGTTCAGAGGGCTGTCCAATTCGCTTGACGTCTCGCTCACAGGCATGCTAAGATCGTCGCCAGTCGGAGTGGATATTGATGCAGGCGGTCTGACGACAACAAGCGTAAAAGCTTCGGGTTTCATGAGGTTCCTAAGCTTCGCAACGATAGCCTCTATTCCAGCGTCAGCTGTGGCTGCAGCCCTGATGATGGCCAGATCATATGCTGACGCTGTTGAAGGAAGACCCAAGCCGTCTTGACCCGGAGCTAGAATGTTGAATTTGACGTTACTGCCGCGTCCTGCCTTAGCTGACTCGACGGCAACTAGGAGCTGCGCATCCGAGGCCGCGAATGTGTAGTGGGAGAATGCGGCGCGGGCAGAGTGTGATTTGGTGGTATCGCCTTGCAACCACAGACTCCCCGGGTCTGTTGATTCTGTGCCATCGAGGCTGATTTCTAGGACATTGAGCCGCGGTGTCTTATGTGCTATAAGATCTAAAACCCCGTCGACCATAGTGGATGCATTTGGCTTTAAATATAGAAGCTGCTCTTGCGACATGTGAGTGATGTCGGGCTCCCATTTTACGGCATCGAAAACATGCATGTCAGGCTTCGGTTCAACGTCTAGTCGTACATAATGGAGGCCGCGGAATCGCACGTAAAGTCCGCCATCCTCGGGATTATGAACAGCGACGTTGGTAGACCAGCTTTCAACAAGCTCCTCACGACCCCGGCCAGTCCATACAGCTTCGGCGAGAGCAAGCCCGTCCCCAAGGACATCTTGTATAGTGTTGACAACCATATCGTCAATCTCCGACAATATAATAACGTCTTTTAGACTGCTACGCTCACCCGCTAGAAACGCGGCCGTCGCGGTTTGCTGGCATACGTCAAGGACAGCCGGGTGAATAGGGTAAATGGACTGAGGATCCCAAGCGGATAGTGGTGGCTCTAGAGAAAGCGTAGCCCGGCAAGTACGGCAACCACTAACTGTTTCCCACTGTTTGATTTGGCGGAATGAAGGGCCAAAATGGCTGCCGATTTCACGCTGTATCTTATACCATGGTTCCGCGGACTGTGGGTGGCGTAGTGGCGCGAGCTCCTTGCCGTAGATCGCGTGCCCATTTCCAAGAGGCTCCTGAATCCTGATCAAGCCTTTACAGTTTTCATAAGTGACGTTGTGGACATCGCCTATTGTCGTGCGCACCCGGAACTCGTGCCATTCCTTGCTACCCGGAACACTGGCCAACGTCAGGATCATCGTCGTGTGTTTCCCTTCCTCGAGGACGGCGGCCCGGTCAAATTTGACATTTCGAATGCGGTAAGCGAAGTTAGAAGGACCCTTCACAACGTCTGTTTCTTCGGGAGTCAGGGCGCAATGTTTCTGGTACACGGCCTCGATGGCCATGGCCACAAACGCCATTCCGGGCACCAAGATATCAGTACCCATTTGGTGGTCTTTAAGCCACGGCACGTCTGTAATACTCAAGTTCTTACGCCATGTCGGCGCATCCCATGATGTTCCTGGAATCTTGCTGCCAAGCAGATCATGCGTGATGTAGCGCTTTTGACGCCAATCCAAGCTGGCGGCATTCTCATGCCAATATCGCGCAGTATGATTCCACTGATAATTTGGGAGGTCGACAATAGTGCGGCAAGACTGAGAACCACCGTTGACAACCGTTAGATCAACATGTACTCCAGCTACAAACAGACGTCCAGCCACCTCAAGTAGCGCTTTGACTGCACCAGCACCGCGCGCCCATGATGCGTGATATGCCACACTATTGCCGACAACAAGCGATTCGTCCTTGAGTACCTGTGAAACAGGTCCGGCGAGGGCACCGGATGGCCCGACTTCAATCAATATATCCGGCGACTCACTCGCAACAAGCTCTTTCAACGCTTCTGCGAAGCGTACGGTCGAGACCATATTGGAGGTCCAGTATCTAGCATCTGCTCGTGAGATCTTGCTGGCTGTGACAGACGAGAACATGGCCACCCCCGGCTCCCTTTTGTCTTCGTCGATCGGTTTGAATTGGTCGTCGTTTGAAAGAAGATTGAAGTAAGCATCGCCGATTTCGTTCATGAGCGGGGAGTGATACGCCAGGTCGACCTGCAGCATTCGGGCGAAACTTCCAGCTGTTTGTATTTCCTTTGCTATGATCTCTAACGTATCTCTATGCCCCGACACAGTAACACTGCTAGGGCTGTTGTAGCAGGCGATCCATGCACTGTCGTACTTGGCTAGGAATGGTTGGGCCTGGACGGCACCAAGTCCAACAGCCAACATTCCCACAGTGGTTTCTGATGGGGCGCGGGATTTATAGCTCACGGCAGCCCTACCGCGGTAGAAGGCAGCTTTAATAGCGCTGGTGCGGTCCAGAAGGCCGGCTGCGTAGGCTGCGGCGATCTCGCCCGATGAATGACCCACTACAGCGATTGGTTTGACGCCCCATGACTTGAAAAGTGATAGTATACAGATCTGCAACGCTGTTACTAGGGGCTGCGAAAATTCAGGCTGGCGAAGATGTTCGGGCGAACGCGGCTCGCTAAGCTCGGCCTCGAGCGACCATGCTGGCGGGTCCGTCTGAGATTGTAATATGTTATCGAGCTCTCGTAAGATCTCTCTGGTTTGGGGGAAAGTTGCGAGCAGATCTTTGCCCATCTGTGGCCACTGGGCACCTTGGCCTGTGAAGACGAGGCCAACTTTCGGCGCGTGCGATAATTTCTTCCCTGAGATAAACGCTCCCTCGTCAAGATCGTCGGTGGCATTGGTCGTTACGAAAGCGCGATGCCAGAGATGGCTACGCCGCTCAGACAGTGTATATGCAAGATCAGCCGCAGGGACATCTACGCTGAGGTTGGCCAAGTGATTGCACAGCGCTGTCACATTGGTCTTCAGCGCGACCGCGTCATTAGCCGTGACAACCAGCGTATAGGGTCTGGGTGGGAACTGCGTCTCCAAATCTACACCGCCGCCATTGTATTCTTCCTCCCCTTCCTCGTTCTTATATGAGGACAGATAACTGAGGCGCTCGGCCTTGCTGGGTTGGTCGATGACGGCGTGCGCATTGGAGCCGCCGAAACCAAAGCAGTTAATGCTTGCTCGCCGGACAGTGTACCCCTCGTCAGGCCACGGGATGGCGGTTCGAGTCGCCTTAACTTTGTTTCCAATAAAATCAACTGTGCCGTTGTGGTCAGTAAGATGCGAACGGAGCATCTAAACGAGGGCTCGGTGATCAACGCTTACTCTTCGGGCTAGGAATATGGAAAGTAGGGTTTCCAGGGATTATACCCTTCTCCATCGCCATGATAATCTTGATCAATCCTGAAATGCCGGCAGCTGGTTCACTATGCCCAATATTTGCCTTGATCTACTTCCGTGGTTAGTATATACACGCCGTATTGGAACTGCTACCTCTTTATCTGAAAACTCACGGAGCCGATGATAAGGGGCCGATCCGGGTCACGAGTAACTCGGAACACAGACCCAGCACCATGTACTTCTTCGGGGTCGCCGGCTGGTGTGCCGGTTCCGTGACATTCTAGAAATGCCGTCTGATTCAAGTCGACGATTCCAGCGTTTGCGTATGCAGCTCGTATGGCCGCAGCCTGCATCTGGCCGCTAGGTTGAGCAATGCCCCCGGCTCCCCGTGTCCGGCCATTGCTATTCGAAGAGGTCCCTCGCACTATGGCCCGGATGGGGTCTCGATCTCGTATGGCGTCTGATAATCTCTTTACCAAAAGGCAGCCTACTGCTTCGGCCTTGCAGTAGCCATCGGCATCTGCGTCAAACGAGTGACAAAGGGCCGTGGGCGAATGAGCTTGTCCCACGGCCCCCCTATCCATAACATGATCGGGATTTAAATAAAGGTTGCTCGCGGCAACAATTGCCATGTCAACCTCGCCGGCCTAGGAAAATGAGGCAGTTCGTTAGTTTTTCTCTTGGCCCAGACAGGTGAATAAATACGTCGTTGAAGTTAATTACCTGCAATGATTTACATGCGAGATCGAGCCCAACCAAGCTGCCGGAACAAGCCGTATCAAGAGTAATGCTGGGGCCCTTGATGTTGAGAAAGTAACTGATACGGTTAGCCATAACCGCTCTACCGGTGCCGATAAGAAATCCCGGCGGACGGTCTTCGGCATCTCGTTGCATCATGTCAAGATAATCCGTCGAATAAGAACCCACATAACACGCCACAGGCGCGCCGTCCAGCTGTTCAAGTGGTATGCCTGCATTTTCGAGCCCCTCGTACACGACTTCAAGCATCTGCCGTTGATTGGGATCCATAGCTGTGGCATCGGCCCCTGACACCTCGAAGAAACCGGAGTCAAAGCGCGCAAGATCAACGTCGTCGGAGAGAAACATGCCCCCTGCCGGCCTCATAGTGCCGGGTTTGTGAGATCCATCCCAGTGGGCCGAGAAGTTGAATCGTGAAGGTGGTACCTTGTTCGATGCGATATCACCGTTCTCAAGGAATGACCAGAGGGCATGCGGCGTGTTATTTCCCCCCGGAAGACGACACGCAAAGCCTATGATGGCCATAGGCTCCTGCTGATACTTCGTTTTCGTCATGTTGCCTTTGATTGCTTTCTTTGGTCCAACTTGCTAGAAGTATCCAAAAACCTAGCCCGCCGGAAGGATTTCGAGGTCGAAGGCCTCCTTTTTGCGTTTTCCTATAACAGACCTTCGGAATCATTCACTCTATAACAATGCCTCTCCTCGTAGCATGAGTTCATAGTCGTCCAGTTCGGGGATGTCATCTTGCCCTACGAACTCTTTGCAATACACGCGCGTATCCATGGTCGCGCTCTCCATGTCGCAGGAGGAGGTAGGGGTCTGACTTGCATACCATCATTACATCGCATCGACTCGTTGCAGCATTATACTGCAGGAATAATCTTGCATTATCACTTCTTACTATGTTATGTTGCATGGGACGGGTGCGACCATCGTCATTCACAAGTACTCGCTGCAGCATTATATTGCATGGGTAATCTTGCATTAATGATTGACATCTCTCTGAGGTGAGGTCGCCCGAGATCGGGAGCCTTTCGCCGGTTGCGTTTGGCGGTCACTCTTCTACTGTCCTATTCCTATTTGTATCGTGAAAGAAAACGTGCGCTTGAGCTGAGCGATGGAAGCCTTGTTTGTCAACATTTTATTCGTGTAATGATGGCAAATACGACCCGCTACAGGTTAGTCGAGTGCAAGACGATAGACGGCACGACGATCTCGGCTTGGTTCTACGAAGCCAACGGACCCGCGCCGGCTATCATTATGTCACATGGGGTAGGTCTTCCAACTTTCCGTAGGTGGTGTTAGAAAACCCTAGTTTTCTGTTCTTTGATTTCTTAAACCGAGATATTCTGACGCAAACTCTAGTTCAATTGTGTCAAGGAAATGGCACTGCCGGAAGTGGCTGAGGGATTCAATGAACGTGGCTATAACGTGTTTTTTTACGACGCCCGCAGTATTGGTGGCAGTACAGGCAAACCACGCAATCTGATAGACCCTTTGCAGATGGCTGAAGATCTATCTGGTAAGTAGACAACTGGACTCTGGAAAGATGCGGCTTTGATTCAGATTTGAAACCCGGGAGCTCACAGCATCCTTTTGGCATAGATATCTATACCTACGTATCTCGACTTCCAAGCGTTGATCCAGAGAAGATTATCCTCTGGGGACTCTCAGTCGGGGCCGTTATCAGCGCTTGCTCAGCAGCCGTCGACCAGCGCCCAAAGGCCGTAGTTATGGTTTGTCCCCTTTTCAGCTTCATCCAACCTCATAAGCGAGATGCCGCACTTGCTCAAGTTATACGAGATCGAGCGTCCCAGCTGCGCGGCAACCCTGGCCATGAAATTGTACCATTTACACCACGAGGCGATAATCCAATCGGGATGGCGGGAGCCGGTGGTCCGGGCGGACTGGAGTCCTATGCATTCATGCGTCTAGCGAGGGAGAAAGGAGCTGCAGGCTTCAGAGATCGGATTTCCTTGCAGACATACCACAAATTGGCCTATTTTAGACCAATGGAATATCTGGGGGCCGTCAAGGCTCCTGTGTTAATGCTGATCCCTGAGCTTGATTACATTTCTGACCCCAAAGAGCAAGAGGCTGCATTCAGAAGAGTTGAATCCCCAGGCTCCAAAATCTATCACGCGTTGGGAAGGGGTCACTTGAACATCGTCACGGGAGAAGGGGGGATAGAGGTTGTCAGAGTGACCGACGAATTCATTCAGGGGGTGTTGGCATGATGCACCGAGACGTAATAAGATCCAGATTAGGACACCATCATCTAGAGCCTTCCTTCTTCACAAGCATACTATACAAGCTAGATATCATTAATGCGGGAGTTCTACAACAGAGTAAACAAAGGTTACCTATCATCATTTGAAATTCTCGCTAATTAAAAAAAGGGATGACTTGGATGGTAATTAATTTTAATGTAACACAAGCTGTTTACAGTTTAGCGAAATAAAATATATTTATATGTATACTTTATAAACTTATTAATAGACACTCCAAAGTATAGATAAATGGAATACCTCTTCGCAGTCAGACATAAGCGTGCAGATGCTCACCTGTGATGCTGTGTTTTCATTTGGCAAGACTCAATGCGAGGTTGCCAAGACGCAGGCGGGGTCAGCCTGCAGAGAACCTAGCAGGCAGTGGAGACGCAAGCAGCAGGCTGTGCCGACAAAGAAAAAGGAGGTAAAACATGGTGGTACTACTGAAGCGAGGGCTGTATGCTCGATTAATCACATTTCAAAGCAGCATACACCAGAGGCACACTTGCATTTGTAAGCAGCTGTGTTCTTGTTTTGTCAGCGCCTGGTGAGATGATGGAAGTGCAATTTGGCAGGGCGTGATAAATGGATGTCATGTCAACAGTCACTCAACCATTGAAAGAGGGAATCAAGTTAATCAACTTCCCCTCCCCCTCTCACATTGTCTGTCTAACATCCTGTACGCTCTCTATCCGAGACCCGATCCCGCCTACCCTTTTCCGTCTGCCCCGTCCATTTTACCACTTGTCCCAATCAGTCCTCGGCCATGCCTACCGTCGTACTGATCACCGGCACCAACCGAGGAATCGGTAAAGGTCTACTGCAGCGCTACCTTCAGCTGCCCGACCATACCCTCATTGCAGCCAACCGCAACCCGGACCACCCTTCCTCCAAGGAGCTGTTCTCCCTTCCTAAGGCCGAAGGCACCAAACTAATTCTGGTCAAAATCGATGTTACCGTTTGGCAAGACGCGTTTGATGCCGTCAAGTCACTCGAAGGCCAAATCGACCACATCGACATCGTCATCGGTAACGCTGGTGTCTCTTACATCTGGCCAACAGTTGCCGACGTCAAGCTGGAAGACATCGAGGGTCACATCAAGCCTAATGTCTACGGCCAGGTAGCACTATACCAGGCTACACGGCCACTGCTGAAAAAGTCCAAGAGAGAGCCTATCTTGACGAATCTTGGAAGTACTGCCGGTAGCCTAAGGTACGTTGTGTGGGCATTTGAGATACCCTTACGTACGCCGACGTTCCCATGCCTGTGCTGACATCAGCTCCCTAACATAGTGCCCCTCTCCCATTCCCGAACGCCGCCTATGGCCCGTCCAAGTTGGCGTCGGCCTGGTACACTCTCAAGATCAACATGGAAGAGGACTGGCTTAATTCATTCTCGCTGGGCCCTGGTTGGGTACATACCGACCTAGGCGACGCTGGTGCGACGGCTTTCGGCGTGGATGAGGCGACCCAAGCCAAGTTGATGATCAGCCTGGATGACTCGTGCGATGGTTTGATGAAGGCGCTCGCTAAGGCAAACAAAGCGGAGCATGGCGGAAAGCTCCTCCTTTATAACGGGGAGATTCTTCCTTGGTAGCTTTGTGGTCCAACTCGGGACGGCGGCACTGAGCGTAGATAGGTTATAATAGATCCCCGTTTATTCGCGATACGATGTATTTGACTTGGGGAATGATAACCACATCACTTTCTTTCCTGCGCACTCCTTGTAGCTCAAGTGATTACGAAAACTGATAGCTTGAACCGACCTCCTGTAGAGATTCGAACTCGCGCTAATTAATGAAGACTGAGAACCATCAAACAAACTATTACTATGAGCGGCGAACCTGCTGTCAAACGTACTGTATTGGTAAGATACACACCTATTAGGTATATATATTGTACTAGATATCCCAAGTCTGTTGATGGACTTGCTCTTTCGTTTAAATGACCTTGAATAGAACCAATCATGCCACTACTCCAGCATCTTCGACATCTCTTTGTTTACCGTACGATAAATACGTGCTGTAGAACCTAGCCTATCAAGCCCTCTGTCGTAATTGTTGAGAGACAGGAAACCACCGACTTCGCTTTACTATGTCCTAAATTTAATACGTACGCCTTGACTACCCTCAGCTGGAACAGGGATGATGAAGTCACCGTGCGCATCGACATCCCTCGCCCGTTCCGTGTCATATAACTCCATAGACGGTCCGTCTTGGCCGTGATATAAGTCATACTTGAGTATCAACACGGCCAGGGTGAGTGCCATTTCACGTCGAGCAAGAGACATACTGACGTGAACGTAAGTCAGGGTGCAATACATCGTGGAAATAGGGCCAAATGAACATACCCAACGCAGTTTCTCGATCCGCGCGCAAAGCCATGGAAGTAGCGAGCTAGCTTGGGATTGTCTATCCACCGCTGCGGGCGAAACTCAAGCGGATCCTCAAACGCTGCCGGGTCTCGATGTGTGACGTGCGGTGACATGCTAGTGACAGCACCTGGTGGGATCACGTATGTCTTCCCTCGAGCAGTGTCCACGTAAGTAACCGGGACTTCGGGTGAGATTCGCATCTGTCGAGTCAGGACGCCTGGGTGGACACGTAACGCCTCTTGGATAATAGCGCCCAAGTAAGGCAAACCATCAACCAGGGAGAGGGACGGCATGCCGTCTGGATCAAGCTCGATACCTGAAAGCTCTTCCCTCAATTTACGGAACTCATCAGGGTGGGCGAGCAGCTCGTATAACGCGGCATTGAGGCTCCATGCTAGTTGCGGCCAATCTCGTTAGTATATATTAAGCCTGGAATGTGGGCGACTTTTGGGACACAAACCGGTCGTTCCCTCGCCCGCAAACACCACAAGTTGCGCTTCGCTCGCTAAGCGGAGGTCTGTCTTCTCTTCATCGGGCAATTTACTCGATAAAATACCTCCGAAAATTGTCCGCTTTGCGAGTTCGGGGTCGGGTGACTTGCGGATCGAGCCAACTTGTTCAAGCCACCACTTGGTTTCTTCGTCAGCACCAAGACGGGCAGGACAACGGAGATTTCGGTGCTCACATTCTGCCTCTCCCGTACTGCTATAAGGTCAGGGAATAAAAGCTGTAGGAGCCAGTCGGGTGAGCCCTGGATTAGAGGGTATAGAAAAGGGAAAAGTACACAGATATGCGTGAGGAAGAAGAACTTGTCCGTTGCCTCGAAGTGTGTTTTCCCATAATCGGGCATATCGAGAAAGCTGAATGAGTTATCAAACGCATACATAGTAATAATATCACTGGCTGCCGCCTTGAACACTTCATGGATTTTGACGGGCTCTTGGACACGCGCTGATGCATCGAGTCGTGCTATTAGCTTGGCCAGGTGGTCTTTCATGATATGCTCGAATCGGTGAATGCTGGCAGTCGAGAAGAACGAACTCAAAGCGTTGCGCCGCTGCCGATGGAGGTCGTGATGAGTTGTAGACACGATGGAATAAGGGGCTAAAATCATCAGTTCGCAAGCTAAATAGGGGTGCCGGGGCGTCAACCTTACTTCCGTTCAGCAGTGGAAACCAGGATGGCTTGTCTGTCTTTCTTCCACCAGCGGGATATAGAACGTCAAGGAACTCAGGGTCGGCGAAATGAACTTCATCAGGGGTTATCCTCACGATTGGGCCATACTGCCGGTGCATCTCAGCTACCCGGAGGAAGTACTTCCCCCCAAGCCAGACATCGTAGTAGCCCTCGTATAAATAGGTCAAAGCTGCAGCTATTAGTCATAGAAGATATGGTACGTGGAAACCTGGACCTAACCAGCTAGTTTGGGCCCTGGAATATGTGATAAAGGCGAAAAGTATACTTCGCTCGGTTAGCACGGATATTTGACACATTGTTCGCCAATACCGACCTTTATATATGCCTCTGCAAGTCGAGTATATAAAAATGAAGGCAAGGAGCGAGTGCACCGCAGGCCACCCTACTTTTATAAAGACATTGTGAACGTTGGACCAGGCTTGCGAAGCTAAGGAGTAAATGCCAGACATTGCGAGCGTATATTTCAAGAGTATCGGGCCATATGCTCCCTGGCTGTCGAGATGACTGTAGAGCATCAAGTGCACTGGGATAGAATCCGTTTATACGCAAGTTTAGCCCTTGAGATAATCCGAAATTGAGTCTGTCTTCCATGTACATGCACTAGAGCTCCATTCCATGTCTTGGGGATAATCATGCATGTGGGCACTAATCGTGCATTAGAATGCCTGTCTTGGGGAAAATACTAGTGGTGCTACGAGAGGTCGTGATAGCTAGCACACGCCATTGGGCATTATAATGATGAATAGGTAGCCAATAACATTAACAAGAATAGATAAAAAGGTCACAATCAGGAATATCGTAAACACTAATGCGCAAAACACCTCAAATTGCTACAGGGGATTTTGAAAACGGTAGAATTATCACTGTCCCTAGAATGAGTAATGAACACACCACTCTCCAAATTCCTCGTCCTCCATTAAGAGGTTCATTTCGTCCTCAAACAGATTCAAAACGAACTCCACCCCACCGTACGCCTTTCGCGGCAAGACGAAGACTACCTGCGAGGCACGGTTGAATCGTTGCATGAGCGGTCGTACGGCGTCAGGTTTCCCGTCATTGGCAAACACTTTACCCCCAAATTTAACGTCCTCCACAGGAAACATGAGGAGCGAAGAAAGCACCATATCGAAAGTATTCGGAGTGTGTCCTCTATTCAACCTGATACTATTCAAGTCGTCCACCTCCTTAGCAAGGGTGTATGCATCTAGTAGAGTTTCGCGCGTGACCTGTTTGAGAACGGAGCGAATAGAGAACGCAACATCCCCAAGACTTGTACCCGGCGCCGTCAATTCGGTCAACGGAACTGCGCAAATGTTGACGAAGAAGAGATTGCCTAGATACAGCATCGGCATCTGATGCGAGATATCGGGCCGCGCATCGAGGGTCATAAACATCCTCGCTTCAGCGGATTCTAGGTTTTCTGCTCCTCCGGGTAATCGGCCTCCGTTGATGACGGCCTGGCGCTTCGCTTTGAGCATACACCGCCAGATGAGCGCGCTGAGTGCATCATTGCCGGAGACGTTGGTTCCGGCGGGGGCGGTCTCAGCGCACCGCTTCTGCACAGCCAAAAAGTTTTCAGGCGAAACATAGAAGACGGCTGCCTTCATGGGGTCGTCAGAGAGAGTTTTCAGAGACGTGGCTGCCTCCAGGGGCGGGGCACCTGGACGCTGGAGGTCCAGCAGGCTCCAGGCCTTAGGGGTTATGAGGTTGATGGGCGTGCCTGTGCCCTCCTCTTTCCATACGCGATCTAGAAGAGTACGATCGGAGCTTTCTGCAGGTGGCGGTTCAGGCCACGGCGATCCGGGTAGTTGCAGGGTATAGCAGTTGGTGGCAAATATCTTCCACGTGTCAAAGTAGCTTGTGCCGTCGCATGCCGCGTGCTGCGTTCCAACTACAAGCAGACATGCCCCTTCTACGAAGTTTGCCTGCGCACTGAAGCAGTCTGGATCGTCGTCATACGTGGGCAGCAGTTCCTTCGAGGTGAGCTGCTCATCTTCAAAGAAGTCTAGTGGAAACCCGCTCTCTTTCAGGTCTTCATAGCTGATCCCGATCTCATCAGGGTCAAGATGGTTGACTCGGAGTTGGCGGAGTGGAGCATCGGCCTCGAAATCAGCAGTGTCGTAGCGTATCTCGAGTTGCCCAGGGCGCCATCCTGGCTCTGAGGGCGACTGAAGGCAGACTTTCCCGCTAAGCCACGGGAGTTGTGTAAATGTGCGGCGGAGCCCTTCTTGTAACACGTTTACTACTTCGTCAGGTGTGACCCCATCTCTGAGAGGAAGATAGCTGCAGAAGAAGGTGTAGTTGCTCGGAGGAAAATGATCAAGAGGATTGAGAACAACGCGCGTTAGCGATTTTGCGCCCATGTTGACAATCCAGTTGAGGAGACGTGGAAGGTAAAACCGAGATCATGCTAACAATTCGTGCCATGGGGGTGCCAGAATTAGTTCGTGAACTTAAACATGCCAGGATGTCCGCCTTGCAAGAACGCCGAAACACCATATTAGGCTGTGTGACAATAGAATTAATCATACTATAAGAAGTGCATTGTCAGCCTGCATGTTATGCCGCTGCATGATTACCACCCCTAGTCGCGCAGGTTGCTAGCGATTATGGGCAGTTGCCGGTTCTTTATGTCTAATGGCATACCAGAATCTCCGTTTCATATATGCCCATAGCCCGTATGTTAAGAACAGAGGCGTAACTGTTCCTTCGAAGCCAAGTCAAGCTCGCTGTACCAAAGCTAGCTTTCGGAGAGCTTCATGGCTAATCTACCAACTACGAACGCCGTCGCCAACGATGTCAACGGCACGCATGGCATCAACGGCACAAAGAGCTCTTCCCCAGGCCTTATAGCCGTTGTTGGTATGGCCTGTCGCTTTGCGGGCGGTGTGTCTAAACCAGCCGACCTTTGGGACTTGTGCGTTGAGGGTCGTGATTGCTGGTCTCCTATTCCGAAGGACAGGTTTGATGTAACCTCACTCCACCATCCGGACAGAGAGAGACCTGGCCGGAATCATGCCATTGGTGGCTACTTCATGAGCGAGGATGTGGGCCTGTTTGACGCAGGCTTCTTCAACTTCTCCGCTGGGGTTGCAAATGTAAGTCATGAGACCTTATACTTAGGCCTGGATGTCAGAGATGAACAAAATGCTCACAGCAGCTAGGCTATGGATCCTCAGATCCGTCTGCTTCTAGAGGTCGTATACGAAGCAACCGAAGATGGTGAGTGTCCATGTTAACAATGTAGTTGCTGCTGGACAACTTCTAGTGATATTTTACTGACAATATTACCCCTCAATCTAGCGGGAATCCCCATTGAGTCCCTCGCAGGCACAAATACCTCGGTTTTCTCAGGATGCTATGGAAAGGACTATCACGACATGCAAACGCGCGACCCGGAAACTATGCCACCCGCCATGCTGACAGGCAACTATACGGCTATGATGTCCAACCGTATAAGCCACTTCTACAACCTCCAGGGTGCGAGCATGTCCATCGACACAGGCTGCTCATCAGGGCTAGTTTGCTTGCACCAGGGGTGCCTTACTATCCGAGCTGGCGAGTCTGACATCTCGATAGTTGGTGCATCAAATACAATGCTCAATCCGGACCTATTCATAGCCATGTCAACCTTGGGCATGGTAGGTACAGATGGCAGGTCGTATGCTTGGGATGAGCGGGCTCAGGGGTACGGTCGTGGAGAAGGCGTCTCAGTATTAGTGCTGAAAGATCTGAACGCGGCGCTGCGAGACGGCGACCGCATTCATGCCGTCGTCCGCAACTCTGGTCTCAATCAGGATGGAAAGACACAGAGCATCACGTCACCATCAGTCGATGCCCAGGTCAAGCTCATACAGGAATGCTACCAGCGCGCCGGTCTCGACCCCAGCGAGACAGGCTACGTCGAAGCTCACATGACGGGTACCCAGGCCGGAGACTTGGCCGAGGCAATGGCCTTGGCACAAACGTTTGGAACAAGTCGCCGAGCTCTTGGTAAGGACAGCGATCCTGTCTTGATTGGATCCGTCAAAACGAACATAGGCCACACGGAAGGGGTCAGTGGACTCGCTGCAATCATCAAGGCAGCCTACGCTATGAGGAACAGGCAGGTGCCCTCTAACCAGAACTATAAAGTGGGAAATCCAAAGATCAAGTTAAGGGATTGGCATTTGGCCGTCCCAACAAGCTTGACGGCTTGGCCTAAGGATAAACCACTGCGCGTCTCCGTTAATAACTTCGGATACGGCGGTACTAACTCACACGTTATACTCGAGGGTGCACCGTCGCAATCTTCCAGCTCGCGAGTACATAGGCATGTGTCCAATCATATCGAAAACCCTCAAATCGGCAGTTCTCATGTCTTTGTTATCAGTTCGAAAGACACCAATGTCACCCGGAATATGGCCAAGAACCTCTCTACTCACCTCAGACTCTGCATCGAGAATGGGGAGACCCCATCGCTCGCCGATCTTGCCTACACGTTAGATAAACGGCGATCTCGTCTGGAATGTCAAACCGCAACGAGAGCTAGCAACTTGGCCGAGTTGGCGGATAGACTAGAAAGTCCTGCCCTAAAGGTTTCTCCGGCGGTTGGGAAGAACCCACGCCTAGGTTTTATTTTCAACGGCCAAGGCTCACAATGGTACGCCATGGGCCGAGAACTGCTAACAACATACCCCATATTCGTATCTGCGATTAAGGAGGCCGATGACATATTGCACAGCTACGGCGCGGTCTGGTCTTTACAAGGTACGCTCCATTGTACTTGCTTATATGATGATGCCACTAACAGAACTGAATTCTCGACAGAGGAGTTGATGCGGGATGCGAAATCTACTCGTGTGCACGAGATTCACCTGAGCCAGGCCGTCACAGTCGCCCTGCAACTCTGTCTAGTACAACTGTTGCGTTCGTGGGGGGTTTTCCCCTCGGCTGTTGTAAGCCATTCAAGCGGTGAGATCGCAGCGGCTTTCACTGCCGGAGCATTATCGTTCCGGGAGGCTCTCGGTGCGGTATATTACCGTGGTGAGCTCGCCCATAAGCATATGGAGCTGTCGGCTCAGGCAGGAGCCATGGCTGCGGCGGGTATCAGTGAGGGTGAAGCTCAGAAATATATTGCCAATACCGCGAGCGGAGGACGAGTGGTCGTGGCATGCGTGAACAGCCCTGAGAGCGTAACGCTATCCGGCGATCAAGAGGACCTCGACGAAGTCTTGACACGATTGGAAGAAGACGGCATTTTCGCTCGAAAGCTAAAAGTCGCACTTGCATATCATTCACATCATATGCTACCCATGGCACCGGAGGTGAGTATCCTTTCTTTTCACTTAATTGTCGAGCCCTTGAGTTATGAGAGAAGCCTCTGTTTGTTTCATATCATCTCTAGAGACTTTCCATAGCCCCGTAACCCTTCCCAATCACGAATCACGCTCGGACTGCTGACTGCTGAGGTTGGATCCTCAAGTATGCCGAGAAATTGCGCCAAATTCTCCCTTCGAAATGCACTTGGAAGAGTGATATTATATATGCGTCACCTGTGACAGGCGGATTGGTGAGCTCGGATACCGGGCTGAGTCCTGAGCACTGGGTCAGCAACCTCACAAGTCCTGTTCTCTTCGCTGGAGCATTCGCGGCCATGTCCGAAAGTGTGAACGTGGTAGTAGAAATTGGACCCCATAGCACACTCTCGGGACCCGTCCGGCAGATTTTCAAGGGGAGAAAGCATACGTATCTCTCATGTCTCAAGAGACAGGTCAACGCCGTCGACACCATGCAAGACGTCGCGTGTGAGTTGCTCAGTCTCGGGTATCCCGTGTTGTTAAGTGCCGTGAATCCCAGGGCACAACCCCCAAAATTTGTATCAAACCTACCAACCTATGCTTGGAATCACGGGACGAGATATTGGATAGAGTCCCGGGTTAATAAGGATATCCGACAAAAGAGATTCCCACCACACGAACTGCTGGGCCTGCCTGTTTCTGGTAGTACGACTCTGGTGGCTGAATGGCGGAATTTCCTACGTCTGGCCGACGTGCCCTGGTTAGCGGACCACCAAGTAGACGACCAGGTTGTTCTTCCTGGGGCGGCTTACATTTCCATGGCAGTTGAGGCAGCGCGACTGCTTGCAGAAGAATCTGGGTTAAGGAGTCAAGGATACCGGATCCGTCATGCCGAGTTCCTGAGCGCTCTTACCATCCCGGAATCCGATACGGTCGAGGTACGGCTACGCATGCAACCAGTCAACTCTGCGTTCTCGTATGATTTTCAGATCGGCTCATTAGGCACCTCCGGTGCGTGGGAAGAGAATTGTCGCGGTCAAATTGCAATAGTGGAGGTTCAAGACACTTCGAAACCTCCTAATATTGACGGCTTCCTGGACGTTGGCGAGACTATAAGGGACATCGACGCAGCATATTTGGTAGCTCGCATTGGCGAGATGGGCGTCTCGTATGGGCCATCATTCCAAAATTTGACTTATGGGCGTGTGGCATCAAGCAAGGCCGTGACGAACCTACGAATATCAAGAGTTGCGTCCCAGTCGGACACCTACCTTGTTCATCCCACCACGCTGGACTGTGTCATCCAGTCTGCCTACAGCGCCTTATCTGACGAGACTGGCAAAGAATACATCGTTCTTCCCAAGTTCGTGCAGAGCATGTACATCCCAAGCCATATGAATCGCCAGGCCGGCGATGAGCTACATGTCTTCACTGAGCTGCAAAGTTCGCAAAAGAAAGGATTCACCTCAACCGTCGAAGTAGCGAATGCCGGCGGCGGAGCGACACTGTCACCTCTTCGAATCGGAAAATTATTTTGCCAAGCTGTCCCTCGTGGAATAAAAGCCGCATCAAGCGACGAAGGCACTGGGATATCGCTATACACGAGCGTCTGGGAGCCAGATATCTTATACAATATCCCCGAAAACAGAAGGAATTCCATGCGCATCACCACAATTGACGAGGAGGTCGAATTTGAGAAGAGAGTTATGCGGGCTTCGTACTATTTCATTTCCGACGCCATCTCTCAACTCGAAAAAGAGAACAAGGACAGTTGGGAAGAACACCACAAACTGATGTTCGACTGGATGGCGGCGGTACTTGCACGCGGCAAGAAGGGCGCTTTTGGCCCCGGGAGCAAGATGTGGCCACGGGCAACTCGCGGCATGAAGCAGGGACTCTTCGACGAGCTCGGTCGTCGAGATATTTCTTGTCAACTCCTCGTGCGCGTCGGGGCACAGTTGGCAAATATGCTACGGGGTCGGATCAGCTCCCAGGAGCTGGTTGATGCAAGCTCTTTGCAGACTTATTTCCTTGAGCTGCCCATTCTCAAGTCTCGCAGTTTCAAGCACGCGGCTTCGATCGTCGAGATGTTCGCTGTTAAAACACCTGGTGCGAATGTGCTCGAAATCGGAGGGACTACGCCAAGTATTGCTCGAGCTATTCTCGGCGCCTTTGGCTCCCGGGGAGGTGGCACGGGCACTCTCCTTGGTCGATATACTTTTATTAGTGGTTCGTTGGACCAGCTCAACGCAGCGCGCCAACAGCTCTCGGATTGGGAAGGCTTAGTTGACTTCGAGAATATTGACTTCGAGCAGGACCACATTGGGCAGTCAAGAGCATTTGGCGAGAAAACTTTCGACCTCATCGTGGCATCTATGTTATCACACACGACCAAAGATATAAAACAAACTCTCACACACATACGAAAGCTGCTCAACCCCGGTGGCAAGCTTCTACTGCTAGAAGTAGCCCCGGATAGGCTAGATGTACACCTTGTTCTTGGCACATTGCCTGGGTGGTGGTCAAGCGACAAGCTCGGCCGTAGTAGGGGCGCTGAAATTTGGGATAGCGTCCTCCGGGATACAGGATTCACAGGTCTGGATTTTGACATTGAAGACTGCGAAAACGGTCAAGTTCAACATTCCAAAGTTATTCTGTCGAGTGCCGCCGCGCAGCCGGTGCTAGCTTCGGCCGTGACGATTGTATACACGACTCCAGTTCCCGAAGAGTGGAATACACAACTAATTGAGACCATCAATCAACAAACTGGAATCGTCGCAAAAGCCGAGAGCTGGGATGAAGTGCAACCGGAGAATAAAGTGTACATCTTTACCGGCGACATGGCAAGCTCGTTTATCGGCGACATGGACCGGGCGTCATTTCTGCGATTACAACAGTTCTTCGTGCGCAGCCGTGGGATCTTATGGGTTAGTTGTGGCGGCGCTATCGATGCACAGAGCCCGACTCACGCCATGGCTCAGGGGTTTCTGCGCACGCTGAGACACGAGGATACAAGCAAGCGTCTCATCCACCTGGACTTTGAGCAAAACAGCGGGGGACACTGGGCTCCTGATACTATCGGTCACATTGTTCACGTATTCCAAGAGACCATGGACGAAAGTAGGGCACTCGAAGATGTCGACTGGGAGTATGCTGTTAAAGGCAACGTGCTTCATGTGCCAAGGGTCTTTCCTAATACCACGATCATGGCAGCGCCCGAACCGTCAAAGCAGCCGTTCCATCAACCGGCTGGGAGACACGTGTGGCAGTCCTCAGAATCGGTCTTCGCAGCCGATACTCAAATTGGGGTCGGCTTGCCCGTGGGTGTAGTAGAGATTGAAGTCAGAGCCTTCGACGCTCAGCCACAACCCAGTACAAGTGATGACGAAGATACCTCCGGATACGATTTCGCTGGCGTCGTACTTGAGGCCGGACCCAGTTCCGAGGAAAGTGGACTGCAACCCGGAGATCGAGTAGCTGGCCTAGCCCAAGGTTCCTTTGCAAGTAAGGTGCGGGTTCATTGGACCCAGGTGGTCAAGATTCCGGACAAGATGTCGTTCGCAGATGCAGCGTGTGTTCCTATAGCGTATGCTACAGCATACCACGCGCTGGTCGACGTTGCGAGACTAAAACAAGGCGAGTCAGTGCTGATCCACCATGTCAAATATCATGAGAGCCAAGCAGCCATTGCTGTAGCTCAGCACATCGGTGCTCATGTGTTCGCGACCGTTGAGAGTGGGTTGGAACGGAGTGTGTTGATGGGCAAGTGGGGAGTTCCTTCAGATCGTATCTTTTCCCTCCAAGATACGGGCATAGCTACGAATCTGAAGCTTGCAACCCAACGCAAAGGTGTTGATGTCGTTCTCAGCTCGTCGGGGCAGGATTTCGAGTCACTGGAAGACTGTATTGCTTGGTCCGGCCGGGTTATCGAAACGGGGAGCCCCGACGCGCCGCCGGGGAGCGGCCCTTGGAGCATGGCATCATCCCGGAGGCACTGCGCGACGTACGCACGACTCGATATAATGGAGGTGGCCAAGTACAACAGGTCTGTCTTCTGGGAAGCGATGAAAGTCGGCTTTCGGATATGCCATACTATGAAGGACTCTCCGACAACTCTTTTCCCTGTGATGCAATATCCTATCTCACGGATGGACGAAGCGCTGCGGTATCGACGGCGGAAAGAATTCGTGACCAAAGTGATAGCGGTGGCTAATCCGAAGGAGCTAGTAAAAGTAAGTGAACTGTGACGCCTCTATCTTAGTCCACTGAGAGATTGACCGAATTGATACATAGTCTATTCCTGAACCGAAGTTTACGCGGCTCCTGGACGGAGACGCGACGTATCTGATTGTTGGCGGGACCGGTGGCATTGGCCAGGTGCTAGCGTCGTGGATGGTGGCGAGGGGCGCCAAGAATCTGCTCCTCGTGTCTCGCAACGCCGAGAAGCATGCTGGAATAGGGGCCCTCCTAGAGAGGGCCCAGGCACACGCGTGCGACATTCGAATGCGCAACTGTGATGTGTCATGCGAGGACAGCGTCGTTGCGCTCCTCAATCACGTTCGCGATTCTATGCCACCAGTTCGTGGTGTCATAGACGCTGCTATGGTTCTCGACGTAAGGATCAATCACGGATTTGCCGCGTCCACTATGGTGCTTGCTTGCCTTTCGGTGCAATCGTTAATGTCATTTTTCATTAGGACTCCGTATTTGAGCGAATGACGTTCGAGCAGTGGCAACGCGCCATTCTGCCCAAAGTCGTCGGCACCACCAATCTAGATAAGCACCTCCCGAAAAACCTCTCCTTCTTCATCCTCTTATCCTCGGTAACGGGCGTAGCAGGCCACCTTTCGCAGGCCAATTATGCAGCAGGAAATACGTTTCAGGATGCATTCGCCCGTCGCCGAGTAGCACGCGGCCTCCCTACTATCAGTCTCGATGTCAGCGCCGTGACCGGAGCGGGAGCAGTGACGGACGACCAAGGGGCAATAAAACGCGTCGAGGCACTTGGTACAAAGTCCATTCCAGTTGAAAGACTGCTGGATCTTTTGGGTAGGCTGATTCAAAGGCCACCGGTTACTTTAGATGAAGCTCAGGTCATTGTCAACCTGGATTGGGAGGGGTTGGCAACAGAGGCTACCATTCGTCGAGACAGGCGCTTCGGAACCTTGCGGCTAGAGCAGCGTGTTGGCGTCACCTCAACCGCTGGAGTAACGAAAGCGGAAAGCCTAAGCCCGTCGGCGATGCTCGCACAGGCGCTCAGCCAAGCCGACAGTGATGGCGATGCGGAGGTGGCGGGAGTCGCGGTTGCGCGGGCAATAGCGGCACGACTAGCAGGTATTTTCAATACCGTAGCTGATGAAATCAACTTGGCAATGCCGTTGGCTGGGCATGGCGTTGATTCGCTTGTAGCTGTCGATTTGCGAAACTGGTTGGCGGCGGCCGGTGGCGGTGTCAAGATCTCTATTTTCGAAATCTTACAAGCTGCATCGCTTCATGATGTGGCCGCGTTGGTGATGGCGAGGAGAAGAAAGAAAGAGTGATGATGGAAAGCTATATACATGGTAAGCTACTGAGTAACGCAGTTATGTAGGACTGGTCAGAGAACCAGGCCGGGACTACAAAGAAGCAGAATAAATAATTAGTTGCAAAGGGGCAAGAGACCTACCGCACGATATCCAAAATACAGGGCTTACAACGCATTTTTCTCAACTTCGTACTGCCATCTCCCGAAACGTGTATCTGTCTATCAGGTGGATTGAACACTATGTACATGTTGATTCTCTTCTCGGGGGGTGTCAATGGATAGCTCCGATTAACTGCCTAATAAGCGGTCGAGCTCGCATATTCTTGTGGCATCTCTGCCTATAATTATAAAGTGAAAAATCCATTTTGGCATAGCGCGTATGCGAGCAGACGCTGGATTCACGTCGGATTAGAAGGGGGACTGTGTGGTTTACGACATACGCGGCGACAGCGACTGGTATTCCAGGATGCTGGGTTACTTGGTGACCGTACAAGAAGACGGCCTAATAGACGGTAGTGGCACTTGTTTCAAAACTTGGTAAGTATTAGGATCTGATTTTCAGAAAAGCAGCTAAAAAAAACCTTGATCTATAAACAACAATCACTTAATTCAACCCAATTTGTACAGCGCTACTTATATCGAAAACCTACTGTCCCCCGTACTTAGGTATAGGGGCGCGGACAGGACCCCGCGTTTTCCAGACCTTATAGTCATGTCTTATAATAGGCAGCCTCACACTGCTGTCTCGCAGATACCGTATGTTTTCCACCTGCGTTAGCGAGTGGACTACCGGAATGGGGAGGTAGGAATGCATAATGTGACACGATCGAGTTCATGAATACAGCTACGCAAATCTCACGTTGCCTCTCGCCTGATAGACTCTACTAGACCCAGATGTCATGATAAAGCAGACAGGCGGGTAATCTAGGAGTTGCTACAGTGTTCAAATAAGGTATAAAAAGCATTTAATCATCTAATTACCCAGCTGAGGTATTGTCTTTTCGGGCATCCCAGGTTTATAACATAGATACCCGCAGCCAGGGAACGAAAAATGTCGATCCGATATGTATGCGCTTCTTGTCTCATAGAGTGAAAATCGAATTTGAGGTACTCGTTCTGGCGAATGTTTGTTCAGATGAGCGTCCCTTACACTGAGCCAGGGAGCGCATCAAGCCCTGTACAAAATATGTCAGCACCACCCATCCACAGAAGAAGCGTTCCGCATCTGCCGAATGAGTACACTTACACTTATCGCCAATATCGTAACCGGACTGCCCAGCCTTGGTGCACGCAATGGCTTGTTGATCCGTCTGTCTCTTGAGTGGCGCGCAACGATCGCCCGAACACTTGCCATCCATAGCTTTCTGGAGAGCATCGCCTTGCCAGCCGAATAGGTAATCACCGTGAAGGCCATACCCCTATCCAACCAAAAATGTAAGCGTTGTACGTCGAATTCGATATGATGAGGGAAATCAGGGTTGGATAGGAAATAACAAGGGAAATAACAAGGGGAGAGAGGGGAGATGTTAGGGATTAGGTTGAGGGGTGGCTGGTTTTCAAGGGGGGTCGAGCACCAGTTCGCACCGACGAGCAGAGAAGGGATCGGGAAGAAAGAAATATAGACAGATAAAAGACTCACGGTGTTATCGCCCATACTCCAGTACCAGGGGAGCGAGCCGTCCGCGGGCCAGTCGGCCTTGTTGTTGAACTGGCGAGTGTCGAACATGACCTCATACATTACCTGGGGGATCCTGACAGGGTGAGTCGAGGGGCATGGGCCGCCGGACTCGAAGGTTCCGGACGCCGGATACGCGACGTGGCTCTTGTGGTCGGGGGAATCAAGGTTCTTTCCGTCCCAGCAGCTGGGGAAGTGTACCGACACACGCCAGCCGCCACCGCAGACCTGTGTGGGGAATGCTTGGGTGTCGGATCCCGTGCAGGGCGCGCCACCGAAGGGGTTCTGCTGCATGTTGGCCTCGCAGCGATAGCAGAGCTGCTTCTGCATGGTTGCCGCCGCGCGGTTCATGGGGTCGCCGACGATCATACGGAAGCCCTATTAGGCCATCATCAGTCCCGTCATTGGCAATAATATACATACGCGAAGGAAGGCATGTGTGGTGAACCTACGGGCTTGAAGGTCGTGACCTTGGCGCTGGGCGAATACCCTCGGATGTAGTAGACGGTGACACCCGCCTGGACGCCGAGGCCCAGGTTAGCCACCTGAGGGACGCGCTTGTAAGTCCCGTTGCGGGCCTTGAAGTATAGGTTCGTCGTCCAGTAGTTGCTGAAGTCCTCGCTGTATGTGCAGCTGGTGCACGTAGAGGTCTTGGCGGGGTCCATGCTCGCCGGGGTCATGCTTGCGTTGAACGAGTTCCCGCCGACGATCTGATGCATGTGCGCTGATGGCACACTACCAGGCTGGACCAGAGGATCAACCTGATCAATGACGAGCTGTGAGCATCCAAAGCGCATCAGTTCTTGTGCTGCGGTGAGCTGCACCGCCAAGGCGGGCACGAGAGTCCTGAACAACATGGCTATTGCTGGTGCCGTCGATCACTGTCAGACAAGTTCTTCGGATCCTCGACTAGCAGTTTGGGGATAATCGGACGGAGACGGTTTGGGTGATAAGTAAGAATGACGAGAAAAGGAGAGCAGCCGAGTGACGGGCAGAGATTGGGTGGCCATCATATATGATGTTCTTGGGAAGCGTGTCGCCCGGATAAAACCAAATCCACCGCGGACGTAGTCACAGGACCTGGCCATGATTGGCGAAAAGAGTACGCTGATCAACTACCGCGGATTGACCTCCCAGCGGTTAATATGAACATCCAAATCCGGAGCGAATCTCGTGGAGCACCGATATTAATGCAGCACTCGACACCTCTGATCTTCGCATAGTAGGCGGGGCAAGGGGCTTCGGTAGCACATCAGGTAGACCAGGATCGCTTCGGCAACGCGACACGGCCATTATTGCGCGCCTAATACGTCACAACTCTGAGCTTTTCAGTTGCATCTGCATGCCGATTGGTTTCTGGTAGACATCGCGAAAATAACCCTTACTGACGAGGATAGAAACAAGGAGACGGTACCACGATTCGCTGGGATTGGCTGCGAACCTAGTCTCTCGGCTCACACCAAAATAAGATGGAAGAGTCGGTGCTGGCAGTTATTCTCACCTCTAGCTGAGAATACCTGGGGTGGAAACAACTACGTCAGTCAGTCCTAGCCCCTAACATTTATCCCATATTACCCATGGCACGGTACCAGCGGGCCACCTTGTCCATAAATAATAGGGGCATAGAATGCCGGACTTGCTCTATAGTAGGCTCAGCGCTTATGCCAATGCCATCAAGTAAATAATTGCCGAAGACTGAAAGAATGTCACATGTAAGATAAGACTCTAACATAGTCTAATACATGGCCAATAAAAAAGGGGCTCCAACTCTACGGAGGCCTAAGTAGGAAACAAATGGTGATCTCAATCCAAGTACGGATAGAGGACGCTGACCCCAAGGATTTATTTAGTATAGTTAAGAGCAATATGAAACGCTCGGTACTAAGACCTCTGCCAATTTATCGTACTGGTGCCATTGTCGCGCGTACACCAGATGCGGCATGTGTTGTCTGAATGATTTGATCTAGTCTCGGCCTTCTACCAGGGTATTTCCCTACTTTCGAAAGCACGTGAGCTAGCTTTGTAAGATAGGGCCTGAACGAGCAGCAGCCAGGTAGCAGTATATGGGTAGACGTTCAACAACAATGATTCCCGAGTCCTCTCAAACAGCTAGGAAGAACTACAGTCCTTATATAATAGTGGTTAAAAATACAAATACTCTATAGTCTACTGGCTTCTTTGCTATGACTTTATTGCCTGACAGCATTGTTTATTTTAGATATGGTTGAACTTAGCACATTCATGAAGCTCTGCTTAATAATCTATGGTAGTATATTAGGTGTTATAAGCGATACTTCATGAGTAGACTTGCTATTACCCCCTTTTTTATTGTTTATTTTATACGTATAAATACCTTATATTACAGTAGAGCGGACAAGTAAGTTATTTTTAGGTTATAGTTTGGAAAAAAATTTGATATTGCAATATTGGGAACTTGGCACGAGAGTTTGTGCTAACTTATTATGCGGGTTGTAGCAGTGCGATCTACTTTGTAGCCACTGGGCCTCCGTTTTGCTATCGGCATATTGGCTCTACTGGTGCACCGTATTGAGGGAAACGGAACTGTTGAGCCGCCGGGTTATGCCGCTCCTTCTGCCCCGAACGATGCTGCTTCTACTTAGGCCACCCCCCACATTTTTACCCCTTTCGCGGAACAACCCTAGGCCCACCAGCTTCGAGGAGTATGTTGAACGGCCCATCGAAGACAAACCTTTCGTGGCTGAGGAGACTGTAACGGAACGAGATCGGCTTTAGGGGCGTTGGACCCAGTAAGTTTTGCCCCGTCCTTATGTTATAGCTGGTTATTCGTATAAATATATTAATAAACTTTGCTATAGACATTGCGTAGATATTCAAATCGACATAAAAAGACTATAGCTCGACTTCGTTTTATACCTTTAAAACTCTAACGCCTAAGCACCTTTTAGACCATTCTTCCGCACCTACGTCGACCTATCGATTCAGAAACAGCTTAGACTTAACGCCCGAGAATATACATATAAGCGGATTTTAAACTCGGCTTTTAGCCTGACCGAGGTCTAGCGGAAACTTATAGCTTCTGCAGACTATACGGTAATAATGTATGTTTATAAAAGGGGGAGCCGTGGCTAGCCAGCGTGTCCTTGAGAAAGCTGGGTTCGTCAAGGATGGCAAGCGGTTTGGTGAGACCATTTTCGGGCTTACGCGGGAGGATATAGAAGGTTGATAATTCTAGAATCATTAGGCTGGTAAGATTACAAAATTTACACTGTTACTTGTCATGCTTCCCTGGGCAGCAAAGCTGATATTACGTAGTGAAGTAGGGTGATGAGCAAGCCACCTAGTGGCTTGAATAGTAGCCTGATTTGAGCCACCCTAGGGGGTATGCCTTGATTTTTCGTTGCTTTTCTATATATTTAGCTATTCCCTTCGCCTTTGTATTATTAGCTTCTTTTTGGTCATGGTGACCTTTGGCCACTCCTCGCGAATAGATTCTTTCCCCTTGCGAATACCCTCGAAAGTGATCTATTTGACAATTCTATCAAATCTCTGTGATGTGCCTGATGAGGTCTCCAGAGTGCGGTTATGCGTATGGCATGCTCCGTTTTAACAGCCTTACAAGGAACTTGGGGCCAAATCGAAATGGCGGCGATGCAGGCGACGTGCTGAATGGCGGACGCTGACCGTATGCAGGCCTGTTTGGAAATCACATTACGGGAGCTTTGGAGAGTAGAAAGTGAGCATCTCGTTGCAACGTTAAGCTGACGATGGTGACATTTATATTGCTGAAGGATCAACGTGAAAGACATGTCTCTGCTTACTTACGGACAAAGATCCTCGTCAGGGGACGTACGTAGTAGTTTAGGATCAAGCTGACCCTAGACTACCCCAAAAAGTTTGAATCACCAAAACAGGCTAAAGAATTGCCAACAGGAAAATGGATAACTTAGATAAAAAAGCTGTTTAGCTAAGAAATACATGTAGGTATGCGGGAGTTTCGATAGGTATTTGTACTTGCGATACATCCCCGGGACCAGGGTGTACAAAAGGTCTATGCATGAATATTGGTATAGGTACCGTATACCTAGTCGGTACCTACCAATAGATTACCTAAAGTACTTAGAAGTAATGTAAGTAGCTTGGGGTAAGGCCTGCACCAGATCACCGGATCAGAAGGTCTATACATATGTAGGTCTAGAAGAGTGCCTGCTTAGGTAAGGTAGGCAATCAATCTGTGCCTCTAGTACGCTGTACAAGTAAGTAATTAGTAGCCTGGCCATCATCGGGTACGTGTCGATTGCCCAAACCAGCAGTTTTCAGGGTTAACATGATCGCGGCCGCTCGAGTTTCTGAGTCGGCACTTGAGTAAGGTGTACACAGCAGCCATGACGCAGCAAGTCTCATTCGACTTGACCCCTGAGAAGGAAGCTGGCAAGCTTCAGTTCCTTCGCCGCCAGCTCTTCGCTTCGCCCGCTCCCTTGTCGCGGCGCGACGTCGACTTGGCCGGAAAGACGGCCTTGGTGACGGGTGCCAACGGCGATATTGGCTTTGAATGCTGCCGCCAGCTTCTCGAGCTTGGCCTCGCTAAAGTCATCCTCGCCGTCCGCGACGAGACAAAGGGTGAGGCTGCCCGTAACGCGCTGATAGCAGCTGTCAAGCCCAATGCCAGCGTGACCGTGGAAGTTTGGAAGCTGGACTATGCGTCGTACGACTCGATCATAGACCTTGCCCGACGCGTAGAGCAACTTACGCCGCGTCTCGACATTGCGATTCTCAATGCTGGGGTCAACCGTGCCTCGTTCTCCCTAAACCCGGAGACGGGCCACGAGGAAGACATACAGACAAACTATCTCTCTTCCGTACTCCTTCTGCTGCTCCTGATCGGCGTCGACGACCGATGGCTCGCATCCGCCCCCAGGCCGCATCGTTCTCGTATCATCGGACACGGCTGCCTGGGCCAAATTTGCCGAAAGGGATAAACAGCCATTGCTTCCGGTTTTTGACGACAAGAACGCCAGATTTGACAAATTCGAGCGCTACGCAGTATCGAAACTTCTGGGCCAGCTCTTTCTAGCCGAGCTGGTCAAGCTCGTACCATCGTCGCTGGCCATTGTCAACTGTGCCAACCCCGGGCTCTGCTATTCAGGTCTCCAGCGAGAGCTAGGCCTATCGACAACTCTGCCCGTACGCATATTGGGTCGGTCGCCCGCCATCGGTGCCCGCGCGTTGGTGCACGCCGCCGTCAAGCAGGATGAGAAGTCTCACGGACAATATGTAGAAGATGGCAAGCTAAGGCCGTAAGCTCCGCTCTTGGCACCTCTCCTCCACATGCCTAGTTCTCTCCCAGCCCTATGTGCCTGACCGAAGATGAAGCTAATGCACCGCTAACAGGATGGCGCCTTTTGTCTATTCCGAACAAGGACCCATTGTAGCTCAACGTCTCTGGGACGAAACCTTGAAGGAATTGGCATTCGCTGGTGTCCAGGAGGCTGTAGGGAGCTCGTAGTAAGACGCCGCATCAAGGGATTCACCGGGTCTCTATCTCTTCAAGTGGCTAAATGTGATGAGTGCGGAGGTCTCGGGAGGGGAAGAATTCTCATCCAAGGACACGCGTAATTGAGACGGGTGCTTTGCGTGTTTTACTAGGCCCTTCTGTAATTATCAAATTGTACAATCTAGCTACGGCACTCTTTTCTACGTACATCGAGATGTTGCGTTATCTTGGCATTGCATACCTAGTCTCACACAGAAAGGTAGAAACCGAGGACATTTTTTCAGTAAATAAGCATCTTCACATATAGACCGTGTCCTTCCTAGAGCAACCGTCCTAGTCTGGCCGATCAAGAGACCGACTCATAGCACCGCTCAGTCACATTCTGCCCGATACTTTCATCATCTCCTAGCTTCCGTAGCTAACTATTTGTTCATCCACGGGTGTTGGCGGCTACGCTCCCGAGAAGCAAGCGTTGGGTCGTGTTCGAACTGTTCACTGGCGCTAAACTCAGTGCTCCGCACGATGACATTGCCCGTCTCGACATCGCCCGTCTCGACATCTTCCGGTATCCTCTTCCCGGGAGAGAACTGGGCTAAGGGTACGAGATGATTCTCAGAGTCGGACCCGGCCTTCCATCCATCTCCGATGCTGCCATTCTTCCCTTTTGTTAGCGAAGACGATGGATCGGACGGAGTGCGGCCGGAGGGATCGCTACCGAGAGTGCCGCGCGACGGCCGGCGGCGGACGACCGAGACCAGGCTCGACCATGACGGCAGCGAGCGGCCAAGCTGGGTCAGATTGAGACTCGCCAGAGCTTTAGGCGCCGCCGGCACGCAGAAGACAAGGAGCGCGGCGGCCCCCTCGCCGACGGCCGTCAACTGCACCGATGAGAGGTGGTAGGAGAGGTCCAAGCTGGTTGTTCGCTGGACTGTGTAGTACATACGTATGATGCTCGCCGTACAGGCCGTCGTCAAGGATGCACTGCGACGGGGCCGGTTCCGAATTATTGACTTACCGGAGCATAGAATCCTGATGGGGCTGCAACTTTCATCAGAAGCAAACGGCATAAAGAAAACGCGAAACGCGATTATCTTGGTAAGTAACCGCGACCGCAGACTCCTCAAGGATGCCGTTAACGCGAATTCTCTCTCTTCTCTGCTAGGTTCATAACCCATCAGCGGGGGTGGCAAGTATGGCAAAAGCTCTAGCTTCTCATTTGCAAGATGAACATCTTTACAGCTCCATCCATGTCGCCTGGCTGAGCGAGGTTAGGAAGCTGAAGCTTTCCCCAGAGACTGTCTGTATCTCCATGGCAGAGCTCGAGAAAGAACTCCTGGCATCTATGGACCAATCTACGATGGACCAACTGCGCGTTATTACAAATACCGTCACGACTATCCTCTGGCTAACGGGCACAAACCTGTTAAGCAAAGCGCCGAATCCTGATCTCTCCCTTTCTAATGGACTATCTCGATCGCTGATGCTGGAGCAACCAGCCCTCAGGTTCATCGTCATGGACGTCGGAAACGCTGCAAGCGATGGCGATTGGTTTAGCCAGGACATTTTCTCGAGCGTGGTGCGAGTTTTGCTATCCTGCAATCACGACAAGGAGAGCGAGTTCATACTGAAGGACGGACTCCTCCGGATCTCGCGCTTCGGCCCCAGCTTTGACACCAACGTGCTCTTCCGCCGCCGTTTCGAGAGGCAGGAGACTGTGGCGAAGATCAAGCTGTCTGCAGCCCGACCCAGCAGGATCTCGATCGACACCTTCGGGAGTAACGACACACTGCACTTCGAACAGGTGTGCGAGCCCGCATCGCCAAGTCCCGAGGGCTTCATTGACGTCTCTGTCAAGGCTGTCAGTCTGAACGCCAAAGACGTCTATACCCTCAAAGGGAGGATTGACACCCGAAACGCGACAACGGCGCTAGAGTTCGGCGGCGTGGTGACCGCCATCGGACCCGGAAGCACCGCGAAGCTGTTTCAGCCGGGAGACGATGTCGTTGTCGGCATGCCGTGCCACTTGGCCACGACGCAGCGCGTGCCGGCTTGGGCTGCCTTCAAGCTGAAACCAGGAGAGCGGTACGCGGACATGGCGACCCTGCCGACAATCTACGGCACGGCGCTCTACGCGCTAAACGACCGTTCCAGGCTCGCGGTCGGCGAATCTATCCTTGTCCATGGCGGCGCCGGCGCTTTCGGCTTTGCCGCACTGACTGTCGCGAAGAACATCCTGGGAACGACGAGCGGCATCTACACAACGGCCGGATCGGATGCCAAGAGGAAATTCATAGCCGCAGAGCTGGGCATTCCGGAGGCTAATATCTTCCACTCGCGCGACGTCTCGTTTGCCTCGGGTGTTCGATCTGCCACTGGAGGCCGCGGCGTCGACGTCGTGATCAATTTCCTGACGGGCGACCTCATGCAGGCCAGCTGGGATTGCGTCGCACCCTTCGGTCGCTTTGTCGAGATTGGGAAGCGAGATCTCCTCGACGCCGGAAGACTGGACATGCGCGTCTTTCTCAGGAACGCGACCTTTACGGCCTTTGACTTTAGCGACTTATACTACGAGCAGATGCAATCTCGAAGTACGATCTTTTCTAGGTACGTGGTGCGAAATCATAGGTTATCTCTCGGCTACGAGTAGAGAATATATAGGAAAGGGTTTGTACTGACTTTTTGGCTTTCCCGTCCATCCATGTCGCCAGGCTGCTTGCGGACGTATTTAGTCAATATCGCTCCGGCCACATCAAGCCACCCCCGATAACGAGCTTCGCCGCTGCCGACGTCGCTACAGCTTACCGCTTCTTCTCTTCCGAGTCCCGGATAGGCAAGATTGTACTTTCGTTCGAAGACGAAGATGCCATGATTCCGGTACGTCAGAGTAGTAGCACCGCCAAAAGAGCTAATTAACGAGATAAACTTCGTTCGGGCGCGCGCTAATCCAGGTGGGGAAAACAGCTCGCCCCTGCACGGTATTTAACGTTGTTCGACTCCCGAAAGGTATATCTACTCGTGGGATGTCTAGGGGGCTTGGGGCGCAGTCTTACTCGATGGATGTTCGCCCGCGGCGCGCGTAGCTTCGTTTTCCTCGGCAGGTCCGGCTGTGATCAGCGAAGTGCGAGAGAGCTCGTCTCTCGACTGACCGAAATGGGAGCCAACGTGCAAGTGATCAGAGGTGACGTTACCCACCGTCACGACGTCGACAGGGCCGTCGCCGCGTGCGTCGGAACCGCAAGGGTGTTGGGCGGTGTAGTTCAGGCCGCCATGGGACTCCAAGAGGCGCTGTTCGTCCAGATGTCTTCGGAAGGTTGGCAGACCAGCATCCGTCCGAAATGGAGAGGATCTCGGAATTTGCATTCCGCGATCGGGGGCTTCGACAAAGAATTGGACTTCTTCTTACTCACCTCATCTCTATCTGGAAGCGTTGGGACCGCAACGGAAAGTAACTATTGTGCTGCCAATGGATTCCTCGACGCCTTTGCCCATTGGCGTCGCTGCCAAGGCAAACCTGCCGTTTCCGTCGGCCTGGGCATGATATCTGAAGTGGGTTACTTGCATGATCACCCCGAGATAGAGCGCTCCTCCTTCGTAAGGGGATACAGCCTCTAAACGAGGCCGAGTTTCTTCAGGTCGTCGACCTTGCACTGGCTGGTCACGGGGAACCACCCGAGACCAAGACGAATGGCGGAGGCAACCCTGCGGCGTCGCATATCTTGACCGGCTTGGAGCCCCTTGGATTTCGCCAGCTGAGAAGTCAAGGCTTCGACGTAGTCTGACGGAGAAATGGGTCGAATAGCTAACAGTGGAAGTCATAGGCTTTAGTGATCGAGGAGTTTTGGATGATCTATTAGGTAGAATCTATCTATCTAGGTATGCGTGCGCCAACTGGTCTATATACCTATGGAGCGGCCGGACTAACCTATAGCCGCTCCGCCGGCCTTGCAAGGCCTGTTATATAACCTTCCGTTATATAACCACTGCTAAAAGCTTTTATAGCTCTAGTTTTACTTTTTTTTAATATATTTTTTAGATTTTTTAGCTTATAATAAATCTACTATATAATTTTTTAATTTATAATATAAAAATTTTAATTTTTAATAAAAGAAATATTAATATACTTTTTTATTAATCTTTATAATTTATAGTAATTAATTTTATTAATTTTATTTTGTTATATAAAATTTTAGATTTATTTAAAGCTTCTTTTTTATATAATTACTAAATAGCTATTAATATATACTTTAGTACTTATATACTAACTAATTAAAAGCTAGCGTTAATTAATAATACTTTTTATAATTAATAAAATAATATATTTTATTAAACTTTTTATTAATAACTTTTTTTTTTTTTTTTTTTTTTAGCTTTTTTATAATCTTTATAAATAGCTTTAAAAAGTTTTGCGCTTATTATTTTTAATTAATTAATAAAGTTTTTATAAATTTTAAATTATTAAAATATTTATTTTATATTTATAAGTTTTTTTTTTTAAAAATCTTATTTATATATAATATATTTTTATAAAGCTTTTTTTTATAGTTAAATTATAGCTAACTTTTTTTTAAACTATATTATTAATAATAATAATAATATAACTAGTAGTTCTAGTTGCTTTTGTAGTTATTTTTACAAAGTTTATACTAGTTTTTATAGCTATTTTTATAGCTTTTTATTTATTAACTTTATTTTTTTTCTTGCTTAAAATAGTAGTAACTAATAATTTTATAAAATAGTAACGCTTTATTTAGCGTTTATAATGCTGCTTTTTTTGCTGCTCCAACTTTTAAAGTTATTATAACTACTGTTAATAAAGCAAATAATACTTTAAATACTGCTATTAAAGCAAAAAAAAATAACAGTTTAATTTTTATTAAGTTAGATTGCTTTTTTTTTTTTCTAACTTTTTAATAAAAAGCTTATTTGTTATTTAAAATTAGTATAAAATTTATTTCGAAAATAAGGTTAACTAAGCTTTTTTTAGCAGTTTAATTGCGTTTTTTTTTTTAAGGTTTATTACTTTATTATTATTTGCTTTTTTTAGTACTTTTAGTTGCTTAATCTTTAGCAAAAGTTTCTTTTTTTGCTACTACAATTTATTTTTTAATTTTTTTATTTTTAGTAAGTATACCTACTTTAGTTTTAGTAAAAGATTTTAAAACAATTATTTTAACTAATTTAGCTTTATTTAAAATACTTGTTTTAGCGCTTCTACTTTTAGTAGATTTTTTAAATAAGTAATTATAGCTTTTAATTAAACTAGTTCTTTTTGCAAAATTTTTATTTTACTACTTATTATTTTTTTATACTTTATAGCTACTACTGCAACTACTACTTATGTTTTATTTATTATACCTATTTTTGCTTTAAAAACCTTAGTTTTTATTTATAATAAAAAAGTAAATATTTTTGCTTACTGTTTTAGCAAGCTTTATTTCTATTTAGTTACTATTTAGTAATAGTAAGCTATATTTTATTTTGCTTATTTAAACTTAGTTTTTTAAAGTTAATTTAGTAGCAAGTATTTTAAAACTATAAGTAGTAATATTTGCTACTTTTGCTATATATTTAAGCATTTATGCTAGCTTATATATATTAGCATTTTTAGTTCTTGCTTTATTTTTAATTAACTATTTAGTTTATTAAATATTATATTTTTTGTTTTTTAATTTATAAAATTTTACTACAAAAATATTGCTGCAAATAAAACTTTAAAGTAAAAAAATATAATAAATTAATTATTTTTTTCTATAATTTTAGTTAGCTAATTTTGCAAGCAGTAACTATTAATTGCTTTTAATAACTAGTATACTATAGTATATATAATTATATAGCTTAAAAAAACTTTTTCTGTAGCTATTACTGCTGCTTTTACTGCTGCTACTACTGCTACTACTTTTACTGCTTTTATTATTAGTACTTTTAATGCTTTTTAATTCTGTATTATTTTTTTATATAAAAACGCTTTAGCTAAAGCGGCTACCTTTTTAACCTCTTTTTTTATTAGCTTTAAAAGCAGCAAAATTTAAAAAAAAAAAAAAAAAGAGTTTTTACTTACTTTAAACCTTACTTTATAAGATTTTAGTGCTTAAGAGCGCTAAAATTGTCTTTTTGTACAATATATAACTTTTGTTGCCGCTTTTTCTATAGCTGTTTTTGCTTCTACTTTTGCTTTTGCTTTAGCTATTTTTGCTTTAATAAGTAACAATTTATTTTTAGACTTATTTTTTGCTTTTTTTAATACTAAGAATTTGCTGCTATAGTATTTAAAGCTTTATATAGTTAAACCTTGTTTTACTACTTATATTACTTTTAAAGTTATTTTTAAACTTTTTTTTATTAAAAATAAGCTTACTGCTATTTATAATACCGTTAGATATTTTTTAGCAATATTTTGCTATAGCAAATTTAATTAGTATTTTTTTTTATATATATAAAACTTAAATAAACGTTAAATTAGTATATGCTAGAAAATTTTTAAGCTATAGTTACTTTAATTTATATTTAATTAGTTTTATAAAATATAATTTTACTAATTATAGTTATAGTTTAGCAGGTATAGCTTATTTAATAAAAGTTTAGTTAGTTTTACTAACTATAATTACTAAATAATTATATATAATATATTTTATATATTAATTAAAGCTTTAAAATGCTTAAAGTAAGCTTTAGTAAGATTTTTTATAAGTTTATCTACCGGCATTTAATTAATAAGTAAATAAACAACTTTAAAAAACTCTTTTTAATACTTTTAATAAAGCTATATATTTTAAATGTTTATATGTTTTAATTAAGTACTAATTTGTTTATTTTTTTTTACTACTAGCTAAATTGTTTGTTTATTGTTTAACTAAATAATTTAATTTTTTTAAAAATTAAGTATAAGATTTTTAAATAGCCTTTTTAGTATTATAGTTTTTTTTACCGTAAGCTTTAATACTTTAATCTCTGCTTTAGTTATTAACGTTAATATAATTAACTATTTTATAGCTTTTTATATAATTGCTTTTTTAAAAAATATTATAATAAGCTTATGCAATAATTAATAAGTCTTTAAATTATTTATAAATAATATATCTTTTACTATTAGTAGTATTTAAGTTTTTAGGTTATTTTTACTAAAAATAATTTTTAAATATTTTTGGCTATATAAATAATGTATTATTTATTTAGTATATGCTAAATACTTTAAGCTAAAATTAGTAAAAAATTAAGATAGCTTTACTATAGTAAAAGCTTTATTTAAATAAAGTATTACTGCTAAATATAATATAAAAGCAATTTACTTTTAGTATGCCTTAATTTAACCTTTTATAGCTTTTTTAGAATATTTTTGCAGCTTTTTATATAATAGTAGTATTATTAGTATTTATAAGTTATTAGTAAAATTATACTTTGTTATAATTTTTTTTAAGTACTAATTATATAATAATATAATAGTTTTTTTTTTATAATTTTTAATAACTTTAATTTTTAAAAAATAAAAGATATTTTTTTGCTTTTTAAGCTTATAAGTACTTTTAATTCCTTAGATAATTTTTTTTACTTTTTATTTATAATTTTAATAGTATATTACTAAAAAGTTATCGATATAAAATATTAAAAATATTAAACAAATTTTAAAATAAAATAAATAAAGCTTTTTTTTTAAAGAGATTATTTTTAAAGTTTTTAATATATTTATAAATTTTTAATACTATAATAACAAGAAGTTTTAAAGTTTATATAAAGCTTAGTTAAAAAGTATAGCTTTATTTACCTATAAAAAATTATTTAGTAAAAAGTATATAATAGGTTTTTTTTTTAATTTTAAAGTATTTAAAAATGCTGCTACTATATTAAACTATTTTATTTTTAAATTAAAATAAGTAGCAATTGCTATTATAAGCTTAAAGAATTTAGCTGTAAATATAGCTATATAAGTAAATTAAAGCGTTAATTTAGCTTAAAGATTTTTTCTAACTACTAGCTTTATTTTGCAAACGTTTAAATAGTTAGCTTTATTAAATTTATAAATAAAAACTTATTTTAATAAAAGAAAAGCTAACTTTGCTTTTTTAATTGGAATTACTTTTATAATATTATGCTTTTTTATATTGTTAACTTTTTTAAAACCGTTTTTTTTAAAAAAATTTTTAAATAAATAGTTTACTAAATCTTTTTAATGTTTTAAAGGATTTTTAAGCAGTTTATTTCTATATATTTAAAACGTTAGCTTTACTTTAACTTTATTAGCTTTTTAATAATATATTGCTACTAAAAATACTAAATAAAATATTTAATATTTTTTGTTTTTTTAGTATATTATTTCTAGTTAATTTAGCAAATATATTTTTAAAAAACTATTCTAATTATAATTTATTAATAAGTTAATTTTATTTTTTAAGTAAATTATTATAGTAAAAATGAAATTACTTATACTATTTTTAGCTTTTGGATTGTTTTTTTTTTTAATTTTTTAGCTTAAAAGGTTTATTAAAAGGTATTACTTGTTTTTATAGATTTTTTAGCTTAAATAATTAGCTAAAAGGTAAACTTTTTTAGTATATTTTTTTTTAGCTAATTAATCGTTTAAATCTTTTAAAAAACCTATATTTTAATTTTGCTATATATTGTTGCTTTATTTATCTTTAGTATTATATACTACTTAGGCAAATTATTGTTTGCTTTTTTATTGTTTATTAAAATTATTTTTAAGCTTACTTTTTAGCTTAATAAGTTTTAAAATTTTTTAAAAAGTTATAAGTTTGTACTTTTAAATATTATAATTATTATTTTAGTTTTTTGCTAAATTATTTAATATATCTACTTTTAACTTTTGCTTTTTTATTAGATTTTTAAAAAGCTTATTAGTTAAATATAATTTATTTTTAAGATTTTTAAATTAGTTAGTAACATTTTTATAATTATATACCTTAAGCTTTAAAAAATTAATATTTTTAAATAAAGCTTTTAATACCTTTTTTATTATTTTAATTTTATTAATTAATAAAATATCGATTTTAATAGCTAGTTTTTCTTGTTTTAATAAGTAGTAAAAGTTTTTGTTAAATTTTATATTTTTTGTTATAATTACTTTTTTTAGCTAAAGAATTTATATTTAGTATAAATTAGTAGCTTTAAAGCCTACTAAATATTTAATATATACTTAATACTTTGTTTTATAAGCTTACTTTTTTTTTTTAGCTTGTTTATTTTTTTTTAAAAAATAGACTTTATATTTAAAAATATATATTCTGCTTTAGTTTAAATATAAATTGCTTATTAGTTTTTTTATATGCTTTAGAATATATTAACAGTAATATTATATTAATTAGCGGTAAAATATATAAAAAAGCATAAAAAAATTATAAGCTTTTAAAAAACTAATATTGTAAAACTATATAGTAGCTTTTACTACTTTTAGCTAAAAATTGTTAAAAAGTTTTACTTTTTTTAACAACTTAATATTCTGCTTAATAAGCTTTTTTTTAGCCTTTTTTAACGCTTTTATAGGGTTTTTAGTATATAAAAGTAGTAGTTCTAAATTAAAGCTTTAATTTTTAGCTTAAAGCTAGTACTTAGTTTTAAACTTTTTTTTAATTACTAACCTATTTTTGTTGCTATATATTTTATATATATATAACTTATATTGTTACTATATTTACTACTTAAACTATTTTATATAATTAAATACTTTTTTTTTTATTTTTAATATAAATAAATAGGCCTAAATTATTTCTATATACTTATTTTTAATTGCTAAAGTTTATAAAGAGTTATTATAAGCTTTTTTATAATTAAAAAAATTTTAAAAGATTTTTTAAAATAGTTTTAAAACGCTTTATTTAGAAGTTTTTTTAAATACTACTTTTATTACATACGTTTTTGCATATATTTTATATTTTATATATAAGATTTTTTTAATTCTTATACTTTTAGCTATATATATAAAAGCTTTTAAAGCTTTTTATTTTAAATGTTTAATATATTAGTATTATATATTATTTATATTTAGTTATAGTTTTAAAGAATTTATAAATAGTTTAAACGGTATATTTTTTTTTAAAGTAATAAAGTAGTAATTAAGCCTGCTATACTATATAGAATTTCTGCTAGTATTTCTAATTTATAAATTACTAAATTTCTGCTTAAATAGTTATAAAAGAGCTTATATTTAAGAAAAACTAAGTTATAATATTTAAAAAGTTTTGCTATTTTTATATTCTAATTTATACTTTTTTTAAAATAAAAAAAATAGTTTATACCGCAGTATTAAATGTTTTTTTCTATAAGCTTAGCTTTTAAAATAATATTAATATAAAAACTTTTAATTAGTATAACATTTATTAAAACTATATTTATAATAGAATTTTTTTTTATGCTTATAAAAATATTTTTAACAATTTATTTGCTTTTTTTTAAAATTAAAAACTAAGTAATATTAGTATAAATTACTTTGTTATTTTTAGTAATAATAAAAAAGCTAGGTTTTAAAAAATCTTTATTATTAATAATATATAAAATACTATAGTTATTAATTATTATACTATTAGTAAATATATATTTAATAAACCTAAAAATAGTAAATATTTTTAAAGATTTTTTATTTTTATTAAGTTTAATAAAATTAATTATAATAAAGGTTATATTATTATTTAGCTACTTTTGCTAATTATTACTTTTAATAAACTTTTTTTTTTTAATAAAAAGTTTAATATTTTATTTATTTTTTTTAATTAAAGCTTAAAGATTTTGCTAACATATATATTTATAATAAGTTTTAATTTTAGCTATATTATTTAAATTTAAAAAAGCTTTAGTAAACTAAAATTAAATACTTTTAATTATAATATATTAAAAAAGTTTATACTTATTAAAATGCTACTAGTAAGTCTAACTAATTTTAAGCTTATAAAAATATTTATATTTTATTAAAGTATTATTTTTAAAGCTTTAGTTAGATTTATTTAGTATATTAAAACTTTTTTAACTAAAATTTTAGTTTTAATTGCTAATGCTAGCAAAAATTTTTAAACTGCTTTTTTTGCTACTAAAGTCGTTTTTATAAATTATTGCGCTAAAAGTAATATTATATTACTTAATTGTTAAAAAAAGTTATTTTAAGTATTTATTTTTAATTATTAGTGCTAGCTTACTTTTAGTTTAATTTAGCGCTATTTTAGTTTATATTACTTTAAAAAATTTTTTTATAATAAATAACTTTTAAACGTTTAAAAAATTTATAACTTAAGCTTTTAAAAACTTTTAATGCTATTTTATATACTATATTATAAGTTTAACCTTTTTTTTTTATACTTTTACAAGTATAGCAAAATATTTTTTTTAAATTATAATTATAGTAGCAAACTTTAATAAAACAAAATAAAATTTTAAAGCTTTTATAAATACTTAAATACTAATAGTTTTTTTTTAAATAAGTTTAATTAAAATAATTCCGATTAATTTAGCATTAATTATAGCAATAATTTAGTTATAAATTATAAAGTAGCAATTAAATATTATTTATTAGTTAGTAATAATAGCTAGATACTTTATAAGCTATTTATTATAAATTATTTTAATTATTATTATTTTTAAAGCTATAAAGTTTAAAACTAATATTACTTTTTAGTTAAAATTTCTTTTTAAGTATATTTAAGCTTTATATTATTATAGGTATTTTATATACTATTAGTTAAAAAAGAATTTTTTAATTTTTTTTTTTAAAAGTTAAGCTAAAATCTAACTAAAAATATAATTAGTACTTTTACTATTAAAGTTAATTTAAAATTATATGCTTTAAAACTTAATATAAAATTAAAAATAATTATATTAGTTATTTTAATTATACTTAGTTTTATAACTAGTATTAATAAAAATTGCTTTTATAATAAAAAATATAATAGCTAGCAAAAAAAAGCTTTAAAAGTAAAAGTTTTTAGCTAAAGTAAAATAATAAAAATAAAATTACAAATTTTTTATATTAATAATTACTAAAAGCTTTAATAAAAATATTTAGTTTAATAATAAATTAAGCTTATAACTTTAATAAAAAAATAGGTTAAATAGCTAATAGTAAAAGTTATAAGCTTTAGTAATTAAGAAGTTTTAGATAATTTATTAAGTAGAATTTATTTATTTAGGTATACGTGCGCTAACTGGTCTATATACCTATGGAGCGGCCGGACTAACCTGTAGCCGCTCCGCCGGCCTTGCAGGGCCTGTCACATGACCTCCCGTCATGTGACCACTGCCGGGAGCCTCCATGGCTCCAGCCCCACTTCTCTTCAACACGTAGACTTCAGCTCGGCCCACGATCCCCGCCTGTCGGTTTTGACCGCAGCTCTAGACACCCAAGTAAAGACCGAGGTTGGCGGATCAACATCGGCGCATGACATTCAGGGGGCGGTCGCCACGGCCAAAGCCTGGTTTAAGGCTATGCCAGCCCATGCGGCTGCTCATTTGATGCCGGAAGCATCAGCTGACACGTTACAGGTGGCCATGTTGAGGCTGGTTCGGAGACGATTCTCAAGCTTGGTACTTACCCCCATTGACCAGATCAATGAGTCGAAGGCTCTATCTCAATTTGGCGTGGATAGTATGATCGCTTCAGAGTTTCGGACCTGGTTCTGGACGGCGTTCAAGATTGATGTGCCATTTCTGGACATCATGAGTGCTGACAAAACTCTAAGCTCGTTGGCAGACTATGTCGCAAATAAATTAGAGGAAAGCTGAGAAAGCTAGGCCACTTGCATAAATGGCGGCAAAGACTTGGAAACGAGGTCTGCTGACTTACTGTGGCAGTGCACCTTTGGTTGCCAGGACAACGCCACTGTCGAACCAGCCGCGGATCAAGTAGAGGCTGGCGTCGGTTTTGGCCATAGTGTTCCCGGGGCGATTGACACGAGACAACTGCGCCAATAGAGACACAACACATGGTTACTTGTGACCAGGTAGACTGAGGAGAAGGCAGTAATTTTCAACTGATGAAGAAGGGTTCGGATATCTACTGGAGTTGTCTATGTTTATTCAAACAAGATTCTTATTTAAGCCGTTAAGCCGCTTTGAGTATATACGAGAAGAAATAAGCATGATAGACGATAGCTTCGGGGGCACATTTCCTTACGCGCTCCTCGTCCTGCTGAACTCTTTGGTCCACCGAGCGTCGGCGTCAGACCTGGGGAAAGCTCTCTTGCTCTCTAGCTCGCCACAGTCTACAGGTAACCTGACTGTTTGCTCGAACGCGAGAACTCGAGTTTTTGATGAAAATATAGTCAAGGGCGATCGATCAGTTCATGGTCTTAGCTCTCGCTTGTGTCGAAGAAAGCCTGTTCTCTGACCTAATCTGGTCGCTGCGGGTCACTGGAATTCTGAATGTCAGGTTCGGGATATCGTGAGTCTCTGCAAAGTGTTTTAAGTTTTTCCCATAATGGATCACTTCATATCCAGAAAAGACTTGTATTTAAACCACCTACCTCCGCTACGGAGTAAATTTTGAACCAATAAGACCCACAACAACTTGTTCCACCTTGGCTGGCCTAGCGCAACTAACCAGTCAACAGTTCCCCCGTCTAATGCTCAATAAAAACCAAGGTAATATTTTCACATCGTCTGAACAATAGTTGAACAGGAAATATCCTGAAAATACAAAACAGTTCTGTCAATTTAATATAAGTCTTTTTTTGCTGCTTGAAGTTAGCTTTAATACAGACCCGCTTCCAGATGGATTACGCTAAATCCAATTCGCCCGTGGCATAGAGTCTTGTACACGATAAGTAAGTACCTAACCAATTAGATGTTAGGTAGGTAGTGGGCCATGTGGAGTGAGCCCGCCCATCCCGGTTCTTGTACTTTGTATCCTGCATTTCTTGTAAAAATTTCTCCTCTTCCTCATCACAATTGCGATGCTGACTGCTGACGACAAACAATCAGAGCCATGAGAGCGATATTGACATTGTCACGAAATCGACACAAACATCTAGGCTCGTACCCACAGGTTTGTTACTTTTTGTCGAGTCCCCCCAAGGGCCAACACGTCGTAGCGCATGCAGCGCCCTCGAGCCGGCCACTCTCAACATCCTACGAGTCTCCTTTGCGAGGTCTCTATGCCTCGGCACGTCTTGTGCTGGGGTTTAGAGAGGGCCTGGTGAAGTCGAGGCAATGGATGGTATTCGTACCGTTCGTTGGCAATGTGCTGCAAGACGAAGTATCTACACCGGACCATCATAGTCCACGCTCACCCGATGCTTTACCGCGTCTTTTTCCTCTTCAACGTGAGCGCGGCTCCAAGAGCTCCAACATACATCCATTCATCCCATCATCCATCTATCCCATCCATTTGTTGATCCGTACCGGAGTCGATTCCACTGGTTGATTCGCATCTGAGGCTAGATCCTTACGTCATCTTCCTCTTCCCACGCAGCAGTCGGCCTTTGACTGCCTCACGTTATTGATGCGAAACCAAGCTCATACGAATCACGACACACAACGTAGACATCTACATGTACAATATATGTCCCGACCTACATACCTATATGTATCTCCTGTCTCGTATCACCCCTCAGCCAGCCAATCAACCACGGCCGAAAAATATCTACGTAATACCTAAATCACGCGCATCGAAATCTACCCGCTTATAGGTGTAGAAGGTACGAAGTAGATAGCAGAGATGCATGTAGAGAGATATAGAAAGATAGCGCGAGCGCCCCCCACAGCGTCCAACGGCCCCTTCCAAGGTTTCCGTGTCGTGGTGGGAACCTTGCACGACGTCACAACATCTTTGGTACTAAGTATAGTAAGTAGGTTACCTGCACATCGGCACCACCACCTCACCTAAGTACGTTACCAAATATGTCGGCGTGCATACATGTACCTATGCACCTCACCCATGAGCTGGATATTCACGCCTCCTCGCCTCTTTAACAACGTCCCTAGAAACCGGAAACCATCATGCGTTTGTCCATTTGAGCAACTTCAGACAGCGCCGCCACCGACACGCATCGTTCCCGCAATTTGTTTGGTGCCTTTGTGACTTCTCGTATTCCTGATTCATGCCTAGATCTCGTCTCCTCTGGCGAGCCTTCACATCCAAACATCGTAGCAATTGTGTAACTTTCTCGACTTCAAGTTTCTCTCGCAGCAAAATGCCCAAATACAAGTTCTCACACCTCCCACTCAGCACCCGTGGTCCCATCGAGTGCGCCGTGAATGGATCCGTGCTTCTGAACACGCCGTACTTCAACCGCGGCTCTGCCCACACGGCCGCGGAGAGAGAGGAGTTTAACCTCACGGGCTTATTGCCGCAGAGTGTACAGACGCTCGAGCAGCAGACGAACCGTGCTTACCAGCAATACTCGACGCGGCCCGATGACCTCGCCAAGAACACATTCCTCACTTCGTTGAAGGAGCAGAATGCAGTTCTGTACTTCAAGGTGAGTATCCCCCAGTTCCGCCTCCGTGGCTGCTTCGTCCTTTTCCTGGGGTCGTCGATCGACCCGCATATACGGAGCCGAGGAATCGGGAATGATACATCTACTATGCACGTGCTGATGATCAGTAGCTCCTGCAGGACCATCTGAAGGAGATGTTTAGCGTCGTCTACACGCCGACAGAAGGAGACGCTATACAGAACTTCTCACGCCTCTTCCGAAGGCCAGAGGGGTGTTTCCTAAACATCAACTACATAGACAGGGTTTCTCATGATCTGGCGCAGTGGGGAAACCCTGACGATATCGACTACATTGTTGTCTCGGGTAAGCAATCAAGATTCACTCACCCCAGCGCCATTATAGGCACCAAATTGAGGGGGAAAACCAGAGAGACTCAGGCGGGCTAACGGTGACCAGATGGTGAAGAAATCCTGGGCATAGGAGACCAGGGCGTGGGCGGAATATTGATCTCTGTAGCAAAGCTGGTGCTGACGACTCTTTGTGCCGGTGTTCATCCCAACCGCACTCTTCCCGTGGTGCTAGACTGTGGCACAGACAACCAGAGTCTCCTTGACGACGAGCTATATCTTGGGCTTCGACAAAAACGAGTTCGCGGCGAGAGATACGACAAGTTCGTCGACGAATTCGTTCAATCTGCTCGGAAACTGTTTCCGAAGGCCTACATCCACTTTGAGGATTTCGGCTTGACAAATGGTACATCCCCGCGATACCCTAGAATGCAATGGCAATATGAGAATTAATGATAATATTGACCGATCGTCTTCTAGCACGCCGGATCTTAGATCACTACCGACCCAAGTTTCCTTGTTTCAACGACGACGTTCAGGGGACCGGGTGTGTGACACTTGCGGCTATCATGGCTGGACTACATGTTAGCAAGCAGAAGCTGAAAGACATCAAGTTGGTTGTCTTTGGGGCAGGTACCGCCGGAGTCGGCATTGCAGATCAAGTACGCGACGCAATCGCCGCCGAGAAGGGGATCGATAAAGCCGAGGCAGCGAAGCAGATCTGGTGAGTTTTCTATTTTCTCTCTCTCGACAACGTCTTGCGTATCTTTCCGCCGCTAACAACATAAAAGGTTGGTCGATAAGCCTGGCATCCTCACCACCGACTTGAAAGTAGACGATGGCCAAAGGGTCTTCGTAAAGGACGCTTCGGAATGGAATGAGAAAGAGCGGTCTCTCCTGTCCGTGATTAAACAAGTGCGTCCAAACGTGCTGATCGGGACCTCAACGGTGCCGAAGGCCTTCACGGAAGAAATCGTCAAGGAAATGGCCGCGCACACGCCGCGGCCGGTAATTCTTCCCCTCTCGAATCCCACAAAACTTCACGAAGCCGTTCCAGAGGACATCCTCAAGTGGACGGACGGCAAGGCCCTCGTGGCAACAGGTAGCCCCTTCGACCCCGTAAAGGGGCCCTGGGGCGCAGACGGTGCCGAAGTCAGCATTGAGGTCGCAGAATGCAACAACAGCGTCGTGTTCCCCGGTATCGGTCTCGGCGCCGTGCTGTGCCGTGCGAAGCTGCTTACGGACAACATGCTCGTCGCCGCCGTGCGCGCCGTCGCAGACCTGAGCCCCGCGTTGAAAGACGCCACGGCGCCACTCCTCCCGGGCGTGGAGGAGGTGCGGAACGTCTCGGTCCGCGTCGCCCGCGAGGTCATCAAGGCCGCTGTCTCAGAAGCCGTAGCCACGGAGAAGGAGATCCCCGACGACGACGCCGAACTAGAAGAGTGGATCCGCGAGCAGATGTGGGATCCCGTCTACCGGCCCCTCAAGCGCGTCGAGGCTGCGGGCGCGAGCCGCCTCGCTAAGGCTGAGCTGAAGGTCGTCGGGAGCCTGGAGGATTTCGAGGATAAAGAGCAGAGGGTGCGGAAGTGAGGCGTCTTTTTCCCTTTTCTGCTACTGCTAGCGGTGATTAATTAGACTTGGACCGACCCTTGACGAGAGTGTTGGGTATTGCGCTTTTTCAGTCTTTAGATGGCTATACCTGCGGGTGTTAGATTTGAAACCTAGGTACCCTTGCTGCTTCATCAATGCGAAACTTCGATGTCGACTACTTTCATACCTTTTAGTGCAATTGCGCGATATCAGCACCATGGACTTAGGTGGCTATTCCGTGAGAAAAGCGTGAATACGACTACTGACCTATGATTTCGCACTCTCTGGCTCCTACAAGGCGGACTCAAGATAACTCACCAGCTAAGTTGACGAATTTTCAGATTTGAGAACTGAGGGTGAGGAAGGAGTGGAAGAAGTATAATTATCTATCATCATCATAGCTTCACTTTACGTAAAGACCGTGATGGATGGTTGCGTTTACTGAGCATCAAACCAAACCGTCCATCGAGGGGTAATGCATGTCATGGACTTCATGTACATATATATATATACATACTATATATGCATGTATAAACTCGGCAAATTTCAGACCACGACCCTCTTCGCTATATCTCTCATCATGGGCACGTCATGTAGAGACCAGAACGTGTTTCATCATTACTTATATAACCTATATACTGACCTCGGTAGGTAAGCAGATAGATAGGGTTTCCAAGAATCAGCTTCATACGTCGATAGATAGATTATCTAGTTAGGTCGATATATTGGTACTTAGCAAGTTAGGTAAGGTGAGGTAGTCAAATTCAATCCCAGCGTGAAAATAGCATCCCGGCCACAGAACACCCAAACACCAGAGGAAGTAAAAACATGAAGGGGAAAAACAATAACAATAATAGTGGTAATAGTACTAATACTGAGCCAAAACGAACCCAAGAAGAGCATGCTATATCGATAATAATAATACCCCCTCCCCCGTCTCTAGTACTCAACCAATCAACCCATACCCCATCAATCAGTCGACATCCGCCTCCATATCCTTCTCTCTCTCTCTCTCTCTAATAAATCAGATTAGGCCCGCCCGCGCGGCCTCGCCGCCGCCCTCTCGGAGGAGCGTCTCGATCTTCTGCTTTCCCTTTCCGAGGCCGCCGACGCCGACGCCCATGCGCCGGGCGACATATCTCTGGGCCACGACGCCGACGGCGAGGCTCAGTGTCTCCTCGACCCACTCGGCGACCCATTCGCGCGGGTCGACGGCGCCGCTCTCGACGATGTCTCGGATCTCGTCCGGGACGTTGAGGGCGGGGGCGGCGGGGGTCTGCTGCTCGCTCTCGCTCGCCGGCGTCAGCGGCGTCGGCGCGTCCAGCCACCTGATCCAGCGGAGGGGGATGTCCTGGCTGGTCGTGCTGTAGACGATGTCGTGTACGGGGTCGAGGACGTAGACGGCGAAGCAGACCTGCGCGTCGTCGGCGCTGTCGTCGGCGACGGCGCTCGCCTCCTTCTCCGCCTCGTTGGCGGTGCTGCCGGCGAAGAGCGCGGCGTCGGCCTCGACCACGATGGCCTGGACCGCGAGGAAGATGTCGCTCGTGCGCACGGGGTTGTCCTCGCTCAGGGGCTCCAGCGCGCGCTTCTGGGCCTCGGTCACGCCGCCGCTCGCGGCGAGGTAGTCGCTCGAGTAGCCCTCGGCGCTGGCCCGGCACAGCTTGGTCCCCTCGAGGAGGCCCTTGACGGCGCCGAGGTCGCGCGGGGTGTCGACTTGCCGCCACCAGGGGCCGTCGCGCCAGCCCGCCGCGTTGGAGGCCCCGCCGAAGAAGGCGGCGTCCGAGGAGCGGCGGGCGGTGTTCTCGTGGCCGCGCTGGATGACGAGCAGGTCGCCGCCCTCGACCTGCGACATGACGCGGCTGAAGACGCCGTATATGAGGGGGTCGAGGGACGGGTAGCCGACGATGTCGTGGGTTATGTGGATGAGGAGGCGTTCGTGGGACGAGATGGGCGGGGCCAGAGTGTGGAGGATGTTGGCGAAGGTCGGCATGGCACGGTGGCGGAGATCGTCACCTAGTCATATCGCAAGTCAGTGTGCCGGCTCAAGATTCTTTGACATTTCTTTGTAGCTAGTTTTGATAGGAGAGGGAGAGAGGGGGAGAGGTATGTAGAAGAGGTGAGGCTATGAACGAGGCGGAGAGAAATGAAGCTTACCGAGGTCTCTCAGAGCTCCCACGTTGCCTCTTACTTGCTCGGCCCATTTCTTGGCCTCTTCGTGCTGTTGAATCTCCTTGTAGGCGGCCTCGGCCTGCTTCATAGCAGCGCTGGCCGTGGCCGTGGCCGTAGCAAAGATGCCACCCCACCAACCCCCTCCGCCGGCAGCAGCAGCCGGAGCGGTCTGATCGAATGTACCCCTCTTCTCGGCGTCTTGGAGGTCGGAACTGGTTGCGCTCGGAGTGAAGCTGGCGTGGAAGGAACGAGTGCTGTCGGCAGACTTCCGAGCAGCGGTAGCAGCGGTAGACCTGTCTTCGGAGAGTCTAGCAGTAGCGGCAGCGGCAGCAGCAGCGGCAGGCGGCGGAGGGGTCGCGGTGCTCGTGCGCTTGACCCGGGGCGTGTGCGGTCTCGCAGGTGCCTCCCCGCCAAGCTCGTCCTCTAACTCGGCGAGGATGTCCTTCCCGGGCTTGTCGCTTCGCGGTTTCGACGCCGTGCTCTTGGCCTTGGTGGACTTCTTGACGGCGCTGTCGTCGCCAATGCCCTCGAAGAGCTCACCGAGCTCATCGTCCGTGGTCGCCTTCGACCGCTTCGACGACATGGCGGCGGTAACGCTAGTCCAGGAGCTCCCGAGAAGTCGAAATAGATTATGACAGTAGTAGTGACGATGTATGAATGCCGAGCAGAGTTGGAGCCTGTCAGCTGCTAACAGAAAGGTAGGTAACCTGAAGTAAGTGGGAGGGTAGGTAGGGTTGTTTCTAGATACCTATCAGGTAAGTAGATGATGTACATGGATAGGAAGTGGTCCGAGGTACAATGTCCTAACGTATTAAGACCCCACTCCATAAGGTACATACATGTATGTACGACCCGCTTTGTGCGAACTCTAAAACGTGGGCACACCTGGTAAGTGGTCAAGTTTATTGCCTCCAGTTGCTCGGTAACTGTCTCCCAAGTTGTATTTATCTACCTCACTACCTACCTACACTAAGGTAGCGAGCAGCTGTTTATAGGTAAGGCCTAAGACAGCCTCGAATAAGAAAACTCGGCTGTACAGTCTTATGGTATAAGTACAGCCCGAAGGGTGTCTACCTATCGGCAAAAATCTGCATTACCTACCACTCACTATTAGCTACTTATTTGTAAGTGGCTGCATTGAATAGGTACATTGTTCAATATAGTCCGTCCCGTTCCGGAATGGATGGACGCTACCTTTATACGCCGTTTGATTGGTCGACATCTCTGCCAGTGAGCCAGGCTTGGCAAGGTTTAAGCTGTTGAGCCGTTACTTGGTACGGAGTACCTAACCTACTGGGTTAGTATGTCCCTTATATAAGCGGTAAAGGTTTACATTGTGGCTACGGTTACGGTCTCCCTGTGGCTTGTATAGCAGCTCGCCGGCCTGGTCAGGTACCTTAGCTCCCTACCCGAAGTACCCAAGGCAGCTTAACCTAGGTAGTGTAGCTGGCACTCCAAAAATACGCACACATACACAGCACAGACGACCCTGAATGAGACTCAGTGCCCAGAGGCATCAAGACCACGCAGTTCGTCTGTATTTTATCTTTTCCGTCGGTCTCCTCGACGAGATCGGCTTGCCACTCGGATCTCTACTTGCCCGTCGTCTTCTCGCCTACATAGTGAATAAATAACGATACGCCCCGACATCAACGGTTGTAAGTAGAGCAGAGAATCCGATCCAGCCAAGGCTGCCCTTGTCTGTTACACCTTACATTACACCCCAATAGTCCCAATACGGGCACACATAACACACATCACACATCACACACCACACAATTGAATACACGACGCACCACTCACCTACAATGCAATGTGCAACGCACATCTACACACACCTACACACACCTACACACGCCTACACACATCTACGCACGTCCTCACAGCCATACGCACATATCTCCCCTGCCCGTCTCTCCCTTCTTCCCTGCCCATCATTTATCTATCCGTCTATCCACTTATCCATCTCTCTTCTCAGACCTACACCAAGGATCGGTCCCATCTACGTGCCAACAACAGCAGCTCGCGACCTCTTGGTCTGAACTTCTGATGCTCGTAAACATCTGACATAGTCCCGCTATCCCAGATACACTCCACCCATTGTTTTTCTTTCTGCCATTGTTGCCGTCGATCGTCTCTCCGCTGTAAGTTTTATTTGCTTACCTCTCTCTACCCTACCTACATTAACTAGCCTGCCGGCGCTCATCCTTTTTTTCCTCGTTCCCTTACTACATCGATGTGGCACACACAGCCGCCACGCTCCCTCGCTCTTCTACTGACAATAATACTTCTCAGCCTCGAGACTACACTCGGCATCACTGGTGTTTCTCCGCTACTGCTTTTTTTTCTTCCTCTCCGCTGGAGATCGCCGTATTCTGTCGTCGGCTCTTCGGCTGTCAATTACACCCTCAACTAGGTGGACCCCACTTACATAAACTCCGACCTGGAAATATTCTTTCTTCCAACTTGACAACACGGCGAATAACTTCGCCGACCACCCTCTTGAGAACCGCTAGCAACAACCATCTTGGTGTCGCTGGCCTTCTCCACCATGGAATCCCCGGCCTCCATAGCTCGCGGTCGGGGCCGTACTTCTGCCCGGAAACGCCATTCGTTTCCCGTTGGCCCTTCCTCGCATCCAAGTTCTAGTGCTCTAGCCGGTGCCGAGCATGTCGAACAGCCCCCGTCCTTGACAACAACCGATGGCATTGTATCCCCTTCCTTGTCGTTTGAGACCCCTAGTCCTACTACGTCCAGAGGCACACGCGCTCGTGTTCGCGTTGCCGATGGCACTATCCCTTCATCGGAGGATCCCGACAATAAGGGTGGCCGCTCACTTAGAAAGCGGGCCCGCGTCGATTACACGTCGACATGGGTCGATGAATACATGAGCGACGGCGGCAAAACCATGCCTTCCTCGGCGAGAACCTTGAAAAGGCGGCGCACTGAGGCTGGCTTCCAAGAAGTCGACAACGAGGAAGAAATCGGCGACCCTCACATGAAGAGGCGGTCTTCCGAGCAACTACCACCTCTCTCCTCGACTCTTCGTAAACGCAGCCAAGCGCGGAAGTCAACGTTAGAACCCCAAACGCTCATCCCTGATCAGCAAGTGGAAGATGTTGAGGTTCAGGACACCATCGAAGTCGGTGGTCATCAGAGCGAACAGTCTGATGAATCCACCCTCAGGCGTACCATCTCAAACACGAGCTCTGGCACTTCCCATGATGGCTCGAAGCCACCTCACGTAGCCGGTTCATTCGATTCATTCCTCGCCCCACAGAAGTCTCAAACAGACTTGGTCCAGGGAGGCCTAAACAAAAACGAGCTTCGAAATCATGCCGAGCAGCCAAAGGCTGCTCACGCCTTTCTACCAGATGCTTCAAAGAGTCGTACCGAAAAATATCCACATCCCTCTTACGAACATCTTACCCCGTATATCGAGGGTGCTCTTCTCGAGTGGCCACCTCTACAGCCCGAGGCTGGGCCCGTCTCTACATTGCAACCACTCCACCATGATGTCACCGAGGAAACGGCAGACGATCAAGTCGATGGCGCTCGCCTAGATAGCTTCAAGGCAGATACCGTGCAAGAAGATACCCCTGCGCCCGATTCTCTGGCGCCAGACTCTGCTCCCATAGACGGTGCCATGGAGGATACGCCGGTACCGTCACCCTTCCCGACTGATACCAGGGCCAATTCCCCCGTGGGAGATATTGGGCTTCCATACAACCAGCCACCTACGAGAAAGCCAATATATTTCAAAAAGACGAGAGACGCGTCCGACTTTACCAGTCTTTTCGAAAACCACAAATCCTTATCCCCCGAAGAAGTTTGGGCAAGGCTGGACGTCGTGAACCGGGCCTTGGTCGCCTGGCAGGCCGAGTATAATGAGCTACGAAAGATTACGGACGATGAGGACAACGCGGCCCGGTATCGCCAGGACGAAGTGGGGTTCCTACACCGTTCGAAGATGATCAAGAGCAAGGACCCCAACGCGGACCCGATGCGGAAAGAGTTCGTTGTTAAAGGAATACGGGCTGAACGGCCCGACCCAGAAATCGCTTATGTCCGACAGCAGGACAAGTTGATGGCTACCAACTATCATTTTGATTATGACGAAAAAGAAACCAAGATTGGCTACCAGGACCCCGTAGAACAAAAGACGGGCTATGGGAAAAGTCGTCTGCGGGATCGACCCAAGCCGACTGCTAAAGCAGCGGAGGCTGACGATGTGGTTGCCGGCCCTGGCAAACGAGTGAGGAAGCCTGTAACATTGTTTAATGGAGGTGAAGCCCCCAGTAGAGGCTCCTCCCCCGTCGCTCCGCAACGTCGGCGCCGACGGGCAGGGAATGCGACTGAAGACAATGCCGAGGCCAATCTTGAGGTGCCACCATTTGCAGATGCAGCTATTGAACAAGCGCCGCCGAAGAAGAAAGGTAAGGGTGGCCGTCCACGGAAGCATCCTTTACCGGTTCCTATTACCGAAGTCGCTCCTACACCAGCCGAAGCGGTGCAACCTCAGTTTGTGCAGCCCGAGGAAGAGAAACCTACTCGAAAACGTCGACGTAGGAAGACAATTGTTGAGCCCGCTGAGGAGGAAGAGGCAACTGCTACGAACGGTGTCGATCAACAAGCACCGGTCAAGGCTGAACCGCGTCGCATTAGCTCACGACTCCCCGAGATTCCCTCTGGCTCATTCTACACATCGTCTATGCAATCAACCAACGCAGCAGATGAATCTCGTCCTCTCACTTCGTCGTCGACCGCGACCCAGTCTACAGTAGCCTCAAAGAACAACAGCAACTACCAACTTCGAGAGAAGCGGCAAAAGAAGTTTTCTCTAAACCCAAATGATGAGGTTTATGATGAAGAGCCCAAACCGAAGCGTGTCAGGCGCTCCAAGAAAGCTCAGGCCGTAGACCCCAAGGCAACAGCTGTTCCCGCTCCCATTACCTCCTCCCCACCGCCGGTGCAACAACAGCAACAAGTCCCCGAGCCGCTGCCGGCCCCGAAACCACCCACCAAAATTAAGCTGAAGAACTATAATGGACATGTGTCGGCCTCCCTCCCGATACCCGTTCCGGCTGCGAATCCATTCTCGGTACCCTCTTCCTCGAGCTCGACGCCTTCTCATAACGGCAATGGGGTTAGCAACGGGGTTATCAATGGCATCGATCCGGCCGACATTAAGGACTATAACCAGATGACAAAATCCGAGAAGATGTCCCATTCCATGAAAGGTAACGGATTCCGTTCCTCATCCACTCCGTGTCTCTCTTTGGAAACTGTGTGCTAACTGCTACTTCAGCACGATGGGCATCCGGGTCGATGTCCCAAGCCGTTGCGAAGCGCCGCGCTACCCTTGCCAATAAGAAGCAAGCCGTCAGGCCCCTTGAGCCCGGCCAGCCGCTCGAGATACCGACGATCTTAACACAGCCTTGAACCAACCACTCGAAGAATGAATCATAAACGATGCACCATAACCACATAGCATATACCGCCCCGGGGTTTTCTGTCGACCCAGATACGTGGCACTCTACCGCCATTCATCTGGCTCCGCCATGACCGCGTTGCGGATTCGGATCTCTGAGAGGATAGATAAAGAGTTGGATCATTTCAATAACATCTGTACCTATACCGCCTTCTGGCGACTCCCCACATGCACGCTGACGAAGGCCTGGCAGGGGAGACGCTTGGCGAGAAGCGCCTACCCTACCCTACCCCATCCTACTCAAGTCTCCCCATCCCCTTTTCTTGCTTACACGCCACGCCCTCCTTCTCCTTCGCCTCCGCCTCCTTATCCCTAAAAGATATGGCGAAACAAGCGAGGGTCAGCAGCACAGCAGAGAATAGCACATCAGAGCAACAAATTCCACCATATCACGGCGCGGCACATCACAGTATACGGATTAATACCCTCCCTCCCCCCGGCCTCAACTGGCCCAGCGAGAAATACATTGTTTCGGTTTTGTTTCTTTCCTTCTTTCTTGTTGTTTTCCTTTTTTTGACCTTTTCAGAAGAGAAAGAAAGGGGGGGGGCAAGGAGGGCAAGGGGCTAGAAAGGAAAAAAAGAAAATGTCCCGGCCGGTTGATTTGTTGACTGACTGGACTGAACTAAACTGAACAACTGATTGATTGATTGATTAATTATCTGATCGATTGGTTCGTTATTTGGGCTGTCAATTAGTTGGCCCGTTCAATTGTTTGTTTATTATTTGGTTAGTTGATTGGTCGGTGGGTTGGTCGGTTCGGTCATGTACTTATGACTGAGGTTGGCTGGTTGATTGATTTTTTTCATCATGACGCGAAAATAGGAGGAATTCGGCTGGTATGACGGTTTTGATGGATCGATGTATCCTTTTCCTCTTCCTCTTCCTCCTCTTCCTCTTCCTCCTCCGCCTTCTCCCCCTCTTCATCCTCCTCATTCGCGTACAATGCGTACCTCCCTTCGGACGCCGGGGGGTCCCGTCCGTCCCGTCCGTCCGTTGATCCACCAAACGGCGCCCGTCTAGAAAAGAAGAAGAAGAACCCCCGTTGATCAAACAAAAGATCCGGGCTCGGTTTCTCGTTGCCTAACTAGATTAGGTACCTAAGATACTTCTTCGTACATCTATCTATCTCTATCTGACCCAACGCACCAACATCAACATCTAATAACAACGACATGTCGTCGATATGCATGAACGCTTGATTCCACGTGATATTTTTATTTATTTATTCTCTGCCTGAACCCTCCTTGTTGTCCATAATTTGCGCTGCGTAACTTGATGTAATGTACTCATTACGGTGCCGAGAACCGCTCGCCAGGCGTTCGTGGTCAACCCTATATCGGGATTTTTTGAATGAGAATGATGATCTATGGCCGGCACCAGGAAACTCATCACACACATCAAGACCTTGAACGTGGAGGACTCGGTAGAAAGCAGTTTTAGGAACAAAGAACCATTTAATTTTGTTTCAAGGATGCTATGTTTTGGTATGTGACTACGTAGTCTCCTTTTACGCCCCCACCCCTAAAGCCGAAATGCAAAAGCAACCCGTCCCGATTTAAGACATCCACATCGTTCATGTGAGAGGTAGCCGGCCATAAAGTGGTTGTTTCCGTTCCCAGAATCGTGGCTCGTCGTTAACAGGTGATTTTTTTATCTTGTCGGAACGCTTCCATTTACATCACGACACCCGAGTTGCTGGCAATACGCTGTCGTGGTGCTGTCAGTTACGGGCGACGGCGCCGATGGATACGAAGAGATCACTTACGGGCCATAACTCTGCGGCTTCCTTGCCGACGGGTCCGGTGATGGCAGAGCCCTTCATCTCACCCTTGGGGTTGACGATCTAAAGCGCGACGGAGTTAGTACGAAAATCTTCAGCTAGGTTCATTATTGGGCAGCGGCTTTCGCTCCTGGGCCCCTCGTTTTTTTCTAGATAATTCGAGTTCTTCGAGATCGATGGCGGCTCATGGGATGCGATAGATGGGCAGGCGGTCACTTACCACACCAGCGTTGTCCTCAAAGTACAGGAAGACACCGTCAGTTCGCTTCCAGGGCTTGGACTGGCGGACGATGACGGCGGGGTGGACCTTCTTGCGGAGCTCAGGCTTTCCCTTCTTGACTGTGGCCATGACCATGTCGCCGACGCCACCGGCAGGCAGTCGGTTGAGCCTGGCACCGATACCCTTGACGGAGATGATGTAGAGATTGCGGGCACCGCTGTTGTCGGCGCAGTTCATGACGGCACCGCTAGATGACCAGGTTAGTATATTTTGGATTAATTTATTTTGTAGACAAGTCTTTGAGTACGAGGCCGGCGGTGCTCGACGAAGCAAATGTCGAGTTGAGTTGGGGGCACTTACACAGGCAGACCGAGCGTCATCTTCATCTTGCCACTGTGAAGAGAGAGTCAGTAATCGGCCGTATGAATGTTTGTTTGCTCGTCACGCTGGTTTCGGCGAGTCTCGAGAGCTAAAAGGGAATCCAATAGTGGTGTTTTCTAGGACGACGATTTGTCCCGAATGCACCGGGTTCTGTAAACGAGAGTTCGAGAGTACATGGGGGTCGATGGAATGTCGTCGCCGCAGTGGACAGTTAGATGGTCCGAAAGGGAAGAGTCTGCGGTGATCCCAGTAACTCGTCTCATATAACAACTCCCACGCTCCGATCGAGCCGAGTGGCGTCTTGTCGGTCATAGGTACAGTTGTGGTCGTCGTCGTCGTCGTCGTCGTCGTCGTCGTCGTTGTTGTCGTCGCAAGCCGTATCCTCTCGAACAGTCGTTTACAGATCGTCGCCGGGCATTCTTTTCTTCGAACCGGGACACGATAGAAGAGTTTCGGTTACATACCCGGGGGCACCACGTCTAAAGTAGGAAGATGATTAGCCAGCTCGTCCTGTACAAATACGATCCCCTTGATCCCCTTGATCCCCGTGATGCTCGCAATTTTCGTAGCCCGGAACAGTTCCATTGTGCGTCACAGCCACGCTGACTGAATCTGTCTGTTATATCGATTTCGCTGCATCGTCGTCTCCCATAAAGGCCATGGTGTATAGAGACAGGTTGCTCAATCCCCTCATCAATCGCCATCACGAGCTTCCCTCCGCTTTCCTATCTTTGGCCCAGCAGCAGCATTCCTCACGTCGAACCCCGCCATCTTTCCTCCTCTTTTTACATTGTGCCAATGCTCCGCCAACGATGAGAGTCGTCGTCGGGAAATAAAGAGGGCTCACTTACGATAATTTGGCCATTTTAGCGGTTGTGCGAGTGAAGTTGTCGAGACGAAGGTGTGCGGGTTGTCGATGTCGATGTCGGTGTCGCTGCTGCAAATATTCAAAGCTATTTTTACTCGCATGTCTGCGAAATTCCCTAGGGTCCACAATTTTGGTTAGCCGATTTTGGTGGGGGACAGTCACGTGCAGCCGATAAGATAACGATGATAAGATTGGGGAGCCGAGACAAAGCTATACAGATAAGATGTACAGACAAGAGACATGGCTTAGTCGTCACATATGCAGGCAACTGACGTCTGTGGTGCACTGCCAGTATATGCAGGTACAGTATTTAAGGCGCGTATAACCGACTAATTGGCATAATCTCCTAGGTTGTGGGCTGTAGTGGGCTGTAGTTCAGTGCCTACGGTGCATGACCAAGTTGTATGAGTAGGTATTTCATTTATTTTGATTTTCGAAATACGCCGTCGACAAAATCTACACAAAATGTCGGGAGAATCCGATGCTATAAACCGTAATAGAGACGGCATAATTAAGGCCTCACTCAGTCCATGCATGTGTCCCGTCCTTTCTTCCACTCTTTGCGCCAGGTCCGGAACGCCTATCGCTTTGACTGGGTGTACATTCAAACGCCAATTCAGAAACAACCCGTCGTCTCGAGTCGCAACAACGCCTCGGGAAACAATTCCGACTTCGGTTATACAGTAGATACTACATTCCCCGCCCAGCATGCTGAGCATGCCTAGCTACCGGTGGTAGTGTCTTTGGGCTTCTCGGCAGCCGAGGTCGAGGCGGGTGCTCCTATCGTGTCTTCAGCTTTGTCGTTGTCGGTCTTGCCGTCGCTTGGTTTTTTGTCCGCCGGAACTTCGTCCATGTCGACGTCTCCGTCGCCATCTTTAATTGGTTCATTGCTCGACTTCGTAGCTTCGGGCTCCACGCTTTTCTTCTTCGCTACCTCATTCTCAGCCTGTTTGGGTTCCTCTTCGGCGTCTTGCATCACTTCGTCCTCTTTCGCACTCTGCTCTGGTTTCTCGGCAGATTCCTGGGGCTGTGCTGCGGGTTTCTCGCTCTTTTCGTCATTTTTGGCCGACTTAGGCGGCTCTTGTGTTCCCGAACGTGGTCTTTCCTGCTCTGTGGCGACTGCGGCTTCAACTCCCTTCTCTGACTTAATTTCACCAGCTTTGGGATCGGTAGTTGCTTCACTCTTCTCGGCCGCAGAGTCCCCTGTAGTATCTTCCGCGTCTTTCATGACCACCTCATCAACTTCCCTGGACTTGATGATGCTCTCGGTCGTGCCATTGGCAGGAGTTGCTACGCCGCTGTCGCCTTCTGCATCGGAGTGGCGGTAATCATGGAAGGGTCGCCGAGAGCTGCCGTTGCGGTGGACACCGTTCGCCTTTTCCATTTCTTCGTTATCGCTCACGTCGTACTCGTCATCACGTTCTCTCCGTTGCTCCCATTGGCGTTGCGTCATCCGCACATCTTTGTTCTCATCTTCGTCTAAGTCGTCCAACTCGGCATCATCTTCGTCTGTCATTGCGCCCATTGAATGCCGTGGAACGTCTTGCATCTGAACAGACGGCACATGTGCTGTTCTCCGCAGGTTTTCAATCAGCTGGTTCTTGATTTTCTCCAGATATTCGGGACTGTTGGCATTCTCCATGTTGGAGGCCCGGACGTCGAGCTCGTAGTCAGGACCATAGTACTAAGCGGCCGTTAGCTTTCCGTTTTTTAGGAAGAATGGGGCAGACGATTTACCTCGTAGTATTCATTAAATGGAAGAGTGCGGTCCATAGGGGCATCGACAAGCAAGCCCGTTTCGAAGGCCCACGTGCGAGCAACGTTGCGCATAGTGTAGCCACCACCCCCAACAACTAGGGTAGGTCGATTGAAGCTCTTGACGTACTTGACACAGTTGGCATGGCCTTCCATGCTCAGATTAAAGCATCCAAGCCGATCGCCGGACAAGCTGTCGCCGCCGCATTGCAAGACAACCGCATCGGGGTTGTAGAACTCCATGACGCTCTCTATTACGGGTTCGAAGACAGATTTGTACGAGGAGTCGTCTATGCCATCACGCATCGGGAAGTTGACCGCGTAGTATTTTCCCGTGCCGATGCCGACATCTCTCAGCTCGCCAGTACCCGGGAAATACTCGCCGTATTTGTGGAAGGATACCGTCATGACCCGATCCGTCGTGTAGAAGGCTTCTTCGACGCCGTCGCCGTGGTGGACATCGATATCGACGTAGAGCACGCGCTTGTTGAATCGCAACAGCTCGAGAATTCCGAGGACGATGTCTGGCACATTGTAAGCTCCCAAGCCATTCACCGTGGGAGGCTCGGCAACGAGGCCGAGCCGTGATACATACCATTCACGTAGCAGAAGCCGCTAGCTTCGGATTTCTTTGCGTGGTGAAGTCCCCCGGCCCAGTTGACGGCAATGTCGCATTTCTGTCGGTTGAGTCTAGCAGCGCCTTCCATGCTGCCACCAGCGCTGATTCCACAGAACTCAAACAGCCCGTCGAACACAGGGCAATCGTCACCCACGTTGAACCTCGTCTGTTCACGTTGGAAGTTGTCCATGTTCTCGGGGCTAACCTTTTGTAAGAAATCTATATATTCGTCGGTGTGGAACTGTGTCATCTCGAGTCGCGTCGCGGGCTTGGCCCTCTGGAGACCGAAAACGAGCAGGGTTAGCTTTCCACGCGAGAGCTTCAGACGGGGTAATAGAAGAGTAATAGGAGAGGACAGAAGAGTGCATAGCTGGACATGTATATAAATAGACAGAAAGAGGGTCGCGATTTCAAGCCACGTACGTATATCTCCATCTTCTTATAGACGCCATAGTTCATGATCAAGCTGTGCGCCAGCCGGATACGATGCGGTTTCATCGGGTGACCAGCAACGTATGCGAAATTGCCGATGTCTGAGTCGTAGAAATAAGCGACCTTCTTAGGAGAGGCCGATCCTAAGGCGATGCCATTGCCATAGCCAATGTCCACGGGGGCAGCATGAGAAGCCATCATGGATGTCTGAGCTCCAAAGTTGTTGTCGCAGGAAAGAGAGGGACAGAGACGGAGAGAGACGCATAGAAGAAGGCTTAAAGTAGCCAAGCTACCTACCTACTTAAGACAGCTGGGGAGTCTTATCGATAAACGCGACCTGTCTCTCGCATGTAGGCGTAGGCGAGGCGAGAGATCCACATTTGATCTTCTGTGGGTCTGGTTCGGTTTGTACCCATGGCAAATTTCGCTGGTTTGGATTAACGGAGTATTCTGAGGTAGTACACGCAGACCCACGAGGCTTTGCCAATCAAACATTAAAACATTAACAGGTACAGTCATTTCCAGTTTGTCAAAAGGTAATCTGCTTGTAAGTAGTGTGTGTGGTGTGGTGTTGTAAATGTTTTGATTTTGCATATACTGTACTATATACAGTATAGTTACATCATTAAATCAGACCCTAATTGCTAATACAAATAAGTCCTCCCACTCTCTCCCTAGTATCTCATAACATATATAAGATATTCAAGGGGTCCATATGTAAACAGTGTATACTCACTTAAACAATAGGTAAACCAACATCTACTGAAAAGTTGCAGGCTATATAAATACATGTAGTGTAAAGTAATAGGTAAGTACCTTAGGCAGTAGGTAGATACATACATCTGGTAGCTTACCTACATGTACTTAGATTTACAGTGGTATGGAAAAGGCGGGACATGTATAAGCCTCCAACCTAAAATGCATAGGGCCAATCAATCAGCGCCCATAGCTCATCGACGTGATTTGTGATGTCCATCCTCTCTGACTCTTCAGGACGGAGACATATTGCAGCGAGATCGCCTGTCTTACAAATCCGCGTCAACCCCCACCCAGCACTAGAATATCAGAATCCTGCGCTTATAAAAAAGCATAGAGGACATGTTTTGTCACCTCGGATGAATATTCACACCGGAGCACTTCCCAACAGTATACAAACGTAGCCTCACCCACGACCACAGCCAGCATAGCCATCAAAGGCCCTCAGACACTAATTATCCATCATTCATCATGGCGACCCCTAAAATCATACTCTTTGATCTGCCATCTAGAAAGCCCAATCACGCATGGTCCGTGAACACATGGAAGAGTATGCGAGCCGTCCCTGTCCCCGTCCCTGTCCCCATCCCCCTATTTCCAATATCAACAGGATTGCTCACGCACATAGCTCGGCTGTTTCTGAACTATAAAGGACTGGACTACGAGACAGAATGGGTATGTGACATGGTACCACAACAGCCAACTCATGACGTGTACTAATTACTTCACAGCTCGAGTACCCAGAGATCAAGCCAAGACTCCAAGCCCAGTGAGAATCCCTTCACATCAGTTGAAGAGCCTCCCCATGTCCACGTACGCGCGAGATGATCACGGAGCTGACAAGCGTGAAAATGCCTCCAGTTTCCCAGACAATAAAGATTTCACGGTCCCCACTGTCAAGTTGCCAGATGGTACCTACATCATGGACTCGTGGGCGATTGCGCAGGAACTCGACAAGCAGCACCCATCGCCCAGTGTGCACCTAGACTCACCGCTACACCAGAAGTATGTCAACCTACTGAACCAAGTCTTCCCGAAAATACGGCCCGAGATTACCGAGTACATCCCAAGCCGGTTGTTGAACGAGGTCAACTTCGACTATTGGCACGTGACTCGCACAGAGCGTGTTGGCATGCCCCTGGCACAGTACGCGAAGGAGAACGGCGGCGAAAAGGCATACAAGGGAGCCTCGCCATATCTGCAGGAAATCACAGCGATGCTTAAGGAGAACAAGACGGGCCCGTTCTTCATGGGCGATACCATCAGCTATGTCGACTTTGTTCACGCCGGCCTTCTCATCATGTTTCGCAGAATGGGCAGCGACCTCTTCCAGCAGCTTCTAGAAGCCACGGGGGAGCCCGACCTGCACTTGAAGTTCTTGGAGGGCTTGAAGCCGTGGATCGAGAGAGATGATCACTGAAATGACCCGTGAAGAAAGACCGTGAAGAGGCATGCATGAAGAGACAACAGAGCGGACAAACAGCAATGCTAGGGATGGAGAGAGTAGTACATCCTTACAGTTGAACAAGACTGTGCGATCCAGAATTGAGCCTAAACATCTTTACAGTAGAAGATTATATCCTCTTCCCGAATATTATATAAGTCCGTTGTTGCCAATACCAGGTGATGCCAAACCGTTTCCTAATCCGGTACTTCATAAATGCGGCTGAGACAGCTAGGGGTACCTATTAGTCATCCTCAATTTATCAGACCCCCTTACCAATAAACAAATCTCTAGGTGCTACCTAGTACCTCGCATATAACAAACGACCAAACCATGATGGAGCAGATGGATATTCCTCAACAGCCTCTCATTTCCGTATCACGATCTCCACCAGCCAACCCCGATAGCTGGCCACCAGACATCACTTGAGCAAAACGTCTTAGAGCCTAGACCACTCCAGCCCAGAAACAGCTTGAACTTCGATTGGTGCGGCTAAAGTAGGCGGCTAAATCGACCAAGCCCACACGCGAGCTAATCCAGAGTCATGTAACCTAACTGAGTAAAGGATACTAGTAAGTAGGTTAATATAGATAGGGAAATAGAAAAAAAAACAAAGGGTTTTTTCTAGAGGTATTTTATTCATTCATGAAAAACCAAGCCCCCAAGCCTCCTCCCCCGCTCAACGGTGGGAAAAGAATTTGGAGATTGCGAGCCAACCACCTCGGTAGCTAGCAGCTTTGGGTATTACGACATTCTTTCGCTACTCCGTCCTCCCCTGCCCCTCTCCCCCGCCATCCATCATGTATTGTATTGTATTGTAATGCATTGTATCCGAGGAACAGGGCTTATCAGGTGAGTGAACAGGCGGGGGTGACCGACAAGAGTTCTTATCCCCCACCCCCCTCCTCGGACGCCGAGAGCGCTGTGATGATAATGATGATGATGGGGAGAAGGATGAGAATAGGCGGGAAGGAATTTTTTTTATTGCTAAGACGAGGATTACATGAGAAGAAACCAAAGAGGGAGAAAAAAAAACCTCTCAAGTCCTCGTGACTGATTGATTGTACTTGTACTGTACTAATAAGAAGTCGATTCCCTTTACCCCCCGCCCATCCTCCTCATGATCATAAAGCTGTAAGTAAGTCGAGGAAGAGAAGTCCAGTCCCATTATCAGTGTTACCAATTGCTCGTTCCATCTATCGATCTTTGAACGAAACGTCATCGTGATCGTCATCGACGTCAAACTTCGCCCCTCCGAATAATATAACTCCTCTAAAGCTCCCTCCTCCCTAAGGATCTCAGAGAACAACAAGACGACGAAAAAAGGGGCATCGGCAGCAGCAGCATCGGCATCGCAAGAACAGACTAATAAGACCTCCTCCTCTCTCCCATCATCCTAATCCCAATCCCATCTCGTCTCATAACCCCCCCCAAACGACAACGACAATGGATCCCACCAAAGCCAGCGTGCGTAACCCCATCTCTCCTCCTCTACTTCCTCCCCCCCCTCCCCCCCTATAACCTCCATCTGACCCAAAACTCCAAAGAACCTCTCCTTCGTCCTCAACAAGCCCCACGACGTGACCTTCGAAGACCGGCCCCTCCCCCCTCTCTCGCCCTCCGACAACGACGTCCTCGTGGCCGTCAACTACACCGGCATCTGCGGCTCGGACGTGCACTACTGGCAGCACGGGGCGATCGGGCACTTCGTCGTGCGCGACCCCATGGTCCTGGGCCACGAGTCCTCCGGCACCGTCGTGCGCGTCGGCGCGGCCGTGACCACGCTTCGCCCGGGTGACCGCGTGGCCCTCGAGCCCGGCTACCCCTGCCGGCGCTGCGCGCCCTGCCTCGGCGGCCGCTACAACCTCTGCCCGGACATGCGCTTCGCCGCGACGCCGCCGTACGACGGCACGCTGACGGGGTTCTGGACGGCGCCCGCCGACTTCTGCTACAGGCTGCCCGAGGGCGTCTCCCTGCGCGAGGGCGCCCTCGTCGAGCCCCTCGCCGTGGCCGTGCACATCGTCCGCCAGGCGTCCGTGGCGCCGGGCCAGTCCGTCGTCGTGATGGGCGCCGGGCCCGTGGGCCTGCTCTGCGGCGCCGTGGCGCGCGCCTTCGGCGCCACCACCGTCGTGTCCGTCGACATCGTCGAGTCCAAGCTGCGGTTCGCCGCGGGCTTCTGCGCCACGCACACGTACGCGAGCCGGCGGGTCTCGGCCGAGGAGAACGCCGCGGCCATCCGCGCGCTGGCGGCCCCGCTCGCCGACGGCGCCGACGCCGTCATCGACGCGAGCGGCGCCGAGCCCAGCATCCAGACGAGCCTGCACGTCGTGCGCACCGGCGGCACCTACGTCCAGGGCGGCATGGGCCGGGACAACATCACCTTCCCCATCATGGCCCTGTGCCTCAAGGAGGTCACGGCCAAGGGCAGCTTCCGCTACGGCAGCGGCGACTACCGGCTCGCCGTCGAGCTCGTCGCCAGCGGCAAGGTCGACGTCAAGAGGCTCATCAGCGAGGTCGTGGCCTTCAAGGACGCCGAGACCGCCTTCGAGAAGGTCAAGCAGGGCGAGGTCATCAAGATCTTGATCGGCGGGCCCAACGAGAAGGTGGCGTGAGGTTTTGCCAGGTTAGGGAAGGCTATATTTTATTGTTGATTGTTTTGCTGGTTCGTCGACCCGTAATGGCTGGGCGGCGTCGTCTTTTCTCTCTATCTCTCTCTGCATGATATTAGGTTCGTTTGGATAAATGGATCAGAGTGTGATAAAAGACACTCTTAATATGATATATGTACACACACATATATACCTACCTATATTGATATCAGCAAACGGCCAGCCAGGGTGTATTTTGCGTACAAGCCCCTATCATACTATTCATCGTACGATGGAGAATCATATCAAGAAAGACAATCATCATACTCTACCTGATACAACTAACAAACCAGGGAAGCGAAATCAAAATCAGGTTTTGCCTGGCATGAGAATTCACTGCTTGATTCCAAGTAGATGGGTAGATGGGTATATGGATCAGTAGAAGTAGTTAGGTAGGTAGCTTTAAGTCCAAGGGTAAGCAGCTGGATGCAATACAACACACTACAGTAAGCAATTTATAGCCCAAGAGTGCCAGCCCTTACGTACGTAGTCACCTCTCCGCCCGCTCTCCAGCCATCAAGGTCCCCTTGGTCATAAAGTAAGTATGATGTATGTATTCGTATGTACGTATATATCACACCAATCAACCCGACCCAACCCAACACAACCTAACCACAACGACATGAATAAAACCTATATCATCCCCAGATACCTCGTCGTGACCACCGTCCCCTCGCCCGCGCCGCTAACCGCTATCCTCACCGTCTCCCCCGGCACGATATCCACGAGGTTATCCCCGAACCGGACGCCGTCATCCTCGGCCTCCACCGCGACGCCCTTGACCGGGACCTCGGCGCTCAGCGCCACGGCTTTGCGGTCCGCGCTCAGCTCCGCCCTGAGCTGCCTCGGCTTCGCGAGGTGCAGGTACTTGAGCGGCTCGGGCCAGTTCACGTAGCGCGCGAGCTGCCTCTTGCCCATCTGCTGCTGCGCGACGGCGTCCTCGGCGTCCGCGGGAGAAGCAGAAGACGACGACGCGAGCAAATACGCCGCGACGACGGTGCGTCCCTCGTTGCCCTTGTTCCGCACCGGCACGTCCACGGCGACGATCTCCGTAGACCGGTTCTTAGGCAGCGCGACGCCGTGCCGGACGATCCCCGCGTACGTCTCCTCGCCCGTCTCGACGTCCCACGCGCGCACGAGGCAGTCGACCTCGACGTCCTCGAGCGTCAGGTTGCTGCCCCAGATCTCGACCTGCGTCCGCGTCGTCCCGCGCACGCGCGAGTACCTGTTCTCCGGGTCCGGGTCCGGGTCCGGGAGGTGGTGCTCGCGGCGCGTGATGCCGACGCTCAGGGGCGCCATCTCGCGCTTCACCGTGTAGTACGCGTGCTTCGGCCGCAGGTAGTAGTCGCAAATCGACCACGACGTGACGGGCCAGCAGTCGTTGATCTGCCACACCAGCGCGCCGCCGCAGTACTCGCGCCCCGGCCCCCTCCACTGCCGCTTCCACAACCGGTACGCCGACGCGAGGCACTCGGCCTGCATCAGCTGCGTGCAGTACACGAACTGCTCCAGCGGGTCCGGCGCGTACCGCATGTTCTCCACGAGGTACAGCGCGATGCGCCGCTCGTGGCCCTCGGCCTTGTTGTGGAAGTCCACCGTCGATGACTGCGGGTAGCGGTCCGGGTCGGCCCTGCCCAGCGGCAGGAACGCGTCGATCGTTTTCGTCGAGGGGAAGGCCTCCATTCCAAACTCGGAGACGAACCGCCCCACGAGCTTGTCGAAGTTCTGGTACTTCTCCTGCGTCCCGTGCCACACGTTCCACTGGTGGATGTCGCCTACCGTCGGATCGCGCGTGTCGACGCCGCCCCACGGGCTGCCCGGGTGATAGTAGACCGACGGGCAGTGTTCGCGGCATGCGTCCGGTAGGATCTTCTCGTAGATATAGCGCGCCGGGAAGTCCGTCTTGAGCCAGCTTTCGGCGTCGGTGTTCTTCTGGTCCCATTCCAGGTTCACGCTCTCGGCGTATTGGTAGTCTTCGTTGTTGCCCGCCCAGATCACGATGCTGGGGTGATGTCTCAGGAGCTTGACGTTTTCCTCGGCCTCGCGCTTGATCGACGACAGTAGTTCCGGCCAGGCCGGGTAGTTGCCGCATCCGAACATGAAGTCCTGCCAGACGAGGATGCCGAGCTCGTCACAGGCGTCGTAGAAGGCCTGCTCTTCGTAGATGCCGCCGCCCCACACGCGGATCATGAATTGGTTGCCGTCGGCGACCAGCTTGACCCAGTCGTAGTATCTTTCCTTGCTGATGCGCGGAATGAAGTTGTCGGCGGGGATCCAGTCACTACCGCCACAGAAGAGGGGAATGCCATTCACCTCGAAGAAGAAGGAGGTGCCGGGCTGTTCCTTGAGAGGTCTCTGAACCAGTTCAGCTCGCCGCAAGCCGATCTTCTTGGTTATGCTGTCCACGTCCTTCCCGTCATGGACCACCGTCGCCTTCACCGTGTACAATGGCTGCTTGCCGTATCGGATAGGATACCAGAGCTCGGGGTCGGTGATCCTGAACGTGGCACTGGAGTCGCCGTCGATCTCTTGACTAGCCACGGGCGAATCGTCGAGTGAGATGTCGAGACGCAGCTTCGAAGCTTTGCCTTCGATAGGCGCGTGGACGACGACGGTGGCTCCTTTAAGAGACTTGTCGACATCGACGTCGCACCAAAGATCGCTTAGCCGAGACTCGTAGACTTCGAGGTGAATTGGCCGCCACGGCCCGCAAGAGAGAAGCGTCGGGCCCCAATCCCATCCCTGCATTCTCAAGCTGTTAGTAAACTAACTAAACCCCCTTCAGTGCTATCGTGGTCCCCCACGACTCTTTGCCGTCACTTACCCAGTGGTACTGAGTTTTGCGGACGGCCAGTCTCGAACTATCGCCATTCCAGCAACCCCACTTGTGATCGGGGTGTTTCTCGACGAGCTTCCAGCCGCGGAGATACGCGCTGTCGAACGTAATCACAAGCTCGTTCTCCTCGCCCGGCTTAGCCAGCACATCGGCGACATCCACACGTTCGGGCAGGAACATGTTGTCCGTCTCGAGGATCGTCTTGCCGTTTAACACGACGGTGGCAAATGTATCGAGGCCGTCAAACGCAATCACCGCCTTCGGTCCCGCGACGTCGGGGGATGTGAACTTGGTGCGATAGACCCAGACCTTCTCGCCGACCCATTGCACGTCGAGCTCGTTTTTGCCCATGTACGGGTCCGGTATGAGATTGTGAGAGAGCAGGTCCAGATGGATGTTGGTCGGGAACTGGGCGACGGGAAGATACGTGTCGTCGCCTTTGTCGGCCTGCTTGAACTCCCATTGCTTGTCAATGGGGATGACGATGCGGGGCTCCATGACTGCGGGGGAATCGAGATCGTGTTGCGGTGTCGCTGTGCAGTTCGGAGAAACAGCCACTCTTCTGAGGCTCAGCGATGAATTTATGAGGAGAAACAGAGTTGTGTCTCATGCAAAAGTAGTGGCGAGGAGGGAGTGAGACCCAACAAGGTTGGAATTGAGCAAGTCTGATTGCTGTTCCAGTGTGTAACGGAAATGGAAACGACGGTCTGGACACAATAGTCTAGTATAATTCTCTTTTGGCCGTGAAAAGTAAGAGTGAGACGGAACCGTAACAATAGGCAAGATGCTCCTTTTATGTTGGACGGTTTCTTGACCGCGGTATGAGAACAAAACCGGCTGTCTACTTGCTGTAGGCAGGTATATATATTACAACTAGACAGCTTCAATTCCCAATTTGAAACGGCTTATCCCCAACCGAGATGGATCTCGCAAGGAACAGTCGATGTACTGCGGCTTCAGATCGTCTCCGCAGCGGATACGATCGTGCCTTAAGTAGGTACCAATTTATATCTACCTAGGAGTTAGCTAACAATAGGCGAGGGCCCAGACAGGAGTCCGGTTCGACAAGGTGATGAGACCACAACTGGCGCACGACTAATAAGTCCTAAAGTAGCTGGCGGGGGTGGGACGAAGGAATACAAAAAAACAAGATGTAGGAGAAGATTGTTAAGTACCTGACAGTGTGATTCCAGAAGATCATATTCCACAGCTTTATTCGCGTCGTGCTATTCCAGTGGCGCCCTCGTAAGACACGAATTCGCAACACGAATACTGAGTATACGACCAACTTACGCGGCTCACATGGTGATATGCACGGCATCGAGACGAGACGTTGGTACCTGTCCGCATCACACTACCGATGGAGTCGGTGGTAGCGTGGTCCCCGAATAGGACCCTAAACCGCGGGGCTTCGTCCTCCGTCGCCGTTTCGGGCATAGCCGTCGCAGGATCCCGCAGTTCGGCGTGCAGAGCCTCGAGAGCGGGGCATACCTACGCTCAAAGACACCACCACTCTGAGTAAGTACTTAGCTACCCTTGTGCCTGGCTGACTGATTGTGTTATCCGTACATCGTATACTAGAGGTAGGTGCGAAGTATCAACCGTCAACAGTACACCCATAATGCATCACGATAATATTATATAAATGGCCGGACCAATAAGGAAGAAAATATAATTATTAAAAGTTATATCCAAGGCCTAGGGTGACTATAATGATAATTGTACGCCTTCTGACATGGCAAGGTGAGGAGGCATCGAATCTGTGAAGGTACGTAGGAAAGTTGGTGATTAGGTAGGTAGGTATGTATCTGTATCTATCTCGACGAGTCGTTCTTCTCTGTTCAGCTGGGCTCTGTTCTGCTCTGTTCCGTTCCGTTCCGTTCCGCTCTATCGACGTTTCGATTTCCGCAATTAAACCCTTCGTGTAGGACGCCCGCTCGTAGATGGGGGGAGGGGGAAAAGAAGAAGAAGAGAAAGTAAAAACTGTAATCTGTGCCGTGCAATGTTCCATCTCCCATTCCCTGAACGCCACATAACAAGTGCGCTTATATTTGATTCCGAAGACAGCTCAAGTGAACCCCGTAGTTGTTGTAGGTATCTCCCAATACGTTCCAGGTGCTAAATCCTTCTACCTCCCGGTCGAACTGGACCACAGGCTCAGCTGTCATATGCTGCCTAGCCTGCGCGTCCCGCAATAGGTTCTAGCGAGGTGTCAGTCAGCCCTCTCACCTTGGCGCTCTCATCACTAGAAAGAGCGGTGTCGTTAGCAACAGTTCCCTCGGCCGCGGCCCCGGTTCAGCGTGAAGACTTCCTCCCATTCGCGCATGCCCCAGTTCATGGCGCGACTCTTGCCTCTTCTCCTGCTACGCACCTCAGCACCGCCGAGGCCGATCTCGTCCGCCGGCATCGAACTCTTAATGCTGGCACCGTCACTGGCACCGGCGTTCCACATGCCACCGTCGCCATACTGTATGCCACTCATCGGATCGTCGGGATCAATCTCCCCGAGCTCGATCTTGGTCAGGATCATGCGCGCCAGCCGCCCAAAGACCTCATCCACGCCCTCGCCAGAAAACGCCGACACTTCCATCGTGACCGGTACGTTCACGCTGCTGGCCCAACGTGAAGCCTCTTCCGGCGAAACCTCTCGGCCCTCCGGCGCCACCGTCGCTCGCATCTGGGTGCCTAGCCCAACACTTGCTATGCTAGCTGGTGTCCCATAAGGGAAACTCGAGCCGGTGCTAGATGGCGTCGGTGGTGGTATACTCGTGTCGATAAGAGAGTCGTTGGCGAGGTCGAGCTTATTGCCCACGAGCAGGAGAGTCACGTTGGGGGAAGCCAGTGCTCGCGTATCGTTTAGGAAAGGCTGCAACGCTCGAAAGGTGTTGTGTGACGTGACGTCGTAGACCATGATGGCGCCGGCCGCGCCGCGATAGTATGATCGCGAAACAGAGCGGAATCGTTCTGTGCCTGCCGTGTCCCATAGCTAAACCCAATCAGCCTTTGCGCTCTATTATTACGGGGTACTTCATCATCATCATCGTCGTCGTCGTCGTCGATATTATATCGTGCACCCCGGGGTCGTAATACCTGTAACTTGATTCGCTTTCGCCGTGCTCCCGTGCCAACTTTGAAGATCTTGGTGGCGAACTCAACCCCGATCGTTTGCGAAGACAAGACGCGCCACTCGTTGCTGACAAATCGGTGCATTAAACAGGACCTGTGATATCGGGTTCTCGTCAGTAATTCGCGCGGATGAGGGTTCTGGGCGCAGGATCGGCGTCATAGTCTATCGTCGGTCTTCTCGGGGCCGTTTGACGGAACATGGCAGCCTCGCACGCGACATTCCGAGGTACCCGGTGACCAGAAGCGCGAAACGCCGATCGTAGTAGTGGTAGTCGTCGAAGTTGGGGGAGAAAGTCAGAGACATGGACTCACTTTCCAGTACCGCTTGGTCCCAGCAGTATTACTTTCGCGAGGTAATCGTACATGCTCCCTAGTTCCTAGTTCTGAGTCAACCATGACCCCTCGTCTTGTTTTTTTGCTAGCGCCAGATCAGGCAAGACGGGCAGGACGGCCGTACCTGTTCACCTGCTGTCACCGTGCTCTCCTCGCTCGCAACTGAGGAGCGTCGTGGGCGTGTCATCTTGGCTCTAAAACCGGCTGGTCGTCGCCCAGAACTAGAGAGACCGGATGCAGGATCGAGACGAAAGATTACGCGGAACGGTAGCACCCAGTGAACAGAGCGACATATGAGGAAAAAAATTATATTATGCGGTTAGATTGGGGGGGCTTCGTGACTTGAGTCGGTCAGCTTCGTAGGTATTTGTAAAATAGGTTGGTTGGCAGACCGCCATCAATACGGCCATAGGTTGTCCCATATAGGCAAGCTTATCAGTGGAGTCTCTTATGAATGACCTACTTAGCGTACCGAAATTCTTGTATAATAGGTACGAGGTACGAAGTACACCACAGTATGAATGAAACTAGACCCGAATGACGATGGTACAGTAATTTGACAGCGTCAATGACCACCCCACAGCAGCCGGGGTCTGGGGATGGATTGTACTCCGTGCTCCGTACGAAGTACAGTGTCTTGGTACTGTACAAAGCGGATCGACAGGGGTGCCGACGCTCGAGACCGAGGCTCTTGTCTCTTAGCTGTAAGCTCTGTCCAATAGGCTTACATGACCAGACAACATCAATCAACCATAAGTCGTAACGTTTAACTACATACCCTATCTACCATCCATCTCTCCATACTGTCAATTTACTTACCACGACATTTTGGAACTGAGATATTCTAGCTGACGTCATATCACACCTTCCCAACAACATGAAGATCGAAGGCAGGACATTCGTGGTCTCAGGCGGGTACGCGTTTCACTCTTCTTCTACCTACCTACGTATCTAGAATCGCCATCTATCACAAGCGGGACTAATGTAATGTAACCCATCCTATCAGAGCATCGGGCTTGGGACAGGCCGCCGTGGAAGAAATCTGCCGCAATGGAGGCTATGCCGCCATCCTAGATCTGAACGAGGAACTCGGAGCCGAAGTTGTCAAGCTACTGCCCGAGGACTCCGGCAAGTTCTTCGTCTGCGATGTCTTGGAGACGGAGAGCATCGCCGCCGCGGTCAAGGGGGTCGTGGAATGGACCGAGAAGACCGGGAAGCCAATGGGTGGCATCATCCCAGCCGCAGGCGTCGGCAACCCTTCCACCGTACAAAGCTATCGCTCCACCCCCGTCAACCAATCCCCGCGTTAATCAAATTCGCAGATACTAGACAGGAATGGCGATGCTTTTAGCCTAGAGAAGTTCGACTTTGTGGTGAACATTAACTTGCGCGGCACTGTTGACTTAGTGCGGCAGTGTCTTGTTCATCTAGCCAAGACCGAGCCTGCTGGCAATGACCAGGAACGTGGCGTCGTCGTCATGGTAGCTTCCGTAGCTGCCTTCGACGGGCAGAAGGGCCAGGTGTCGTATGCCGCAAGTAAGGGCGCAGTGGCTTCTATGACGCTGCCAATGACAAGAGACCTGGCTCGGTATGGCATTCGCTGTATGACCATCGCTCCAGGCATATTCGAGTCCAGAATGACTGCTGTCATGCCCAAGAAACTCTTTGAAGGACTGGCAACAGTCATGGAGTTCCCGCGCAGAGCCGGCAAGCCAGCCGAATTTGCACAACTGGTTAGGCAGATCATCGAAAACTCTATGCTCAACGGAACTGTTATTCGATTGGACGGTGGTCTTAGAATGCCGAGCAAAATCTGAACAATGCCATCCCCTGCTCAAATGGCCATTCCACCAGGTTCCTATCATAGCATACAAACATAGTAGCCTGCCTATGCTAGCTGTCAACCTGAAAATGAAAAATAGTATCAACGGGTTGTATGCCCCCAACTCCTGACTCCCCCCCTCCAACTTTTCTTCTTAAATCAGTCTTTCAATTGGGGCAAGTGATCAAGTCGTCTAAGGCGAGGGCCTATGCTTTTCGGCTCCTCGGCTGCATGAAGCGCCAAGAGCATATTGCTACTGTCTACAACATGCTTACTTAGACCGTCGAGGCCTTGACGCGTGCGACGTGCGCTGGCCGGGCGGGGACCGATCCCGATAATTCTGACTAACGGAAGGCGGTGGGGATCGCTCCCGAGCATCGTAATGGCGGTACATCTCGCCCGCATTGAAGGGAAAAGGCCGGCCTTGTGGCTCGAAGTACGGATCATATGCCGCGCCAGCTGCTCGAACCGATGCCCCTACGGCCAAGCCCTGCAAGAAGGCTTGTGCTGCCAAGGGGTCATTGAGGACAGCTGGGCTAGGCCCAACACTTCCAACAAATGACTGGGCACGGTGGAGAAGAGCTGTCTGCTCGGCAGAGTTGTATGTACCCCAATTGTAATTCACATTAGCACCTACAGGAGCAGCATAGGCGTACTGGTTGTGGAAACCTGCTTGGCTTGCAATCGCAATCGGCTCCTTCATGGCCTGGGCTCGTCCCATTCGGTTGCAATCGCTGTTGCTGTCTATTTTCTCGGTAGAATTCATTGTCGGCGCAACTTTCTGCGCCGAATCATGGCGGGGCAAGCGGACGACAAAGCGGAGTGCTTTTTCGGCCACCGCTTGCTTAGCGTCATAGGCCGTCGGATAGGAACTATCCCCGTGGATAACCTGGTCCCTTAGCTGGACAGAGCACTTGAAGCCCTTAGGCCCCAAGGTCTCTTGCCACTTGGGGTTGAAGTGACGTAGTTGACACTGCGCACTGAGGCGCGCAGTTGCGACGGGGTAGTTTTGAGTATCTCCGCCACCCTTCATGGTTTGGCGACCTGGTGGACCGCGTGGCTTTCCAGTGAGTGGCCTTACCTCGGTCAAGGCAGAGTCCTTGAGCGCCGTCTTAACAGCCTGGAATGTTTTTGCCTTGACGTCGGACAGCGTGGCAACAGCCCGTTCCATCTCCCCGGTGCCGATACAGGTAGAAGGAGGGGCAAGGAGTGTGAAGAGAGGAGGATCAACCGCAGTAAGACCTGGTGCTGTGTCATGGCAAGGATATTTAGCGGGTGGCCTTGCACAACCGAGCTTCATATGACAAGATATACAAGGAACGGCTCACGTACAATAGCGTTGCCCTGTCCGTGGCTGTTTGGTTGTATCAGTGGCCACAATAAATGGGCCGGTCTCATTTTCCAGAAATTGTCGAAAACGATCCTGCTTCGATCCTTTTTGAGGAACTGGGCCACGCAAGAGAGCAAGGGTACGGTGGTTTTTAGCGGAGGGACGTGGGGTGGCCGCAGGAACCGACGGGTGGATTGCGGGAAGAGTAGTTGAGGGCAGGGCTGTCAGAGTACGCAGATTCAAGCCCTCAGGAACTACCATGGCCTGCAGATTGCTTGGAGGTGTTGGTGCTGATGCGGAAGATGGGCCTGCCAGAACCAGAGGCAAATCGCCGTGTTAGCGCCAATGCTTCATGGGCAATTGAGTGAATGTGCTTTGTACGACTTGGTGAGATGGATGCCAGTATGGCGAGCTGGGCGGAAGAGTAGCTCGGTATTGGTAGACTGCGGTTGTAAAACCTACCATCTTCTCTTCTATCAGCTGCTGTAGTGCCACCAGCACTGGCACCGGCAGCAACACTATCACCAGGGACATGGTCCATGCTGGGCTACGGTTCTGGGTCGAACTAGCAGATGGTTAAATTAGCTGGTGGACAGGGGTACCCAGCTTGTTCGTAGACTAGAACACAAGTTGGGTCAGCAGAGATGGACATATGGAGGGACATATGGAGGTGAGGAGAAAGAGAAGGAGAAGAAGGGGAATAAGAAAAGGCGGGGAGGGATGTGGATGCTCTCGTGTGTGAGAGAATCGATGGTTGAAGAGCTTAAAGACGGAGCGCACACATGTATGTAGGCGAGGCAGATGTCATAGAGGATGTCATGGAAGATAGCATCACAACGATGCACTGAGCTCTTGATCAGCTGCAGGTTAATTATTGCAGTAGCAGGTATCTGACCTATGGTGGTATGCAGCCTGGAGGTGGATAGACACAGTCTACGCCGCTACTGCTATTGGTGACTGGAGTGAGGTAAGGAGGACAGTAGAAGGGAAGAGACAAGGTAGGTACGAAGTGAACATAGCGAGAAAGAAAATTAATCCAATATTGCCTGTCAGTGATTGTCAGGTTGTCATATTGTCTGGTCGTCGTTGCCTACGTATGGTAAGTATACATGTGCTCCTTCCTCAACAATCATGTAACATATAGACTACAGGTAAAAGAGAAATAAGGTGATAAAGAGAAGTGCCTGTCACATCCATTCAAATTGTTATAGGTAGGTATTTGTAGGTACATACTGCGACGGCCAACCCATAGCAGTCAGGTTCACAATAATCTTGTAGGCAGGAGCGGTTGCTGTTATGTGTGTAAAGCACCCACACACGTCCATCAAACGTACATACATTAAATTAACTGGATGACATTTTGTACATCATACTACATGTAGGTAACCATGTACAGATAGATACCTACATGTATATACATACTTGAGTGCAGACATTAATTGTTGATACCTACATACCATGTATCTCTTAGACTCGAAGGGATTTAGATACACAGAATCTTTGGAATCGGGTTGAAGTGACCATTTTGCAAGGGTTGACACCAGGCTCGCATGATCAAGGAGAATCGCTACCATTGAAGATTACCTATAGGGGGGGACCCCGTTTTAGGGCATGCTGTTAGCAGAGATGCCGGCAGTATGGCTCTTTCTATACGAAAGGGTTATTCCAACAGCATACTGATAGGCCACTCTAGTTCCAGCCTTTTCAGGCGATATACTGTTGCATGTATAGCAATATTATAGTACTATAGCGATAATAGAACAATAAGGGAAGGGCTATTCGAACAGTTCTTTAAAGGGTTGCAGTTGCAGCTAGAAATAAAAGGGTAGGTCTAACCTAGTGCTATAGTCTGGTCGTACAGTTATAGTAATAGGGTTATAATTTCAATTATATGACCAGACTATAGCACTAGGTTAGACCTACCCTTTTATTTGTAGCTGCAACTACTACCTTTAAAAAGAACTGTTCAAATAGCCTTTCCTTTATTATTCTAATATTGCTATAGCATTGTTTTTTTCTATAACATTCTTATAAATCTAACAGTATACCGTCTAAAAAGGCTGGAACTAGAGTGGTCTAGCAAGTGCGCTGTTGGAATAACCTCTTCGTACAAAAGGAGCCATACTGCCGGCATCTCTGCTAACAGCATGCCCTAAAACGGGATCCCCCCCTATAGGTAATAACGGGCGAGGTTAAGGTATTAAACACATGCTCCCTACCTATGTACCTTTATACTTTGTAGTATTAGGTACTTCGTTACTCGTCTCTCCTACCCTGACCCTGAGCACTGACCAGAGCTTGACCAGAGCTTGTTCACCTCATCTCAGCTTGGTATCTTTCATGCACGCCGGCCTCACACAATCAGGTACAGCAGATGTGCACGCTATTGTCTTAAATCCAGGGTACCGTGCATTAGGTACCTACATGTAGTCGCGACTCATCATGATACCAGATGCTTAGAGTCTAGGTACCTTAACTAGGTACCTTCAATAGTACCTTAACTCTACTAAAGTAAGTACATGAGGTACATGACCTCAACTCAGAGGCCAGATGCCAGTCAAGATGTTGTCACTTAGTACCCATTGTCCTTAAACAGCGCCCTCAACGGCTCTCCCTTCTGCCAGCCCAAGATATTCTCAACCTGCTGCTCATACCACGCCTCGATAACATCGCCCTCGACATATCCCGTGTGCGGCGTCATAACAACCTCGCTCCTCCCCGACTCCCCCCATCTCGTGGTCCGCCACTCGCTATCCGCGGGCACGGGCTCGATGCTGTAAACGTCCAGTCCAATGCCTCGGATCAGCCCCTTCTTCCCGGCTTCGAGTAGCTCGTCTTCGTTGACGATGGGCCCTCGCGACGTGTTGACAAACAGGGCCGACGGCTTCATCTTCCGCAGGTCGCTTGTGCCTATGAGACCTCTCGATCGCTCGGACAGGACCAGGTGGATGCTAACTACATCCGCGGTGCTGAAGAGCTCATCGCGGCTGACGACCTTGAAGGTCTTCGCCCCGGTCTCGTCTTCCACTGGGAGTCCGGCGGCCTTGGCCTTCTCATCCGCCGCGTCCTGCGTCAGGTTTGTGCTCCAGGCAATTATTTTCATGCCGAAAGCTATGTGTAAAATCTTGGACACGGAGACGCCGAGTCTACCTAGGCCAACGGTGCCAAAGGTTTTCCCGGCCACTACAAGCTCTTGGAGTCAGTTCTCTATGTTGTCAATGTGGTATGGGCGTGGTTTGGAAATCTCGGAAGCCACTAGGACATGATACCGGCCTAAAACAGTAACCGTCATACTTATATATGTGTTGAAAACAGGAACATAATAACCCCGAGAATAACTCACATCCCACGGCGAATTTGGTCTGCCACCCCCCAGACTTTACCGCGGCATCGTCCTGGGGGATGTTACGAGCAAGGGCCAAAAGCAAGGCCACGGTGTGCTGCGTGGTACTATCGGGGCCAGGGCCCGGTTTTCCGTCCGTGCCAGCAACTTGTATGTCGCGAGCCCGACAGGCCCCGACGTCGATTGATGCGTTGCGCGGCCCAGTTGTAAGGAGCAGCTTCAAATTCGGAAGTCGGTTAACCACTTCAAGACCAAGCGTCAGCACTTTCGCGCCCGACGAGATCTGTGCTGGTTCTCAAAACACAGAAAGCTCCGGAGACACATCTTTTCAGGCAGAGCGATCTTCATCGCCGACATTGGTTGAAGCGCAGCACGTATGATGTATATGATTACTCACGCTCTGCGGGGAACGGCGTTCTTTCTCTCATGGTACCTGTATACTATCAAATTCTAAATTCATTCGGAGATGAGTGTATCATAAGCTTACAAATGACATTGAATGGCTCCAGCCTGTTGACGAGGGCATCCCTCGCATCCTGAGGGGTATCGGGGTGATTATACGGCAGCAGAGTGTCGGTAAATGTCTCTACCCGGTAACCAGCCGACCGGAGCTGTTCGAAGGGAACCTTCGAAATCTCTTGGTAATCGTCCAGAATCGCAATCGTAGGGAGCGACATGATTCCAAACTCTCAGACGCAGATGAAAATTGAATGTTTAATGGAAGAATCAATAAAAAGACGGCATCGACTTGGTTCGGTAACCCACATCTCCAACGGGAGATGTCGTCACTTAGACTATAAATGAGAGACTCGGCCAATATCCCCACATGCCTTCCTTACTTTTCCTTAGGTTACCGAGTGACCGGATGCCCATCTCGGTATCTCTTTTCCCCGATTTGACCCTTCTCCGCATTATTTGCTTCTTTACCGCAAATAATTCCGACCTGCCCCCTTACTTACGCCTGATGATTAATCTTATAATAATCACACAATATTTCCCCAGGAGAAAGAAGAACAAAAGAAGGGAGGGAGAAAAGCACATACGAGGGATCAAGACCCCATTCATCTTAATCTCATGTCAATTTCAAACCGCACCTCGTATCTCAAACTCTAGGGTAGGCTAAGTCTCAATCTTGTTATTCTTTATCCTCCTCGGTGCGACGATTGAATCTATCCCCCCATAGACGAGTATACAAATCGCCCAACAGCGGTAATTTAAGTATTTAGTCTATCAATCCGCAACCCCAATTTCCAAAACTCCACACCTTCGTCCAGGAGAAAGTCAAGATAATAAACCATAAAGGAGAGCAAAAGACAAATAAATAATCCGTATAATGCAAATTAGGTAATTACTCCAAGATAGTAGAGTTCTATGTTTATACCGCGAAATCAACCTGTTGCCAGATGGTCTATTATAATCAGGGACATAGTAGATAGATAATAAAAAAAGACGTTGCCGTTTTCTTTCACGGGGAGCCTTTCGTCTCCATTTGCTCTCGGGGCTTGCACAGCTCGTCCTCGTCCTCGTCCGTCACCCTGACCCAGTTCCCGCTCTTGTTCGTGTGTCTGACGAGCTCTATGTTTCTCGTGACGTTGATACCGCCGTGGCTGCATCCCGCGTGGGTGCCCGGAGAGGTCACGTTTACGTCGTTTCGCGTGCTCTCGCTGCAGAAGCCCATGTGTATCGTCTCCCTGTAGCGGCAGCCGTTGGTGCCGTTGCTCCTCCTGCACATTCCTCCCCCTCCTCCAAAGATACGCTCGTGGAGCGGGCGATAGGTCGGTATCGAGACCGCCAGCATGCCTAGCGTGATTTCGGTGACGCTCATGATAGCCGCGGGCACGGTGTTCCATGTCTGGTCGTCTTTGACGATCTGGAGAGAGAAGGGTAACCGTATTATGCTCACGATGCACGCACTACGACACGTAAGGACATGATTTATTAGAAACCTAAGGCTGGGGTATTCAATTTCAGGAAATAAGACTTACCTGACGCCCACGGCAAAGGTAGCCAGTACCATCCATCTCTTATATTTGGTGATGTGCAGGTCCCCAACTAAGGGGATTACCATGACCACGATGACGATGCCGGCAATGATGTTCATGACGCCGGATATGAGATTCCGCAGGCCGAAGTTGATGCAGAATTCTCGATCTTCCGACTCCCAAACATACTCGATCTTCTTACATTGGAAGACGGCGCCGGCGGCACCCGCCATACCCCATCCTATGACGAAGATGGACACCCCCCACACGCAGTACCGGAACTTTCGGACTGGGAAAGTCTTGGAGTATAGTGCCAATATACTGAATTTGATGAAGGAAATGGAGAGAATGTATGCCGCTTCGCTGACAATGGCCAACTATCTCACGTTAGCTAGATGCTTGCTTGTTACTTAATGCTCCACCCAAAAGGAGAAGCTTGCAGAGATATCGACACAGCATACACGCTATTCTTGACGACGTTGGCGATGATGACAAGGCGCTCAGGAACTTCATAAATAATATGGGACTCACAATCTGAATTTTATGGAAATCTTCAATTGTCGCCGCATGTCGTCCAATTCCAGACTGCGCGCCAACAACCCAAGCGATCTCAACCATCACGAAGAATATCCAAGCAGTGAGAAGAAACCAGTCACTCGTTTCCAGCCGCAGCCGGCCGTAGAGGAGCCGCCGGGAGAGGAATCGCAGAGCCATGATGATGACCGAGGCCACGCCCGTCAACGCACAAGCCGCTACGAGCCCGGGGGCCCGCGTCTCATCGCGATGCGCATCGTGCCGCCATTCGACCCCTCGCTCCGATGATCTAAAGCCCATCGTAGTGCCTCTATTTCGGTATTGAGCTGATCGACGTGCAATACCCTCCGTGAGCCGATCGAGGTCATCTACATCTAGGAGAGCTTTTCCGGATCGGTGTGTGACGGCGACCATCTACATATTTCGCTCGTGCGTTCGAATGAAGTGACAAGGGGGCGGAGAAATGTTTGCAAGTTGAGAAACTTGAATAATCAATGAGGAGCGTTTGCTCCTGCCATGATCTCCGCGATGGTTAACAAATTCCGTGGCTACCGGTAATAACTAAGACACCGACTGGATAGGTGCTCGGGACTGGGTCCCATGTGTTCCAACTTCCCGATTCCAATCGTCCGGCACTTCACGCACTATGTAGACCGATGATCCTCTCGCCTATCGGCCATGGCGCCAAAACACCGGAATGCCACGCCCCCTCCTTGCCTGTTTTGGTACGGTGACGCATGTTGTTGGTATGTCTAGAGAGGGTTGCTACGACGTCGTCCTCTATAAATCGATAGATTTAACTATCGCGGTGGCTGACCCATCCGCACAATCGGGCCGTTCAGTTTGTCTTGGTAAACAGGCTGCAGCCACGAGACCCGTTCATTGGCGCAACAAGGGGTCTAACAGAAAGCGCCAAGCAAATTGAAACCATGTCTTGACGACTATGACATACAACTTTGAGGTTGAGCGAGACGCCCGATTACACTATCCCGCCAAGGACGCGCCATGAGGGGCGATTTTGATTCATAGATGAACGGTGTTCTTGGATCAGAAGAGACATCGGCGACCAAGAAAACGCGAACAGAATCCCGCACCAACGATTCGCTTGCTTCGAATGCCGACTTGAGTGTGGCGTAGCATGCAAGGCATGCAAAGAAAATGGGCCATCAGGGATTAGTAAACTTGACAGGGAACTTGTCGCTGTTTCACAATGGCGACCCGCATAGGTGTATGAGAGAGTTAAACCTGCTCTTCTCAGCATGTCACATGAACCTCACGTGTCGTATGGGGTTCGTCTTGCTCTTCCTGCATTCAAATTTCTTCCCTTTGCTCCATGACGCTACAGTACCCCAGCTCATGCGAGATCTCCCCGCAACAGGGTAAGACGCATGGCAGCCAATTCGGATCTTTTTCGGATCGTCTCCAACAACAAACGTGGATCATATAAACTTTATCGAGTGTGGCGCTGTCGTAGTGTCGCGGGAATGGCATGCCCTGTGGGACCTCTATAACCGGAATTAAACAAAGGAAGGCTCTTAACTATCTCCGATTTTGCACTCCAGTCGGCGTTTGGGCGAGACATGTTCTCACATTTCTCCGGAGTTTTCCCCGTAAGCCTGCTTGCTGCAAATCTCGTCTATCTCCTTCGATTTGAGGTCGAAGAATACATAGATAAACCTCCCCCGTGCCGAGCGTTGAGCGAATTTCCTATAGCGTCCAGATAATGAAGCTGAAGATTATGATTATAGGCCGTACGAAGCCTTGCCGCGGATCATCGACACGGATATTTTTCACCAGGAGTCAAAGTCACGCTGCATGAGGGCGACTCTCGTGTTGGGGTAAGCCCTGATCAGGTCGAGAACGAAGGTCGATCTGGCATCCGTAGCGCCCTTATACTCCGACTCCAAAGCTCGTCCCAATCGTCTCTTTTGAAAGGCGCTCGTGCGGTTGAGGGAACGTGGATAGGACGATTACCTCTAGGTATATTGTAGTCAGCCAGAAGAAGATAGCTAGAAGCATACAGATAGCTAGCGCCTCTAGTTGCTCGGATTACCAAGACGAGGCTTTGAAAACTTGAGGGAAGGGAGAAAAAGGAAGAATGGGAGAGGAAAGGTTCGGGTTTAAGTCATTTCAGAGGCTACTCCTTATCATCTAAACGTTACCGATATATGTGAATAACTCGTGATAGAGCCCATTGCATAGCAAGCGCGATGCGGCAATGGCTCCCTTGTTGCTATGGGATATAGAGGCCATCATAGAGTATGTCGATAGTGCTAAGAACTAACAGTTCGGGATTCAATTTATTGGCCGCCGTATGCGCTTTGCATACATTCGTAGGTCATGAACTTCATCATTATTAGCGTTGCAGGCTCGAGGCGTTCGAAAAACAGGAACAAGTGAGGTATGTCAATCTAGGCAACAGATGGACAGGTATGCGTGCAAGACATGAATTACCGGGATCTATGGTGATCCTCGATGGCTTCTACTTTGTATGTCACTGTCACGCCAGACGAACTGTTCGTGCTGCTCATCATGAAATAGGTGGGAAATGTTTTCGTCATGTGCTTCAGGCTTCATGCTTCACGCGTGATAAGCGTGGAGGGATGGGTTCCTGTATGGATACTGTCAGGCGCTTGCGATGCCCTACTGCAACCGTGGACGTAAAGTTCGATAGGGAGTATAGTCTCTGCTATTATATAGAGGGGCGTTTCCTGTCTTCCGTCTCGAGAAGCGGCGTCGCAGTAGAACAGAAAGTAATGTCCATATTGAAAATTCCCAGTTGATTGAGCTTCCCAATGGAACTTATGAGATAAGGTGACAAGAAGACACCTGTCAGTCACCTGGCGTATCAGAGTGTCACCTAGGTACATACTCCAAGGTATTGGTCTGCTGCACGTGGCGTCCCATGACACACATGTACCTAGGCCGGTTTGTGTTTGTACCTTATTCTGTAACCATCTTATATGTACTTTGTAGGATAGTCGAGTTCTACAACCACTCATACTTAATCTATCATGCTCTAGCTTGTACCAAAAGGTAAGAGCGTGAAGATGTACAATACTCTAACGTATGGCTTCGAGCACGGATGGAAAATATATACGTACTTACTACCGCCAAGGCATTCCGATATTTCCGGCATCGGGAGCCGGACACGCTAGTCTAGTCTCCGTACATGTAGGTACATAGGCCACGTCCGTCAGGCTTACCAGAGTACCGATTACACAACATAAAATGACTCCCGTGGAGGTTTCGAACTTCACACGAGGTTTAATGTCACACAAAATGATACCCTTGTATCAATCAAGTAAAATAGTCTCTCGCTCTTGGGCTTTGGTTGTGCAATTTTCGCGACACAACCTTGAAGGCAGTTCGATAATTGCCGTTAGCCGAGTGTGGGGGGATAAGGTTGTCGAGTCACGTTGTAAAGTGGTGCTGCTCAGGAGTTGTTCGCAGGACCAATGTTGTTGCGCTGGTTCGATTCAAGTTGTTTCAATCTTACTGAAGATAATATGGGATGAAGAGTGGACACCGTCCCGTTGAGAGAAATGAGCCTAACCTATATGTACTTGTAAACATCTTGTTGCAGGTGTAGACAGAGCTGATCAGTAGCACTTACTTGACTAATACGCACGCCTCTCTTTTCCCATTTGCACAGTGAAGATTGCTGGTGCCGCCAGATGCTGGCCTGTGCCCCTCCAAATGGGTCATTGCTTCATAGTACCTACCTACTCAAGTAGGTAATTATAGGAGGCAACGGCCGACCTCTCTCCTTCCTCCCCTAGGCGGTATAGAGGCTATTGCCCTGTAATCTAAAAATCTACGTGCCTTCTTTTCGGTGTGCATATATATCTGGCCATTTCAATTCATCGTCCTTTCCGTCGACTGAATCAATCAGTTCATTTATTCATTCCATGCCCACCAATTCTTGTCCCTTCTGCCGACGTTGTCTTCTGAGAAGGTTCTTACCCTAAACAGCCTACCTTGCCCCGCTATAATTAGGTATAGCTGCAATCGAGCACCGCACCATCATCACTGCACTAACCTAAGGTATCGTTGCCGCACGCAGAGTCGTCTTGTGGCTGCCACGTCGCCCCGATTCCTCTAATACGAGTTGAATCCTATTCTCTATGGCGGCCAATCGTTTCCTCATCTGGGGAGGTGAGGGCTGGGTGGCTGGCCACCTCGAAGCCATTTTGAAGAGTCAGGGAAAGGAGGCGTACACGACCACTGTGCGCATGGAGGACCGCGAAGCCGTCAAGGCCGAGCTAGACAGGATCAAGCCTACCCATGTCTTCAACTGCGCCGGCTGCACGGGGCGCCCCAATGTCGACTGGTGCGAGGACCACAAGGAAGACACGATGCGGTCTAACGTGATTGGCACTCTCAATCTGACCGACTGCTGTTTTCTTGCCGGCATTCACTGCACCGTCTTTGCCACCGGCTGCATCTACCACTACGACGAGGCCCACCCGATCGGTGGTCCGGGATATAAGGAGACGGACCTGGCCAATTTCAAGGGCAGCTTCTACTCCGAGACGAAGGGTCACGTTGAGGAGGTGAGCTGCTCCCCGCCGTCAACGCCTTGTCATTCGTTATTCGTTACACTGAAACACGACTGACCCCGCTTCGCAGGTTATGAAATATTATACGAACTGTCTAATCCTGCGCCTGCGCATGCCTGTCTCGGATGACCTGCACCCACGCAACTTCGTCACCAAGATTAGCAAGTATGAACGGGTGGTCGATATACCCAATAGTAACACCATCCTGACCGACCTGTTGCCCACATCTGTCTTGATGGCCGAGCACAACGAGACGGGCATCTACAACTTCACAAACCCCGGCGCCATCAGCCATAATGAGGTGCTATCACTCTTCAGGGACATCGTCCGCCCCGGTTTCACGTGGAAGAACTTCACCGTCGAGGAGCAAGCCAAAGTGATCAAGGCCGGACGCAGCAATTGCCTTCTGGACACGACTAAGCTAGAGAATAAGCTTAAAGAGTACGGAATTGTACTGCCCGAGATACACGAGGCCTATAAGCAGTGCTTCGGGAGGATGAAGGCTAATGGGGTGAAATAAGGATACCTAGTAATCCCAACTGATATGCAACCATTCTCACCAGAAAAAGATGGGCACCCCAAGCAAAACGGGGGAACAGTGTTTCTGGCAGACGTCGGATCAACTGTCGAAGAGACATAAGAGTATGACCTAGTCGCCGACTTTAGCTGAAGAGCGTGAGGCTGAATGGAATGTGGAAAAGCTAGCCGTCTTGCTTCCCGATGTACTACTATCTAGCAGTTTGTGCAATATAGGTATTTTACGTGTTACCTAACCTGGCGATCAAGGTGCCGCCTCAAATCAGTTCGTCAACTGGTGATCAGAATAAACTGAGATTGATATATGGAAAGGGTGAGTGAGAGAGGGAGCAATTACGTGGCTTGATTGCTGTGGCGCAAGGTCGACATGTAACCTGGGAGGCAACCTACATGTACCCACGCTACATACCTAGATTTAACAAGATACTGGTACCTCTAAAGTACCAAGGCGTAGATTTGACGGTGCTTGGTTACTTGACCAAGTTCGTCATAGGTACCCCATCGAGCTAGGTACCTAAACTACATCATAAGTCGAACATTTTATTCTCTGCCTGCTCTGCTTCATCGCCTTTCTCCAACCTAACATTACCTTATCCGTCTGCAGCCTAGATAGATAGATACCCTTCGCTTGTGTAAAACCACTACGGGCTTTACATACTTGTCTGATAGCCGGTGTTTTCTTCATCCTCGTCCTCTTCGTCTTCTCCTTCTTCTTCTTCTTCGATACTTCGGAGCGTACTATTATTGTGCATACTTGGCCAAACGGGGGCACCCCTCTTAGAAAAATAAAATACTTACTTCGAGCCCCCCCATTCAGACTTCTTCACGGCATAAGCAGACCACCAGTCAACCTATTACAGTCAACCTATTACGCCGCGACGGGGGACGACTCCAACGTAGCAATAAACGTCATAGCATCATAACCTCACATCACATCACATCGCATATACACAACGGACGGACACAGATAAGAAATATGGTTGTTGACACCACCTACTACGACGCTCTGGGCGTCAAACCCGCCGCCACAGAGATCGAAATAAAAAAGGCGTACCGCAAGCTCGCCATTGTCCATCACCCAGGTGCGCATCGCACCGCCTCCCGTTTCATTTAGGCGCCGAGGCGCTCAAGTTCGTGCGCGATCGACGACGTGGCTAACTCTGCCGGGTCTCATCCAGACAAGAACCCGAACGATCCGACGGCGCACGAGAAATTCCAGACCATCGGCGAGGCCTACCAGGTACTGTCCGACAAGGACCTGCGGGCCGCCTACGACAAGTATGGCAAGGAGAGCGCGAAGCCCGGCGAGGGCTTCGTCGACCCGGCCGAGTTCTTCAGCAGCATCTTCGGCGGCGACGCCTTTGTGGACTGGATCGGCGAGATCAGCCTCATGAAGGATCTCAACACCGCCATGGAGATCACCACCGAAGACCAGGACGAGGCCAACTTCCCCGGCACGAAAGACGCCCTAGACGAGAGCGCCAAAGACGCGGCGGCCCCCCACAACGCTCCCGCACCCACAGTCGTCGTCGAGGAGGAGTCCGAGATCCCGAGCACGGCTGCGCCATGGTCCGAGAAGAGCGAGGCTCACGATGCTGCGACGAAGCAAAGTGAGGCATCCCATCCACCCCGGCAACCCTCCCCCACCCCGTCCCCCGCCCCCAGCCCTTCCGGTACATCGACTCCCTCGAGGCACGCTATTCCCATCCGGCCCGCGCTCATGGATCGCCCGTCCGACGACTCGCCCGGGGAGGGGCAGACCGAGGAAGAGAAGGAGATGCGGAAGAAGGACAAGAAGAAGGGGGGTCTGACGAAGGAGCAGCGCGAGAAGCTCGCAGCCTACGAAGCCGAACGAGCCATGGTCCGTCAAGAGCGCATCGATACGCTGGCCCGCAAGCTGGTGAACCGGGTGTCCGTCTGGACCGAGACGGACAAGGGACCCGAGTGCACCAAGGCCTTCCAAGACAAGACGGCTCTCGAGGTCGAGAACCTTAAGATAGAAAGCTTCGGCCTCGACATCCTGCACGCCATCGGCGCCGTGTACTTCTCGAAGGCGTCCGCCCTGCTCAAGTCCCAGAAGTTCCTCGGCATCAGCGGCTTCTTCAGCCGCGTCAAGGACAAGGGCACCTTCTTCAAGGAGACGTGGAACACCATCTCCTCGGCCATCGACGCGCAGCAGACCATGGAGGAGATGGCTCGCATGGAGGAGGCCGGCGGCGAGGACTGGACGGACGAGAAGAAGATCGAGTACGAGCGGAAGGTGACGGGCAAGATCCTGAACGCCGCCTGGCGCGGCAGCAAGTACGAGATCCAGGGAGTCCTGCGCGAGGTCTGCGATAGCGTGCTCTACGATAAGAAGGTGCCCCTGGGCAAGCGACTAGAACGCGCCCAGGCCCTCGTGCTCATCGCCGAGATACTGTCAAAGGTAGGACCTTCTAACTACGACTACTTTCTGTAGGGGGGGGGGGGGCGGGCCGGGGGGGCGAGGGGGAGGGGGGGGA
>MU396756.1:183906-200641 GCA_022578855.1 Nemania serpens
TTCGGTCCCAAGCATATTTTATTTTATTTTTTTCAATTTAATACTAACTAAAACTTCGTGACCCCCCCCCCCCCCCCCCCCCCTTTCGATTCCCCTTTTCGATTTCCCTTTTATTTCCTCTCGCTTTCCCCTTTTCTGCCAAAATTACGTGACGGACGAATAATAACCTCGTCATCTATAGGCCCAGAGATCGCCCGAGGAAGAGGGCGACTACATGGCGTTTGAGCAGCTCGTCGCCGAGGCGGCGATGAAGAAGGAAAAGGACTCTAAAAAGAAAGGCAAAGATAAGGAAGGGGGGAAGAAGAGGGGTGGTAGCGAAACCTCGGCTTAGATTTAATCTTTTTTTATTTAACAAAATTTTTTTTTTTTTTTTTTTCAAATTCTTTTTCACAAGGTTTCCCGACTCCCCCCTCCCGACTGACCTTGAGGAAGCAGAAGGAAGAAGAAGAAGCAGAAGGCCACGAAGCGAAAGGAAATAGAGGAACGGCCTGTTATGTTTGTCCGTCCGACTGATCCTTGCTCTTGCTCTTGCTCTTGATCTTGATCTTGATCTTGATCTGACACATTCTGTCAACTTTGAAATGACAAGCGGTGTGTTCCGACACTGTTGTTTTTATGGTGGATGTGATTGATTGATTGATTGATTCTCTGACTCTGCGCCGGGTCCCGTTTCGATCGAAATTAGATAGGCGAGTCGTCAGGTCAGGTCAGGTCAGGTAGGTCAGGCCAGTTCACATAGCATGCGCGGTGCAGAGAGGGAATCTTGGAATCTAGCATGGTAATAGAAGAATCCGACCAAGCCCCTTACCTTACCTTGCCTTGCCTTGCCTTGCCTTCCTATTTATTTGCACAGAAGAAGGGGGGAGCAGTGCTAGCTCGGGTTATTTATACAAGATGGCGGTTGAGGCGGCAGCGGGTCTTACAGACATATCATACCATATCATATTATGTGTGTCCTTACCATAACGCGTGTCTTTTCGTCCGCAGGGAGCATTTTGATGTAAGTATGAGATGTGATGCGATGCCCAAATTTATTTTTGGAGGGTTTTTATTTATATCTTCATAGACGGCCAACCCCGGAGAAGGGAACGTTTTGCAAAATGTCGGAGTCTACTTAAAGTTTAATTATTACTCTCGACCGCCACTTTACGTACAAGACTTACTTACGAGGGATTGGGGGGTTAAAGGGGGAGGAAGTAAGAATAAGCATGATATTAAAATAGACGGAAGGTTTTCGACATGGTTGGCTACCTTTTAATAATCATCTCTCTCTTGTTCCTTAATCTAGATAGATTGCGAATATTCTTTTTTCGCTTTTTTTATACTCTTTTTCTTTCTTTCCCTTTCTCCGTCTTACACCCATCATCTATCTACTATGTTGAACGATTATCAGCAGTAATATATCCGCCCGTCCGTAATAAGAAAGACTGCATACTCCGACAGTAGTATTATATATGACACGGTATATATAGTTATAAATATATATGTGTGTATGTGTGTGTAATGTATATCTATGACAAAGGCGGCAGCGATCATCTGAGATCCCTGCTTCATCTCCTCTTCATCTATATATCTATATATATACCCACGTCTACACCTATACCTTAATTCACGTAAGCCGACTGAGCACCGCTCTCTCTCTCTCTCCTACATAAACATATCCCAAATAAAAAAGCGTTTGAGATGAGTAGGAGATCCCCAGCCAAGTCCCCCCAGAGAGCTAAGCGTGAAAGCACAACGCCAATTTCATACATGCTTAGTACCCAATCCTGCCCAGTTCGTTCAAGCCAACGGCGGCTTAACTTATCATTTGCATCCACTATCCACAAGACTGTAAGAGGTCGATAGTTATTAGTCACGATCAACAATACGAGTAGATCTCACGGACAAGAGATAAACAAGAGTTTTCTAATCACCCCCTCCAGCGCCAACTCTGTCTCTATATATCCGCGCCAGGGACGAGACAAGACATTGCAAATGTAACTAACAAACCGACCTTCTTATTCCGGCGAATTCACTCAAACTAACAAAGGGGAGAGCGACCGATCACACTCGTCCCCCTTTACCGGGCGTTTTTTTCGTCTATGACGACGTCTCGTGGATTTGATTTGATTCAAGTCCTCCAACAGGAGGCAAACAAACAGACAAGCATAGAATGAACCTAAGGTAGGGTAGGTAGGTAAGGTTACAATGCAAAGTAATCCGTCTATGTACATACACCTTTTCCCACCGTCGTCGACTCAGGGACGACGGACGATCTTTCACTTGTTTCCGGCGGCTCGCCCATTCCGAGCTCTAGATATTTTGCTCGGCCGACTACTCTCTCTGGCCAGGCTACAAATGGGGGTATCATTACAAAAAATTGGAAAGAGAAAAAAAAAAAGACACTAGACGATCGACGGAGAATGGATTGGCGGTGCCGACTCCATTCTAGGGTAGTGTCCTGGGTCTTCAGTTGTTAATACAGCTGTGACGAGAAGGAAAGAAGAGGATAGGAAGTCCAATTAAACCAAATCAAAAGACGGCCAAAGCATGCCCACCCAAGGCTTCTCATCCCGAGGTATGTATATAACGCCGTCCCTGCCGTGCTTTATGCTTATGCGCCAATTGCAACCATGAATGATGGATAACAGAAATCAGTCTTACTGAGCGGTGATTGGTTTTGCTGAGTTCCGTCCACACGTTTTCCTACCCCCCATCTCTGGGAAGCTCTATGCCGCTGTCTCGGTCTTGGGGTTCTATGCCCCAACTCGTCGATATCCCGAGACCTTCTTCAAACGGCTTGAAGTCTATTGTAACCGTCTCGTCGGAGGGCACCAGCCTGGGATTCTCCTCTTCCTCATCCAAAGGATCCAAAACCCGGCCGCCCAATTGCACGTCACTGACTCGAACCTTATATTCGAGTGCCTTTTTCCCGTCCTTGATAAGCTCTTCGGTCCAGTCCATACATCGTTTGATGCTCTGGTTGATCTTTTGCGAATCGATGAGCATTTGCTGGTGCTTGGACAGGTCAAGTGTCAATCGCTCTTCATCACGAGGGCGATGTTTCGCATCCCGCTCGGCGAGGGCGCTGGCGCTCACGTCAGATGATGCGGAATCGGTATCAGAAAGCGATTCGTCTTCCGGTTCCTCGACGGGTACATCCTCCTCACTGAGATCTGACAGCCCTAGAGACCCGATTTCGAGCTCCGATGGAGCCTCAGACGGCACGCGACTCGAAGCGGTGGTGGAGGCTAGGGATAGGTGGCCAGCACGCGAAAGGCGTCGAAACCTTCGCAGTTCGGCCGTCTGTTTTCGGAGCTGACGCTCTAATGTCCGGTTGATGGCCTCGAGAGATGTATTTCTGATCTGCAAGTCCTGTACCTTGCGTTCCCGCCGTGCGTTCGCGATCAATTCAGTCACAGGGTCTGCCGGGGAGGCGGGTGACTTGGTCGGACTCTGCAGCACCGATTGATCATCGGGCGACTCCTCACTTTCGTGCTCCGCAAGATCTTCGGCAGCTTGAATGATGGAGGCCAGTGTCAACGGAGGCGGGTTCGCAGGGGAGAGGTTGACGGGAGGGAAGAGGCCGGCGATGGGGGATGCCATCGGTCTCAATGCCTCGGAGGGGCCATCTACCTTCACCCAACTACTGGAACGCGAATGACCGCCGGACCGCGAGGCCGCGGTGCCAGGACGTCGTCGTCCCGCAGTTGGCGGCACCAACGGGGGTGTAGGGGAGGCCAGGGCACGGCCAGGAGGAGGGACAGCAGCAGTGGCGGTGACAGCTGCATGACCGGTGCTAAGCCTGTGGGATGAAGGATGCTGAGGCAGCTTGTTTGGCGAGCTAGGTCGTTGTGAAGCCACACTCGAACGAACGGCGGGTCCTTTCGAAGTGGTGGCCGTGGTTGATCCCGACACACGAGAGACTACTGGCGGGGGCGTGGGCCGCAGCTCGGGCGTGCCGTTCGCATACATGAATTTGCTCGACACGCTCTCCTGGCTGCGGTTTGATGAACCGGGCGACAGCGGAGGTGAGAGCGTGGTGGGGCTAGCTGACTTTGGTGTGATGCCATTGCCATTGCTATTGCCATTGCCATTGGCGTAAAAGAATGTCGCGTTCTTCGGGGATGCCCCCTTGGACATGCTCGCCGGCCGCGACGGCTTCACATCGCTAGCATGGAAGAACTTGGAGTCCTGTGGATTCGCGGCATCTTGTCTCCAGGACGAGTTTCTCTCGGGACTGACAGCACTGAAAGTGACCAACGGTCTTCGCGGCAGGTCTCCCTGGATCTGGTTCATGGGGCTCGGGAAGGGGAAGGCGGATTTGGCGTCCCAGGGCTCGGGGCGGTCGTGGTTCGGGGTGCCATTGGGGGTGCTGTTTGCGCTGTCGACGCGACTCTGCCTGGAGCCCGAGCGAGGCGTGACGTTGCTGTTCAGGTGAGGACCGAAAGGGGTAGCCGAGAGGGGATCGTGGTCGTCGTGCAGGGTGTGGTTCGAGCTGCTGGTAGAGGTAGAGGCGGAAGTGGGACGTGGCTGGGTGCGTCTGGGCAATGGCGTGGTGATGATGTTGCTGTTGCTGTTGTTTGGGTTGGGGGTCTGGGGTTGGGGTGGTCTCACGGCTGAGGCTATCTTGGGGGTCAGGGGCGTCCGATTGATGCCCCTGGCGGCGCTGGCACTGAGAGAGGGCATCTGCGGGCGAGCATTGGCGGTGGAAGTGGTAGCAGCATTGGTGGTATGGGTCTCGTGGCCCATGGTTCTGTTTTCCTTCACAATGGGCGTCGGCACGAGAGCGACATTTTGGTCACGTAGCTTTATCGGAGGGGGGCGTCGGGCAGCGGTAAGGGGAAGTGGCAGCGGGCGTAGACGTGGGCGTGTTGTCGTCGTTGTCGATGTCGTCGATGTTGTTGTTAATTTTTCTGCTTTTGCTGCTGCTCTTCTTGCTGACGGTAGTGGTGATGATGAAGGTGGTGGTGATGGTGGTGGCGGTGGTGGTTGTGGTGGTGATGGCGGTGATGTATCGTCGGTCGAGGGATTTGTGGCATGTGGTGGTGAATGTGGTGGTATCGATTGGGTTGGCAGAGGTAATAGTCGTGGTACCGTACCTGGAGGAGGTACTGTTAGAGGTACTATTAGAGGTACATGTACTGCTAGTGGTGGTGTAAGTGGTGGCAGCAGCAGCAGCGGTGTCGTCGTGCCACTATCGGTGCCGCCACTGGTGCCGCCACGGGTGCCGCTGGTGCTGCCACTGCTATAGCTGCATGTGCTGTGATTGGTGCTGCCAGCCGTACAGGTACCTCTGTTCCTCGTCGAGGTTGTCGAAGTTCCAGTATGGGGTTCTTTCTTAGCAAGGGTTGACCGGCCCCGCTCTCCCGCTGTCGTCGACCAGACTGTTGTTGTTCTCGTCGGGGGTGTCGTCTTGTCGTTGTCGGTATCGTTGGTTTTGATATTTTTAATATTTTTCGTCCGGGTTGCGGAGAGGTTTGTTTTGTTCCCTGCCGGGTTGTTTTGGGGTTTGGTGCGATTGCTATTGTTGCTATTGGCTGCTTGGGTGGCTGCGTTCTGTCTGCCAAGGTGCATCGATCCCATGTTTTAGGCTAGGTACTTGGCGGGTATACATGCTTAGGTTAGGTACTCGGTATAAGTAAGTAGGTACCCGGGCGCTGTAACCCTACGGTAGCCCTATGGTTTCTGATGTTTTCACCTCCCCTTGTTGTCGTTGTGCGCTGCCGTTTGATTCGATTGGGCGACCCGGGATACATCTACCCGGGCCGGATGAGAATCTCCACCGTCGGGATTGGTGTAGCCACCTATCTAGGTTAGTAGAGTGATGACTGCCAACCAATGGTCAATGCGCTTTGTCGGTAGCTCAGATACTACCTCTAGGTTAGGTAGGTGAGTTTGATAGGTGGGGAGAGAGAAGTAAAGAGATAGGTGAGTAGGTGAGTAGGTCTGTGTAGATGGATGTGTGGATTTTTGAGAATGAGATGTTTCTTAGTATAAAAACAACCCCACGTCATTTCCTCGGTCCCTAAATAGGAGAGAACGAGGGAAATTATAATTAATTACCATGATGTGGGGGGGAATGTCCCTGGAATTGTAATACATAGTGTAGGTAATCGGCATGCTCTAATGCGCATGAGACGACTAATTAGTAGGTACAAAATATAATGGTAACCATTGTATATGCCCATGCACACCGCATTTTCACAATACATAAGCCAACATACATGATGTCTCAACTTGAAGTTACTCTCTTCTAATTCAACCCTACTAAATTTCCTTCTCTATGCTTCGTACAAAGTACATAAGCACGTTTACATCTACGACTTTCGCCTTTGTTCAGCTTTATTGGACAATTACCTACATGTAGAGAAGTAGCAACTGCGAGCCAATTACATAATGTCTCCAGAACGTTAGTATATACAGCATAAGCTATTAAGGAAACTTGAATTGCAAACATGCTAAATACCTACTTAGAAGGTATCAGCGAACAGCTGTGAACTCTGAACACTCAACCCTCTGGGCTCTCGAGGTCTATGACCGATATTTCTTACCTATCTTGTATTTAGTGAAGGAGAAGCCCTTAACAGACAAGATGGTTACCCTGTACAATCCAGAAGTCCAATTCTCGATATCTGTCAACTCTGGTGCCCGGATCTACCCGAGCTAGCGGGAGCATTCGAACGCGCGCATCAGGAGAGCCAGATGGGGTATTAGGACGCGAATTAGCCTGCAACGCCGATCAATATGATTAAGAAAAAGGGTAGGTAACTATAACAAACCTTACCTACTTAATAGCAAACGGACTCCTGGCTTCGTTTTTGTCGGCCTTCTTCCTAGCAATTGCTTACAACTGAGCAGCTGTATAGACAATACGGGGACTGCTGTCTTCCTTGATAGCCGCCGGGTTAAGACACCCTCGACAAGGTCCTGTCCACCTCCCGATCAAAGTAGGGCGTTCAGCAAGCCACCTTGTGGCTTGGCCAGAGACTAGGACCTAGCCACAACTAGGGGGTATGCCTTGATTTTCGCGCCGTTTTTCTATATATTTAGATATCCCCTTCGCTCTTGTATTATTAGCCCTTTTTTAGTCATGGTGATCTTCGGCGACTCCTCGCGAATGGATTCTGCCCCCCTTGAAAATACCTTCAAAAGTGATCTATTTGACTATTCTCTCAAATCTCTGTGATGTGCCTATGTAGGTCGTCAGAGTGCCGTAGTGCGTATGGCACGCTTCGTTTTACTATTCCGCGTTCCAAAAATGTCAACAGGGCGTGTACAGGAAAGTAGCTACCTCTCGAGCTTACCTGATAGATCCCTCACAATAGATTCTTTGTGCTAGAGCTTCTCTCATCCACAACATCAATATCCACAACTATGCCGTACACTTATCACTAGTCCCTTCTTCTTCACTCATCCAGCAACATTTTGCCTTCATGAATGAATCCTGGCCGCCACCCTGCTACACACTCCGAAGATTACACTGGACCATCAAATTGCGTGCACCACACCCCCTTCTGCTCTAAATTACTTTCAGGCATAAAAATGGCAAAAGACTTGAGAGTCAGGCTCCCGCAAGTCTCAAATCGAGTTCCAGAACCAGGGAGGCCCCCTTGTGCCCTATAAGCCCGAGGTCTGGAATGCTGCCATCATAGCCTTCTACGCAGGCAATCGGGTACTTGAGCCGCGATTGTTCGTAGTAATCGGGGTGGCGACGGTCCTGTCGACAGCCTCGAGAAACTGCAGAAGCTGGAGGACCTGTCCTCTATCCCGGGGGCCATTGAAACGAACGAGACACATGAATTCCCTGACTCTGTTGGTGATGCCGTCCGGGTCTCCGGGATATTATGGGAGGAGTTCAAGAGACTTAGGGACCGCACCGAGTTGAAGCAGATCTTAGTTTGGATACCGCACTGGCGCACTAAGGCATCTGAGATGAGGATCGCTTACATCATCATATCAGTAAAAGAAAAGAATGCTTTGCCGGATGACGTGGATGAAAAGTAGAGCGGCATCTAGGGGAGTTGGGTTGGATTAGTGAGATGGCTCCCTCTGTCAACAACTTGGCTTGTGTGATGGTACGAGGTTTACAGCCGTACTAGTTGAGCACTGTACTGGTCTGAAGGCGTACTGTTACAAAACTCACCGCCGTGCCGGTGACTATCGTACTCTTGAAGTCTTACTGGTCTAGCCTCTGTGCTAGTCCGTAGTTCTATCTCGTACTGGGCCTGGATTGCACTGATCGCGGATCGTACTAGTATGAGATCCAAGCCGTGCCGTACGTCAACATGAAGGCTATAACTTGCAGATACCCTATTATATAATACCAAGGCTGCTTCTAGCTAATAGCGGCATCGCTCAGGCACCTATAGTTCTCGTTAGGTAATGCTGCATTGTAAAACCTATCTTTTAGATACAATCGTGAACACTGTAGTCAAATTAGCTACAAGTACCATTCGTGCTTCCACACCATCGAGGACTCAAAACTGGATCGGAGCGTCATTATAACACTTCACAAGTCTAGCCTTCATTTAATGAAGTAAGCCCCTTATCTGCCGGAGTGCATAAAGTTTAAACTCTATAGTTGTAACAAGGGCTATTTATAGGGCTTGGAATGGTAGTGTCAAATTCAACTAATAATTCTCTAGGGTCTCAAGGTCCATAGTTCCCTCTCTTCCTTTGATCACCTGCGGACTATTTATGCCCAAAGGCTCCCATACAGAATACGTACAGTTTCCCATATGTCTCCAGCCTCCTGCTGTCTCATATAAATACCTGGTATGTCAACGTAGCTCTGTTCTTAGCGGCGGTTATCCTGTCAGCTGTCCTAATTGGGTTAGGCTTCAGTAGGTACTTGTGACAATAGTACCGCTAAAATGTCTTCTTCATCGTGAGAAAATACTACTAGCTATGTGGAGAGCATACCAACAACTAAAGTAGCATCCCGTGGTTAGCTAGGCTGAATAAACAGTTTTGGTTTATTTTGCATACAAATGTTGAAGTGTTGGATGGAAGCTTCCAAGACTGGAGGTTTTGGGATCAGAAAATAGAAGCCTCTATCCTAGTTGCGACCTACATGAGGGATGTTCTCACGTGACCTTCGTACCAGAGCAATGAGGACTAACCAGGTAGATCATTATGCAGACAAACTGATGCAGCCCCCCTAGTCCACCTGAGAAGCCCGTGCACTAGGTAGTATCTGGGCTTGCAACTGACTACCTAAAGTATATGACCACTGTACTACCTAATTTTGCAATTCAAATAACCATTTACGCAACGGTCGCAACCAAGTACATCTAGTATTACAAAATACAGAAAAGTTTAAGAAATAATAAGATACAACTTTTATAGTTTTTTAGTTAGCTTTTAAGAAGTTGTTTTAGTTATAAGATGTTTTAGAATTAAGTGAAGTAGAATATACCAAATAAGGCAACTAGAAGCTGCCAAATTAGGTCTAAGATACAGAGTGGTACTAAGGGGCCAGGTCCCGGCGGGTACAGCCGTTAGCTTAAGCTAGTCTATATTAATTGAAGCAATGTTCTAATTACCTAGCACAATGCAACTCCAGAGCTACCATAATTATCTTATAACTATATTAAGGGTGGGCAGAAGTAGCTTCGTAAAGTTCATCAACCATGGATCGGAGCAGAAGAGGTCTGGCGGTGCGTGTAGCAGAAGAACGGCACCAAACGGTCGAGAGCTGACTTTATGGTTATTAACAGGGCAAGCGGGCAAGCGGAGAGGTACATAGCCTATAGGGAACTTGCGAGGTACAACGTGCCCGATGACTCGGAATCCCGGGTATTTATGGGCTCCTGTAAAGCAGCGACTACAAACTAAGTAAATGTTGTCAATTGCTGAAATATGATAACAGGCCAAAGCTACCTAACCGCAAGGAAGAAAGCCGATTATTTTCACCTGCTGTATTTGACATCGCATTCATTCGGTTTTGTTCTGCTTACTAGGAGATTCATGTAAGCCAACCCCCTTCCCCCTCCTTTTAGTATGTTTACCGCGCCGCTGCCAAGTCTGACCCGTTGTGTTGATATTTCCATAGTCCTACGGACTTTATGTGGGATTTCTTGGCAGTACTGAATCGCTCGCGACCTCCTCGATTGAGGCAGGGAACAAAAACTTCTCCATCGTAGTCGCAATCCTACAGGAGCAGTGATCAGCCATGATGATTCGATAGACGGGAAAACTATGTAGATCTTACGGAGCTTTTGAATCCTCTAGGAATGTACACTCATACACTACCGAAGATGAAACAGAGAAGTCGAGGTTGAGAAACTGTACGTAGCTTCTATGACTAAGGTAGGGATACTCCAGACACACGTTGACCTTGAGGGCCGACCTCGAGGGTCTCTAAACACAGCAGGGGCTATACCATGATCGAGAGATTGAGAGACTAAGACTTCTAACTTGATCTTCTATATAAAGATGTTAAATCACCCTGTTCTCCAATTGCACTTCCAAAGCTATCTTCCTATTACACCACCATCATCACCACTATTCAGTCTGCTCGTCTCTAAATCTACACTACTTTACACTATCAACATGCAGTTCAGCTTCGCCACTATTCTCGCCGCCCTGGCTATGGCTACGGTCACCGAGGCGCAGTCCGCGTGCGTTTACATAGAAAGCCTCGGCGGCGCCTGCAATTGGCAATTCCCTTTGAAGTGCATGGTTCAGGAAAGCCCATTCCCCGGAACAGGGAAGGTCACCAAATGCTGTGTTCAGGGAACCTCTTGCTCAGGATAAACGGTATTACTACCCTAGCAACCCGAGTATAGTTCGTTTGCCTAACTATCGTTATAGGTTGTCGGCAATACATACGCATCTCGCTCCTCTGAACTAGCCGCAATTTCTCAGCTGTGGCTGTGGTGCGCTTTCGGACCTACAACGCGGGCATTAGTCGGGAAGAAGATGAGAGCGGCGATTTTCTATGTTGGAGGCAAGGCAGTCTTTAGGGTCGATGCAATATTGAACACTTAGAGCGGGGGACTCCATTTCCAGATGCTAGAACTTACACTTCTTAAGGCTCCAAGACAAATACTACGACATTTATATGCAACATTGGCGCATCGCCGCATCTATCGATCTTCCCAAATGTCTCCAGTGTCTTGTCAATCCACGCCTTTACCATGACTAGGTCTTTTATGTCTATAACGCGTATTAATAAATGCTACTCAGACTCGGGGCACATCTTGCAACTTTGTTCGCACAGCCTCCGATAGCTCATCTTCTGAAGTAGCACATAGCAAGGATCCTTGCTCCGCGAATCAAGGTGCCAGCCCAAGTCCACGGCTCGCTCTGGCCACTGCGGCATCCTTGGTAACACAAGAGAAAAACCATCTGGTAGGCCTAGGGTGTTCCGCGAAGGGGGGTTAAAGAAGAAGGAGCTGCATGCCCCGGCGGCTCAACGGTTCCGTTTCCCTGAATACGGTGCATCGGTAGAATGAATGTGCGGCAGGTGTCGTTGGCAAAACGGAGGCTGAGCGGCTCCCCGCTAGTACTCTAGGGCGAATCATTTTTCAGGATTCAATTTTCACTCGTTAAATCCTGATGCAGGTACCGGCTTCCCGCTCTGCAAGGGTTACGGCCGTTTTGTCACGGAATAGTGGATACAACAAGGGTCTAAAGCATGCTAGGTTACTTAGGTAATAAGTTACTTAGTACTTAAGAGTACTAATATAGGCTTAATATGCTTAAGCTATTTATAAAAGCAAGTTAAAAAACTTTTAATTATATAAATAAATTTTAGCTAATAAGTTAAACTAAATATTATTTATAGTTTTATATTATTAAAATATTAGTTTTTTATTTTTATTAATTTTTTTTATATTTTTATTAAAGTAATAAATTTATATTAAGTTTAATTTATTTTATAAAGTAAAAAAGCTTTATACTTTCTTTTTATATACTGTAAATATAATACTGGATAAACGGTAATATTAATACGGTTATTTAAATATAATTTGCAAAAAAAAAAGCAAAAACAGTGAAAATGGCAGGCTAAAGCCGGGGCGCCTATATTACCTGTGAGAGGTGCTGTCGCAAGGTTTAAAGCTACCGAAAAAGTTATGCCGAAACTTTAACGGGAGCCGTGCACACCTAGGCCTAACAAAGGTAGATAAAGGAGTCGAAAATTAAACCTATATAGCGAGAGGCTTGTCTGTCTCTTTTACCAACCACTCTAACCACTCTAACTACTCCAACTACGAAAATAACTTGGACGTTTAAACACTTATACTAACAATTAACCATAATGCCTACATATAACCTAATATTTAAAGTAGCTATTTTATAGCTTTTAAAGCGTTTAAAAATAAATAATATCGATATTAACTACTTAATAGCTATTAAATATATATATTTACTTAATATATACTGTTTAATTTATTTGTATAACTAATAATTAAATATTTATAAAATTAATAAACTATTATAGATTATATAAATAAATTTAATAAACCTTTAAAATAAAAATAGCTTTAAAGCTTATTTAAGCAGAAAAAGTATAGCTAATAAATATATAAAAGCTTTATTAATAGCTTAAAAGCTATTATAAAGCTTTATATAATAATATAGCTATTAAAAAACTTAGTAGTAGGTAATAGATATAGCAAAAGCAAAAAGCAAAAGGTAAAGCTGGAATAGACGGCTTGGCGGCAAAATTAGGAATCGGTAACAGAATTAAGAATCGGCGGCAGCAAATTAGCAAAAAGTAGCCAGAAACATATCACTAAAATAAGACACAGTATCTAAGTCTTCCTAGACACAGTAAATAAGCTAAAGCCTAAAGTAATAAATTTAATTATTTATATTAATTTATTTTATTTTATAAAGCAAAAAAAGCTTTATATTAAATTTAATTCATTTTTATAAAGCAAAAAAAGCTTTATACTTTCTTTTTATATATTATAAATATAATACTAGATAAATAATAATATTAATATAATTATTTAAATATAGTTTACTAAAAAAAAAAAGTAAAAATAGCAAAAAAAGCTGTTATAATATATATATAAACCAAAAGCTAATTATAAAAATATTATTAAAGTTATTAAAGAAAAACTATCTAGTATTTTTTGCTAAAATAACCTATATAATAGTATAACTACTAGATAATTAATCTATTTTTTAGAAGTAATATTATATATATAAATAAGTAATATAATAGTTATTTCTTTTTAAAAAAAAATAAAACGTTTATATTTTAATTAATAAATTAACAAGCTATAAATTAGCTATAATAAGCTATTAATAATATAAGCTTTATTTAATATCTTTATTCTTTTTTTTTGTTTTACTTTTATAAGCTTTTACTTTTAGGTTTTTATTTTTTAAGTATTTTAATTTTGTTTTATAAGTTTTAAATCTTTTAACAAAAAAATTAAAAATTTAGCTGCTAAATATTCTATTTCTACATTTTAAATATAAAATATACTTTTAAGGTTTTTTTAATATATTAAGCTATTTTTGTTATTATATTTTTAAAGTATTTTTTTACTAATTTATTATTAGAAACATTTTTAAATATTTTATATAGTTATTTTCGATTTATTATACTTATGTTTTTAAACGCTTTATAAATAATATTTTAGATTTATGCTTTAATAAAACCGTTAAATATAGCGTTTTTAAAAGCTTAAGCAATTATAGCAAAATTTATATTATTTAAAAAAATATCTTTATACTATTTATTTATAAGTTTATATAATTGCTTATAAGTTTTTTTATTAATAGCAATAAATAGTTATAGTACTAAATTATTTTTTATTATAATAAAATATACTATATTATTAATTTTAGTAATAATAAAGTTATTTTTTATTTTAATTATTAATATTAATTATTAAACTATTAATATTAGTTTTTAAACTGTTAATATTAATTATTAAACTATTAGTTATTAATAACTTATAAGCTTAAAAATATTATATAAAACTTTTAGTTTTATATTTTTAGCTAATATATTAATTTATTTTTTAGCTGGCTTAAAAAATAAAATATCTTTTTTAAAAAATAGTATATTTAAACAACGTCTTTTTATAAATATTTTAAAGCTGTTAAATTCTTTATTAAATTAATATAATATTTTTTCTTTATTTAAATATTTTTTTATAAACTATTACTTTTTTTTATTGCTAGCATAAGTATTAAGTTTTATACTATATATAGTATTACTAGGTTTTTAAAGTTTAATAAAATAGTTAATATTTCTATAGCTTAATTAGTTTACTAATTAGTTATTATTATAAAAAGGTTTGTTATATTTGCTATATTTAGTTTAAAAATAGTTAGTAGCTATAAAATATTAATTTTACTTAAGTTTACTAGCGTTTATAAAATAACGTTATTAATAATATATATTTATATAATATCTATAGTTATTATAACATTTTGTAATAAAATAGTAGCTATAAATATTATAAGTTTTATTTTAGTTGCTATTATAAGCGCTAAAACTATAAATTTTATAATTATTACTACTAATATAATATTATTTGCTAATATTAGCACAATTTTTAGCTAAAATGTTATATTAATTAATATTTAATTTATTTAAAAAATATTAAATTATAATTTGTTATTTAATTTTTTACGCTTTTTTATATTATTAGTTAAAATAAATATAAAATATAATAAAAAATATCTTTTATAAAAGATATTATTTATTATTACTTATTAGTACTAAAGCTATAGCACTATTTTGTTTTATAAAACAATAAATAAAAATGTTATACTTACTGCTTAGATTTTTTATTAAAAAATTATTAGAAATATACTATAACTATAATTATTATTTTTTATAATTTATAATACCTTAAAAAGTTTAAAATTAACTTTTATAAAAGTTAATATAGTATTATCTGCTTATTAAGCTATTATTTCTTAAAAAATAGCTATATTTAGAAATTCTTTAACTAATTTTTATAAACTAGTATTAAATAGTTTATTTAATAGTTTAACTTTTATAAGATATTTTATTATATATAAAATATCTATATATAATTAAAAAAAAACTTTGCTAAAATAGTTTGCTAAAATAAGTTAACATATTAGATTTATTTAAAAGTTATTTTTAATTATTCTAATATATTTTATTAATTTATTAGTAAATATTGCTACTTTTTTTTATTATTTACTTTTTTAAACTAGCTTGTTAATTTATTATATAGCTATAATAAAAAATTTATATTTATTAAAACATTATTTTTTTTTATTATTATATTAATAAAACATTTAAAAAAAATGCTTTATTAAAGAAATTATATAATGCTTAAATACTAAATACTTTTTTATTTTATAAAATAACTATTGCAAAAATATTAATTATTATATAGTTATTTTTATAATATAAATATTGTTATTTAATATTATATATTATTTTAATATAAAATTATTAAACTTAATTATATATTTTATAAAATAAAATTATAAAATTGTTTTAGTATTATTAAAATTATAATAAATAAAATAGCAAAATATTATTAATAAATAATAAGTTGTTTTAAATAAGAATTATAAATTATTTTTAATTTAAAAAAGTATATAATATATATAAAATATATAAACTTATATATTTATTTTTAAAATAACTTATACTATTTTTTATTTATTTGCTATAATAGCTATTATTGCAAGACTAACAATATTATTATAAGTTTATAATTTTGCATAATTATATAATAACTTATACTAGATATTATATATATTTACTAATTTTTTAGCATTTTATATTAAAATATTTCTAAAATACTATTAATTATATATTAATAAATAATCTTTTTATTTAATTAAATATTTAAGCTATAATTATTTGCTTTATTTATTAATTCTTTTATTTAAGATTTTTTTTATTTTGTAAAATTTTTATTTGTTATTATTTCTTTTAATAAAAATTTGCCTTAGTTTTAAATATTATTTATTATAAAAGTTTTTAAACTTAAGTTTTAAATATAGTTAAACTACTAATACTATTTTATATATTTTTTAATATTTTAAAAAGTTTAATTTATATAATAAATCTTTTATATATTTAATAATTATAAAAAATCTAACTTTTTACTATAACTATTTTTTTAAAGAATTATTAAATAAGTAATATTTTTTATATACTTTTAAATATACTTTATTACTAATATTAAATTCTAATAGCTAGTATATTTATTATATTATATTTTTATATTTTTTTAATATATTTTTAAAACTACTTTATAATTTATAATATCTTTTAATACTTTAATTATTAATAAAAAAGTATTAAATTTAAATCTTAAAATAACTTTATTTAGTATTTATTTAATAATATTTTATTTAAAATTATTTAAATAGTATTAAAATAATATTAAAATAAATATTTATAAAATATTAAAATTTATATAATAGTATTTAATAGCAATTTTAACTTTTTAGTTTTTTTTTTTAATTAACTATTTATTTAAAAGTAGTATATTATTAAATACTGCAGTTTTATTTTTATTTAGTTAAATAATATTATTTAAAATACCAACAGAAATTTAAAGCCTTTATTTATTATAATAATTTATAAAATATTTTAATTATTAATTATTAATATATATATTATAATTTCTGTTTAATTTTTAGCTATATACTTAATATTATTAAGTACTAAAATTATCTTTTTACTATATTTATAAATTATTAAGCAAAAACTATTATAAAAATTATAATTTAATAGTTATTATAGTATATTTTTTAAAAGATTTTTTAATATTTTAACTAT
>MU396757.1:0-47034 GCA_022578855.1 Nemania serpens
CGCGGCCGTGCCTTAATAGCAAGGGTTGCCCTTGGTCAAACCCGGAACCGGGGATTTTTAAAAACCCCACTTTGGCTAACAAAAAAAAAAACAACCCCCCCCCCCCCCCCCCCCCCCCCAGGAAGAGCATAGGGCTTAGGGTTTCGTAAAGAGGACTGGCATTACCCCTGCCTTTGGCCTTCCGGTCGCAGAAATCAGAGGTAGGTACTTCGTACGCGTGTTGTTCGAGTTTCCGAGCTGCTGGTTACATGGAAGAATGCGATGAACAACTCGCTATTAGATACAAAGTCCCAAAACCAGGTAGGATGTTTAGCAGGGAAGCCAGGCAACTAACTGGGCTTTTAAAGGTCCCGAAGACCATATAGGTATTGTTGCGGCGGACAGTCAATCACCAGTTACCCGGCTATTGGAAGACCCCTCGCCGGAAATACTCAAACGACGTTGGAAGCAAAAGAACTAACTAGATAAAGATTTATATAGTAGTGTTGGAATGCTGAATATAATTAGTCGCAAGATTGAAGAAAGGATCATATCTCTTCACACATTTGCCATGGATGAAGAAACAATCCATTAGCTAATTAGCTTAACAAGTGAAACCAGGTGAATCCACGAATGGACATGCCACCCTTGGACTCGTTTCGGACGACACGATACAGCGTCTGACGGGTTTCTGTTTCTCTCGCATCCCGATCGTCCGTCTTGACGACTGCACCAAGTATGAGAACCAAGTCAACGACCGCTACTCAAATAGCAACGAGCACAGTTGAGACAAGTCAGCAGCCCCAGAGAACGAGACAGTCACAGTGCCATCAACCGCTTCAGCGACTATAGCAATCGCTTCCGCAGCAGCCAAAGGGACTTGGAGTAGAGACAACCTTCGAGTCTCCAAAACTGGGAATCAGAGTTGCGCCCGGAATCAAAGCACGCCTACCCCACCCCCATGGACAAAACGCACTCTTAGCCCGGCAATATTAGGAGTCATACTAAAATAAACAAGAAGAAACCGGTGTATTTGGGTATCACGCAAGTATGAGTCTACGGACGCCAATCCCCATAAAAAGACGCCATGAATTTGAACAAAACGAAGCAAAACCGCCATCATCTCTCCCCGCACCAACGGTTCAGTCAGTCAGTCAGTCCTCCCAAGATTTCAAAAAATCACCCAAGTCCAAATCGCGCCTCTTGTTCGATGGGCGTGTGAGTCGCGATATTCAACGCCACAATCTCATCCTCTTCGTCGTCGTCGTCGACGGCGCCGAGACCCGCGACGCTCTTGTGTCTCGTTCCTACCTGCACCGCGCTAGATGTCGGACTAGGAACCGCGGAGGCGCTGGCTTCGGTCACAACAGCAGGCACGGAGGCTGCCTTTTGCGTCCGGAAGAGCGCGGCATGTTCTTCGCGCTCTTTCATTAACTTCTTCTCGGCTTCGATCGCCTTGTTCCTCCTATCCTCGACCTGCTCCTTCCTCACTACTCTTCGTAGGCCCTCGGACGCTTGAATCAAGCCATCGATGCTGATTGCGTGGTTGGTCATCTGGTGGTTGATGTAGGTGTAAATCGCGGCAGGGCTGTCGCATTGCAGCAACTGTTGCTCGTTCAGTTTTAGGAGAGCTAAAGCAACCTGAAACAGGAATGTAGAGCCATCACTGATGCAGAGGACGACATCCCAGACACGGAAGAGGGCTTCAGCTGAGAGGCAGTCCGTGAAAACACTGAGGAACCACTGGAAAGTCAAAGCCTCAAGCTCGATGCTGAGGCTTTCCAGATGCTGAGAGAGCTTTGGGAGCACTACTGCGACGTAGTGTCGCAAGACGTTCTGGTCCGCGCGGGATGCCAATAAGCTATGGTCATAGTAGCCACGAGGTAGAATGTGCTCAATTACGGAGACCAGGACCCAAAACGTATCTTCCGTAGATGGCATGATAAGCAGCAAGTTGGCCGTGATGAGATTCATGCCTTGGCAGTATCCAACTTCAGGGTTTCGCCGAGCATAAGCTCTCAATACCTCGCCGAGTTTGGCAACTCCCGGACCTCGGCGGAAGAAAATGTTGTCCGTCAGTGTCCTATGTACATCCATCTCGATCTGTGACACCACCACTGGATCATCCCCGTTGCTAGACCTCGAAACAAGATCTTCATAGTACCCTGGTATGCGTATCGAGAGAGCACCTGAGCACTCGGCCCATATTTTGGGGCGATTCGCAACTGGAATGCCACCGAGCACAAGGGATCGAAATTCTTTCCACTTAGCTCGGCCAACTTTGCCTTTAACCCCCAAATCAGCAATACCGATTGTTTCCCCATCTGTAAGTTTCGCCTCGGGAATCATCACGGGTGCCTTTTGATAGCGGGCCTCCGCCGCAGCGGCAGCGGCAGCAGCAGCAGCCTCCCCTTCCCTCCGACGCTCCGCTCTAACCTTCCGTAAGAATTCATTCCATCTGACAGATTTTTCTCGTTGCAGCGCATCATGAACATCGCTCAGCTGCTTGAGCAAAAGCTTGACTGGTTCGACATCCTCATGAACGAGCGTTGCAGACGCCTCCTCGTTCACCTCGATGGTTGAATTACTATTCAAAGCCGCCGTAGTGCTAGCCGGTGGGATAAAGCCGCGATCGTCGGTCGTGATCAAGGCGGGTGACTTGGGTGGTTCGCTGCCTTCGAGGACCTCTAAGCTAGAGGCGGCAATAGGGGTATGTGAGAGAAGTTCAGTTGGGACCGTAGTAATCTTGAGATAATCCTGCCATTTCTTTGGTTTGCCTTGGTCTAGGACGTCCTCGGCGGAATTTGGGGTAGTTGGGCGGTCGTCACCCGCGCTACCACGAGTCGAGCTTGCGCTATCGTCGAGGGAGCTAGGCGAAATGCCAGATCTTCCCCCAGTCAGCATCTCTGCCCGACCGCCATGCTTCATCTGGGCTGCTGCCTGGGCAGCTTCCCGTTGCCTCATCTTCCGCCGCTGATCATAGATGAAGCCAAATCGATCGGTGAGATACTCAGCATTGCCAAGATTATTGTAAATATGTGTCAAGGTAGGTGGTTGCCCCTCGGGGGAGAAGATCGTGTCCATCTCAACTGGGACATAGTTATCAGGTCTTGTGTTTGGTGGACTTTCCGGAGACGTCCCTAGGCCTTCCCGTCGTTCGTATTGCTGAGATCGTTGAACCAAATTTATAGAGGAAGGTGTAGACCGGCGCATGGACATCAGGGCCTTCGGGCCGGGCTGCGATGAGTTTGCACGAGCTGATGCGCTCGTCTTGGTGCTTGCGGCGGAAGAGGTTCGCAAAGACCCGCCTTGTCTCATCGAATCCGAGCGTCCCCTCAAAGAGTCGGAATCAGCGCGGTTCGAAGCCCTGCCAGCAACAAGTTGCAGAGCCAGGCTTGCAAGCGAACCCGAAGGTTTCCTTGTCCCTTGCCCCGAGTAGATGCTTGACGCTCGACTGGAGCTTTGCGTGGACCCAGGCTGGGGCGGGACGAAGAGATCTTCCTGGATGGGTGGTCGTCGGTCCCCTGTTGTCGGAGCTCGTATGGCGGTCCTAACCCCTTCGCCATTGATACTCGCCGGCCTGCTCGTCTTCCTGCCGGTGCCGTTGCCCCATAAATAGTCTTTCCAGGCTCTCATTGTTCCCCCTTTTTCCTTGGACGTGTTCATCCCGCTCGCCCTCAGGGTGGGCTCCGTATCATGACCAATTCCTAGACCTGTGTATGAAGGGGCCTGTGAGAGCGAATCACGCATCGCGTCACTCATCATACTCGATAGACCTTCGTCTTGCCCTCGTTTCGACTGATCTTGCGCCTGCAGCTCCTGCTCTATCGAGCGCAGCTTCTGCTCTAGCTCTAGATTCGATAACCCACACTCTAGTATTATCTTTCTCAGGGCTCTCTCGCGCGCATCGGCCCTTTTCCGCAGATTCGACAATTGCAGGTCGCGCTGCGCCAAGTCTTCGGCGATCTGACGGACCAGGTTGACAGGGCCGTACTTGGCTAGCAGTCGTTCAATATGTTGGTCCTCGGCGAGGTGGAGAACACCAGGGACCTTGCGCGCGGCGACAGGGTGGTCTTCGAAGAGGGCATTTCGCGGGGATCTCGTGCTGTCCAATGTTGTCAAGCTCTCCACCTTGGACATGGCGTCGGTCTGATAATTAGACAACCGTGCCGGGGCATGATGGGCTGCGTCGGCGCGCGCGTCCGGTATCAATGACTCGTCGTGCTGGGTCTGCTGGGGGGAGAAGGATGGAAAGGAGGTCAGCGACTTGTCCGTGGCGATGGAGGACGCAGAGCTCGACGGCTGCGAGGTCACCCTCCGCGACCGCGACTTTGCACGACCGCCGTATCCTCGATAACTTCTAGTCGAGACGGATGATAGCTGCGACGTGCTCCTTTCCAGAGGGGCAGCTTGCTCGGACTCCATGTCGCATGACGGCTCCGCATCTCGGGTCTCGCGCCCTCGTCTGGTCTTGTCGTCGCTCGCGTGGCTGGCTCTGTTGGAAAGTTACGGGTCAGGGTTCAAGAGAAGGGAGAAGGAAGAGATGAGGGGAGAGGGTGTGAGCGAGCGTATAGGAGAGAGCGTATATGACAGAGCGTATATATGAGAGAGGGGAGGGGGGAGACAGAGAGACAGTTGAAGAAACGAGGAGGCGTAGGAGGGAAGAAAAGGGATACACCCTGTCTTAGATAGTATACGAGGTCAGAGAAGGCAGAGACGCAAGACATGACATGACAGCTTGAGACACGTAGATAATGGGTATGATGTAGGCAGTATTATATGATGCTGACCTGGAAGGAGGTGGAAGTAGATGTAATGTAATAGGTATGTAACGAGCACGTGCGTTAAGCAGGTATGCTGGGTATGCAGGTATGATGATGTAGTTTGCAGGTACATGCTACCTTATGTACTTAAGTACGGGCTTACACTGCCAGAGACTCGGCCCGAATCGATCGTTGGCCACCCGCTAAGCCGAAAACCCCGCTGGCCAGTTAATTGCATTTTCCTCGATACATGTGGGGTGCGCCTAAGCTGTAGACAGATGAGGCATTCTGTGCGTGTATATATGCGGGCATCTAACCTAGACGGGGTTCTTGTTTTTCCAAGTCGTGTCCAGAAATGAGACCTCGTATATAGAATCGCGGGGAATGAATAAGATATGTTCCAGTTTTCTTAGACAGAGTTGTAGCTTTTGTGGGCAGGGCAATTGGGAGGGACTTCTATAGCAACCCAGACAGAATTAAAAGAAAAATATCTAAGAAAGAAATGTAATAAAAAACGGACAGAGGAGAGGGAAGATATTAGGAGGTGCAATGGGGCAGGTTAGCGACAGATAAATGCGGAACAAGAAGCCATGCGTCACTTGTAGGAGCCGATAGTCACAAAAAGTACCATATCAGATGGTAGACAACCTGAACAACATGGCCAAAATCGGTCTGTAACAAGTACAACCTGCTTATTATAGCATCTATAACAATGCCTCATCTCTAGAGCGTCCATAATTACTTCGTAACTCTAGAAAAAAACGCGCTTTTAAAGACGTATGCTGACAACCAGAAGTCATCTTGAAAAGCACAGAAACGCCAAGATCTTAGCTGTGATGACACAGCTTTCTCTCGAGGTTTTGAATATACACATTTTATGACAGCGAAATGGGTAGTATAATTACACAAATGAGTTACACAGCAAAATTGTTGCTGTTGTTTTTCCCCTTCAACCGTAGATTCCAGGCTCGAGGGCTTACGCAAAATCAAATGCGTATAAGGAGGAGGTTAGAAATACCTTGGTTTTAGTCAGGAAAAAGGGCTCGGTTAAAACGTAAACAAAATTATAATTAGCAAGAAGTGTCTAATAGCTAGACAAATCAAGCGGCTTCATACCGGTTTACAACGAGATGATTATTAAATCCATCTAGTTAGCTCAAGTATAAGGTGTGGCAATTTTCCGTCTATCTTTGTGTGAGAAATCAATACAATTAGCTTCTTCATCGTCAGCACTGTAATTAGCTTGGAAGATCAGAATCGAAGTCTTTACAAGGGCGAGTTATCGTAACGAAGAAATTGTCTAGCAGTTGCTCATACCTTAGGTAAAAATAAGGAAAAGGGGCGCGCAGGGGAGCAGGAGTGTTACATTAGACACATAGTAATTGTCAATTAGGTACCTGCTGTTACCGAGGTATACTATAGCCGTACTCATAAAACACAAATCCTCGATAATGCTAGGACGAATGAGCGAATCATTTCTGCTTCACGAGTACATAGTCTTAGGCGAATGACCTAGAGCGACGAAGTAGAGGAAGCCACGGATGAAATGACATTATTCGTACACGCACAGCACACTTACATTCGCAAAGCAGCAAGAGGAAGGACCCAGCAGATGGTAGTAAAGTCAGCGACCAACTGGTTACCAAGTTCAATTACTAATACTACAAGTGTCCAATCCAGCTTTCGCTGCCCAGCATAAAGCATCGCCCGGCGCTTCAATACATCGTGGCACGTACAGGAATAATATACTAAAAACGAATCCGCCTGGCCGTACCAGTCATCTAAGATAATTGTGTGCTGCAAAAGAAGAGTGAATCATGGCCGCCACCGCCACTGCCGCCGCCCCCTTTCCCACGGAGAAAACTCGTCCGTCTCGTGAAGGTGCGTGCCCCCTGCCCACTGAAAACATTCGCTAGGCCAACCCATATGCTACATTACATGATAAGGGCGTTGAAAACCCCGAGTACATCGGATATGTTGATTAGTGAATATGAGAAGAAAGAAGAAGAAGGGGGGGAAAACAAGGAATGTTTCGATAGGAGTGATGAAGACTTTGCTAGGAAGACAGAGAAGACTGCGATTTTAAATTTCAAGGAAATGGTATCGTTGGCGTTTTTTGAAGATAAAGGGAATAGCAAATGTGTCAAGGTGCGATCATAACGTTAACATGTACGGAATCGTAGTTCCAGAATTGCAAAGGGAAGAAAACAAGTAAAATAAAAAGCAAAGAGGAACGGGTCGTTCGTCTATGCCGTCGGAAATTCTCAGCCGGATATTCTGCGCTCTCGCAATACAACAAAAGGCGCATATCATATCAATCACAAGTCGTATCAAGGCGTTACGTGGCCTTGCAAGGCCATTTTCTCCTTCGCATGTACCGCCCATGACATGGGGGGTTTTTCGTATCGAAAATCAACGTTTCGCGTTCGATCGTCAAGCGTTTCGTAAAAATAAGACGGATTGGTGGTCGGGCTATAGGCTTAACCCAACGCTCTTCTTAAATGATGTTTGCGATGCTGATCCTCTCGCTGCTCCGACTACTCGGGCCAGGGCCAGGTGTTGGGCTGTTCTTAGCGGTATCGGGGCCAGCCGCGCTACTTCGAGGGATGCTTGCTAATGTTTGCTCCATTAAGATCGGGGGTAATGTTTGCGTCGAGCGCGGTGCTGTTGTCAGCCCGTAATTCGACATCGTGCTCGGTGTCGTTACCGGCCCTAGGCCTCTGGTAATTTCGATGAGATTATCCCATCCTCCCCAGTCCTGCCGCTCTTCAAGAGTCAAGCCCGTGCGCTTTTCGACTGCCGCGACCCCTCTAGCCGCTGCAGAAGGTGGCGCAGGGGGGTCTCTTTCCGCCCCTACCCAGATCCACGCAGTTTCGGCGTTGGCTTGCATGTCTGCGCTAACGTAAAGCAGGAGTTCCTCATCTCTTAATAGAGACTCCTGAAGAGCTCTGGGGTCAATCGGAGCATGCTGTGGGTAGCCAGGGATCGTCGGACGAGACAGACGGTCTGCGACTTCTTGTTGCTTAGACCGCAATGTGCGAACGAAGAACGATAGGTAACGTCCACAAGCCACTGTAACATCTCTCTTCTCGTGGACAGATTTGAGCACTCTGAGGCAGGTCACTGCTTGCTCCTTGTATCCGGTCAGCAGAAGAAATAGCGTGGAGCGGAAAACATGGGTGACTAGAAGAGTGCTCGCTGAATTCGTGAGGCTTGCGCTTGATCGCTCCATTAGCCGAGCTGTTTCGAATGCCGTAGATAGACACTGTTCAATAGCTTCGAGACGAGCTTCAATAGGGCATACCGGCGTTAGGTTGTGTCGGTGCAGGTGTAGACGTGCGTTGAGAAGATGAATAAGGGGCGTGATGACATGTGGCGCAACGTTATCTAAGTTGTTAGGGTCCAAGACGGGGGGAAAGAGACTCTGACAGGCAGTGAAGTGGCTGTCGAAAGTCGCAAGCCGAGGTCGCTCAATCATTGAAGCGGAGAATGCTTTCCGCAAAGCAGTCAACGATCGGGCAACGTTAATAATCGCGTGGAGAAACTGGGTGAGCGGAGCCGCGCTATGGGCCAGTATTGGTGCCTCGGATTCCAGCAGATGATCGTCACAAGGCTCGGGCAGCGCAACGTCGCAGGCAGCGTCATCGATCATAAAGGGGCGACCAATTTCTAGCGCTAGTGTTCGGTCGAATATGTAGGCCGCCCACCAGACTCTGCGTCGCATATCCGCCTCTACCCTGGACCGTATCCCGACTTCTAAATGCAGCTCCAAGTCCTGAGCACATCGTATAGCCTTTCCCAGCCACTTCCAGGCCGCGGATTTCAGATTCATCTCGTATAGAGCGACCGCTAACAAGAGTAGGCCCCGCACATCGTCCAACACGTAGTCGTTTGCCCACGGGTCCATGAGGTTCCGCGCGGCGTCCATGAATTCGCCTGCTTGTAACGTTCGATCGGGAGTTGATTCGGTGCTGAACAAGCAACCTACTGCGAGGACGGCGAAGAACATGGCCAGCCAGGGCGAGGGTACGTGGCGCAGATCGTTGCTTTGATACAATCTGTCTACGTCGCTCCGGAACGATGGCCAGTGAACGATCGGCATCGTAACGTGAACAGCGGTATAATATGAGTGGAGTAGCTTGTCCACAGCCAGTTTGGCTGGCAATTGCGGCCGGCCCTGGTCGAAAATCGCAGACTCGGGCGGCCACGGGCGATACGGTGCCGGCGCCTTCAGAATACCTTTCGACACATTGCGGAATGGCACCCTCACCCGTGCATGGTCGTGTATTCCCGACGCTCGTTTTCTCTTCCGCGGTTCTGAGTTCAGATCTGGTATGCGAAGCGCACCCTGCTCTGCCGCCTCGGGGTCCACGTCCATATGCTCTCCACCCGTCCGCTCAGCCAAACTGCGCCTGAGGCTGCTGTTTTCCCTCCGTACTCGTTCCACCTGCTTCTCTAGATCCTGCACTTGCTTAATCGACGACATTCGGCGGTTGGTCTCCTTTGTGAACTGGCATTTGACATTGCGGCTGGAACACTCTGAACAACTAGTCGTCTCCGTAGCATCACACTTGACCTTCCTTTCCCGGCAAGCATCGCAGCTAGACCAGCACATCATGCAATTAGTGAATGCTCAAGCCAGAAGCTAGTAACATGACTATGGAACTCAACCAGCAGGCCATGAGCGTGCTTCGTATACATACCTCGGGTCTTTCCTGCGTTGTCGATAGGCCCGCTTCTGCGCCTGAACGTTCGCCGATAATTGCGCGCTTGAGAGTCCCGGCGTGCTCACCACCGACTCGCCCGAAGCTAGAGATTCTCGACCCATTATCGTAGTGCCCGTCACTGGCGTGAACGGCTGAAACGAAGACTGGCCAACCGGTGGTAGCGGCGGAATCCCTATAGGCTGAGGCGTGTGGGTAGGATTGGATCTGACGTTTGGGCCCATTATGTTACTGAGGTAGTGGGCCTGAGGTCGCGGTGAAGTGGCAGAGGAAACTGAAGAAGAGTCGTACGATCGTGTCGGGGAGCGAGGGAATAGGCTGTGAGAAGAAGCCGCCATCATCGAGTCTTCGACGTCCCAACCCTCGGCAGGCTGATATTGCTCTACCTCCAATGACTTCCCAGCGAAGTGAGAGGCTGAGGGTCCTGGAAGAGCTAGAGCAAGCATACAGGCTGTTAAGTGACGACTTGACGAAGACGGTCGAAGTGAAGGAAACCTTTTCGAGGCTTGTTTGCCAGTATTTAACGTAGCGATGTTGGGCCACGCATAAATAGAGCAAACCCGCCACGAGGAATTCAGGCTACGGCACACAAGCTAGCACAGAAAGCAAGGCCGATATTTCGCACAGATGCTGCTTGGGGCTCGCTCATGTACTCTCGGTCTTCAGCGCTGTGCGACTGCAATGCCACTATGCCAACTCTTTTCTGCGCCTAGATCGTTTCAACAAAATCCGACTCGAACTTCCCAGAGCGTTTCCCAGGAAATCGACGTTCAGCTGGAACAAGCCAGATGTAGTTACGAATTAGTTAGGGTGATAACTCGGTTGACAGCTCTCTGAGGACAAGAGGTACGTTCCCAGGTATTTCTTCAAGTAGGAGGGGGTGTTTGACGGAACAGGAAGGGCAACAGTGGCAAGAATGTCGAGGTCATGCAGTGTGCCAAATGGGTAAGTCAAGTCAAAATGCGTAGTTTCTAGCCGCGAAAGATCGAGTCGGTGATGAGGAGAAGGCAGTGAATATGGAAAAGACCACAACTAGAAGGAGAAGAGTGGGTGACGTGACCTATGAAGTCGAGTTTGGTCCACAGCAGGCCAAGAGGAGCCGATACAGCTAAGTACCTAACGCTGGGCTAAGGAGGCTAGCATCTGCCCTTGTCGGAGTACCCGTTGACCAGAGCAGAACTCGGGAATATAATCTGGAGGGGTGAATCCTTCAACTACTCAACGCTTGTAAAGAATCCCTGCAAACTGGATACTAGGGCACCGAGCAATTCTTTGATACCTACCAAGCCGCTAAACAACATGTTTCGAGCAGAGGTGGGCCGGGGCCTGTGTCCGGCCCTGACCTCGAACGGATTGATCCCTGAACCCATGGACCATGCTGGCTACTTAGCGTGCCTAGTGTACAGACTGCTTTCGCGATGGCGGATCGGGTGGTAGTGCTCTGCTTGTTGGTGCTGCGCGAGCTCGAGCGGCTTACCATTCAACAGGGACGAAGACCGGTGCTGTCGGTCACTACACCAGTAGTGTTTCTGCCTGCCAGCTACCATCATCTCTCCCGTTCCAGGTCCATGGAAACTTAGGGCGTACTATAGATAGATAGGGGCGGAGGACTGTCTAGACTGATACATCTGTACATACTGTACGTGCGAGAGCTGTTCCGTGCTTTTCGGGTTTAGTCTTGGCCACAATCCACCTGTGCGGTAGCTTGTCGCGATGCTATGCTGAACGTGAGGCCAGTTGCATGCGATTGCATACGACTGCATACAATTGATCAACTATACGGACTATACTGCACTAGGACACGGCTCCCTGTCGCCTCTGCTTCATGAAGCAAGCTTCATCAAGGGGTGTACGTCCCGGGCTCAAAACTAGACTGCAGTCACGGTTGCAGTATGCAGCAATTGTCTCCGCTAATGGAAAGATTGGTCGAGTTAGTTATGTACGTAACATTGAGCCCTTGATGCTGGGCACGTTATTGACAATGTGACCTCCGCATTGGGGGAGCTGTCGCGGTTCTAGATACACTAGCGCAAAAGCCTAGGGGAGGCTTTTTCCCCTCAGTGTCATTGGAACGCGAACCCCTTTCGGAGAATGATGTGCATTCGTGGGCCATGTTTGGCGCATGGAAGATTTCTCCAGCGCAACGTCCTATGGTCAGGGTCATACAAAGTAATGCCAGGTATATTGTTATCACACCTCTACTTCGTACTTCCGGGGTTGTTGATGATACTGGGGTCTCGCTCAGATTTACACTACTCTGAACTAAGACTTCTCCACCGTGTGGACGGCAACCGCAACGGCTCTTCATCGCCAGCCAATGGTTGAATGATAAGTGAGCGATGGAGAACTTGATGTGCTAATCAAACGCATAGCCTCCGCCCGGTAAAGGGGAGCAACGTGACCTGCCGGGCTGCTTTTTCGGCCGCTTCAGATTCGCAGGCGTTTTGTGCCCGAATTAGAATTTGAAACCCGCCGCGATGGAACCAAATTGCAATGGATAAATGGCTGAGATCGCCTGTGTGCAACATCACAGATCCTGAACATGAGCATAATATTTTGTAATTCATCACTTCCTGACTGATCTACCGCATGGCATACTTCTTTTTTTATCTTATGCGACGCAGCATGTGAGCTGGCAACTCCTTACCGCTTCAGTTTGTTTATTTTCTTCCCTCTCTTTGATTTGAGGGGGGCTGTCTTAATGCCGCGGAAACAGCCGAATGAATGCGTTAGACTTGGTGGCGTTGCTTGATGGCGGGAGTCCGTGACAACCCATGAAGAATATTGCAACGATGATTCTTAGTATACCTCTCCCTCGCCGGCGTCTTAGTAGGCTGCCGTAAGGTGCAGGGGGCGCTTGGTGCAAGAACTGGAGCAAGCATCTCTGGGACAAGATACATCTGGTTGGAGGAGAAGCAATTGTTTGAGGAGCAGAACTGTATTAAATTAACGAGTTTCCAAGACTAGGGCGCAATAATAATACCTAGGTAGTTCAAATGATGTTTGAGAACATCGTGGAGATGCCGCAATCGTCTACCCGGCCAAGGTGCCTCGTGGCCCACAGTCCAAGAAACGGATTGATCCCGGTTATGGGAGGGGCATCGCGTTCGGTTTCTAGCCCCATGTACTTTGTACACTAGTGTAGGAATACCCACCCACGGCTATCTCGTTTAACCTCGGATTGTTGATACTTAGATCTAACCAAGATAGGTAATGTATCTACCAAGGGGGTTGGCGGTATGTCGAGCAGTCCATTGGTATAGTTGTCACGGTGCAAAGATTCCCCGTGCGAGTTTGCCACAGTATCCCGTCTGGATTGTATTGTACTAGAATAGGTAGGTAGGTACACATATTGTCGAATCATCTGTCTATATAGTATGTCGGCCTCGTTTGCTGGTTGTGTGAACAAGTTCCACAGAAATGATGGACCCGGGGGATTGGAGCTACGAGAAGTACGATGGGCTCGCCGGATCGGGTAAGTAATTCGGGATTGTGTTATTGACTATGCCTAGGGTGGGTAATACCTAGTGTCAGTGTACCTCCATAAGCTCACACGAACCATATCGACAGCGAGTATAAACTTGGTAACGTAGCCAGGCCGGTAACGTCCCGAATACTACTGAACGTGGATGTTGGGATATTTTCCTGTTTTCTGGATACATTACACATGCTTTGTCATCCCATCACCCTAAAAGCTTCGTTAACATAACCATCAGTCATAAAAATCGGGTACAGATAGATTGGATATAGGGAGGCATAAATATAGTAGTCCCAACTTTCGCGCGAATGTGATGCGAACGCCCTTGGTTCTTCGAGTGAGACAAGGCTCACGACAAGGCTACACAACAAGGCCATGGACACAGACATTCTAAGTACTGTGCTGCCGCACGTGGGTTTATAGACTCTTTTGTACAAGGCGTGTTGATGACAAGGATAGATCTGGTTGGTGTTCAGCCCATGCCCCCGCCCCCCTTTTACCGAATGACCCGGCGGCAAACGTAGAGAATGGTCTTACAGGCGCCAAAAGAGCCGCAATCCAGCGCTGCAGAAATGCTAATCGCATTCAAGTATCCACAGCGAGTTGTTGTTACAGTACAATAACAAGGCTATTAAAGTCCACATCATTCGAACCTGGCCTATCACAGTGAGCTACCTAGGTAGATGTATATGCTATATGCTTAGGTATACCTTGAAGATTCATCCCCCGCGCATGACAACGACAGAGGATGAAAACCGTCTGGCGTGTTCTTAGCAGCATTATCCCTACACTGCATGCTCGGCACACTATGAAAGGTGTCTTAACGTAAGTAGGTATACCCCATACAAAGTACCTAGTCGTAGATTCGCTCTTCAGATGTTGTCTTGTAGGTATTATTAGTGCATAGGAGGTAGTCATACTATTACTGTTGACTAAACTCTTGCCCAAGCAACCATGCTTGTACACTAATGAAGTTGTAGGCAACCCAGCTAGGTACTTATAAACCGATACCACTTATGTCACGGGCAGATCGATACCTACTAAATATATTTAATGGGGGCTTGGTTATGTGCTTCATCCAGCCGCGTACAGTGAAAGGATTGATTACTTAAATATTGATATCACCAATTGTATTGGAAAGAACATCCCATCAAAGCCTTAAGCGGCTAATAATAATAACATGCTTTGCCTGCTACGTACTCAGTACCGAGTGTGTACCTCCTGGATATATCTATTTGTGTATGCTTAGTAGGTCTGTCTAGTGTACCTAGACTATTTTTTAGTCCAGGTAGCACACTCTTCCTTGCACAATTCTTCAACTAGCTGTTTCATTATTGCGCCACATCATGTTTTCTGGCCTTCAGAGGCGGACTACCTACAGTAATATCTCCATAATACCTACCTACCTCCATATGAGGAGAGAAGCGGCTCCTGTCCACTCAAAATAACTAATTTACCCCAGATAAATACTGAAATCATCTTGCGGGTCTGCTCTATTAGCGCATTGGTTGGGAAGCAAATTAGTTTGTGAGCAGTGATACGGTATATACCGAGCCTATGGTTTTTAAACAAGTTCCTGGGAGCTCTGGGATTGTAGACAGACGTAACCTTACACTACTTACATAACAACACTAGCTACGGCGTTCGTGCTATCGGTATCGGTACTTAGCGTAGGATGTTTCGCTACCAAATTATCTATATCAAAGGCAGGCCACGTTGCAGCCTTTGAAAATAATATATGGTACCGGAAGCTTCCCGACGGGTATAGTGTACACACTAGGTACTACAGAGCTTAGAATTATCCATTAGCTCAGCTATTGGCCCGCGTATGTAGCTTTGGAGGAGGTCAACCTCTCTATACCTATCTCACGATTGCGATTGTCGACTATCTATATCGCCTTGTCCCTGTTACGCTCCCAACCATGCTAGAACACAGAGTCATCATTCTTGCTTCTGCTTGTTGGTGGAACATCAGATAGAATAGATAGATACCAAAGACTTATGGAATTTGCCTTGTCTTGCAGTGCTGAGCTGTTTTCGTCAAGTTTTGAACCAATACATATATAGGTATCTCATACTAATGCCAGCACTAACACCGGATGCCCGACATCCTTGCAGATGGACAATCCCAAAATGTCAAATACCTACAGTAGCTACCTACACACTCTACCTACATTACCTACCACTGCATGAAAGTGCAGGCTATACGGAATACCGAGTATCGGTACCGTTCCTAGCAGGTACTCTATGGTATAGGTAGGTATATTCGATACTAGGTAGGTACACTAAGTCTAACGTAACTACATACATATATCTGCTGTAGGAGGTAAATAGGTGGTGTAGACTGCACGTAGGTAGGTAATCTCGTCGTGCGATCGGCGGAAACTAGCATTAGTAGCACCTTGGAATCTCGACCGGGCAGCAGCCGATGTTCCCCTGTATGTAGTGTACTTGTTTATACTGTACCTAGTGTATATAATCTGAGTATATCTACTAGCTCGCTCTACTAGTTACTCCATAAAACCAGACCCGATACGTGTATGTACTAAATAAGACTTTCTTCCTTCATGCATTTGATTACAGTCTGTCACACCCGTCAAGGTACCTATTCATTGCCGGATTTGCATGGTGTAAGGCTGTTTAAGCTTGCCAGGCACTCGGCAATCCCCCGGGCTAGCCGAGACCGAAGCCTAAACATCTTGGGTCTTCTGTTTACATGATACACTGCACTACCTATAGGCGTAGCAGCTAACAGGTATAGCTATATCTAAAACGCACGATGACAGATGTTTAGGACGACAGCTCATAAAGAAAAGCACATGCAGTGAACTCCGCTTCCAATTCTGCGCACCAACCATGACATGTGCCCAAACCCGAGACTAAGATGCTGTAGAATGTTCCGAAAGCGGTAATTCACTCTCATGTGCAGCTCTCCCCCGGGAGATAATAGCTACAGGTATTGGTAGCGTAGGTCTGCGTAGGGTATCGACGCTGCAGAAAACGTCGCGTGATTAGCGGCTTATCGCATCATGGATGCCCTCTTCCATGGGGATTCCTAGTGTATACTACATTACTTAAACTATGTCGCTAGCGAAGTTCTCCCACATTCCGGCTTGCCACAGCGGATCTACCGAATGGAGAACCACTCCGTTAAATGGCCACTCACCGAAAGGACATGGTCAGGGATAGATGGCCATGCCACTCAACAGCGCCAAGAGATGTAGCAACTAGATAATCCGATCAAGTGCACAGTGAAGGGAGCCAACGCTGGTGAAGGCACTCTCGCAAGATGCCGAGGGCTCCCTTTGGCTAGAAAAGGCCATGATACGGCAACTTGCCGCCTCTCTGCCCTCCGAACACGTGCATGGCCAGGAAGGACCCTTGCTTCAATATCAGACATGCTGCAGTACTAGTAGGTACCTACCTACCTACCTCCCTTCACTAGTTATACCTGGCCGGCAATCCAGAATCGTAATCTCACTCAAACCCCTGAACGCCTAGCCAAGACCCTCCAGCTTTGGGGGCTTTTCGACCTGCAGGAGCCGGCATATCCCATTACACCACTCCCTCGCTTGCTCTACCCATCAAGGAACTCCCGAGGTCGCCTAGCACGGCTGCTTGATAGCGCCGCTATACCATCTTCGTCGGTGCCCCTGCCTATGTTACACCACGTTGCATAAGCTGTCAGGTAGAGACATCGACCCCGGCACTCATCTGGTGCCATCAGTCGACGCTCCAGGAATAGCCATGCCCAAGTGTACACTACCCAATCGCGGGATGCGTGGTCACGCCTGTGACGAAAATAGCCTGGAGAATTTCGACGAGCCACGAGCTTGTTTCAGATGCACGGGCCAGATCTCCCAACTCTAATATCTTATACCAGACGATGTCTGTCTAGGGGGACGGACTGCCAGTCGGGTAGCTGCAGCCTCCCTACATATGTCCTCGAGCTGCAGGTGTCCGTCTTGCCACCTTACAGTAAGGTAGAGTCCCCATCAAGCAGCATATGGTTACATCACGGGACAGGTCGGTAGTCTATCTCGGAAACTAGGAGCAAAGATGCCACGCAAGACTAGATTAATAGATACCGATCGTTTTGGTCAAAACCAAGTAGCGTACACTGGAGGTACTGCTGTATACTGCGCAACATCAGGCTAACTGTATACCTGCCCTATGCTACCAGATTATCAGATACCTTCTTTACCCCACAAGAATGTCTCGATGGCGCGGCGTAATTTGTGTGTTTGGAGGAAAAAAATTTCAAATTCCAAAATCAAAACGCTTTGACGTTTTACGCAATGCCAAAGCTAACGACGAATAAAATGGTAAGTTGTGCCAATATCTAGATAATGTAGTAAGTGTTCATCAACAGTTACAGAAATCTCTTCACAATGAATGTTGCTATCGACTTGTGAGCACCATATATATCCGCGCCGTTTCCTACGTAGATATGTACAATAATACTATACCAGTACACGCAGCGCAAACTGGATTCATCCCGGGCCTATGGATCCCTGGATTATCGGCGCTAGATTATAGATATAATAAATAATAAATATAGGCAAAACATAGGTACTTGGGAGTCGGGACACGTTGGGACCACAACAGCTACAGGCAGCGTTTCCGGCTGGCCGTTTGCTCGTGAGGCGCCTGGTGTAAGTCGTCGCGGCGTAACATGGATGCTCGAAAGGCGCAAGCGCCGTCCACCAATTGGCTATGGACACAACCGAGGTTTTGTGTTTGCTGCGTGCATTGTGTGTCCGTCGTACATGGTGCGCCGTCACGGGCCTTTCGACCATGCGTTCTCAAGGTACCTACGCGAAACAGGGTGGCCGTCGTGGTACAGGCATGTCTCTCATATGCATCCTGTAGTGCGACGAACGACGGTGTCTCACCAACCGTCATCGACATTCGTTCGATGACAGGTTACAACCTGCTCTTAATTAGGGAGGAGACCATCCGATTCGCAGTACCGAAGCACCCCTGCTATCCCAGCCCTCATCGAGTCGCGCATCCGGGGGAGCGTACACTAGATCGCGGCCGACGTACCTGAGTGGCCTTATCTGAGCACGATTAATTAAACTCTGCCGAATCCCTCTGGCGAGAACCAGCCATGTCTCCCTGCAATCCACTGCATGAATTCTGATCCGGGATCCAGGAAATTTTTCCACGGCGTCCCTGCGGCGGCTAATGCGGCTGGGGTTGCAAGAACTCAGGGGTCTCGGCCGAATAGAGAATAGGTCGTGTACTGCGATCTCGTCAGCAGAAAATACGAAACAGTTTAGTTTAACCCAGACACGTTACCTGCCTCCCCAGCCCTCCCCAAGCCATAGCCACGTTCGGACAATAATACCTAGACGAAGATGAAGGCATTCTTGTTTTGCCGTCCTCCAAGGCATCCCAGCAGCACGTCAAACCTCGGTCGCTGCACCACCAGTTCTATTTTTTCCCTCGTTCTATTTTTGAACTGCTAGGGCGATCATGGACGGCCTCGCGATGCTGCTGCGAACTGAGGAAGCACCTTGTGCAAGGTCCAAGCTTACTTCGTTTTCGCGACGATGCACGTCACAAAACCACAAACCAAACAGGGCCATTTTTTTTTCCGTCTCTCCCTCCGTCCCCCTCGTGTGGTACCATCCCGTCGAATGGGCATGTTTCCTTGCCTCTGGGCGGCTGGTCGTCTGAGGCTCAAAATAGCAGCAACGCAATCTTGCATCGCTTACTCCCGCCCCCCTGCACCGTCTAATCTACCTACCCAGTGGAAGCTTGTGCGAAGATTCCTCGCAGTCCACAACAGGGCTACGAGACACACCCGCCGAGAGAGAGAGTTACAACGACAATTGCCTAAATAGCTAGATGGATAGATGAGGCGGAGGGAAACACCGTTGGCCAAGACCACCGGAGGAGAAGCTGTCGCGAGACTTTGGCTTGCTTGACTGCCTGCGCGTGCATGCAGGTTTCGGGTGCCCCATCCATCTAGTATATCCCTTTGCAGCGTGCTGATGCAGCATCCCCTATCATCCCTAAGACATGCAGATATTGTAGACTCCTTGGCCTCCAGTGGACGGGCGATCTTTAAACCAAGCCACCCAAAGCGCAAGCCTACCAATCTAGCATGCACAGTAGTTGTGGCTCTTGTTTTAGCGAAAAAGACGTAACTACCGTGTCACTCAATTGCTGCAAGGCCGACGATGAGTCGCCACACTCCTAGCGATCGCTGCTTTCTTACCACCGATGTTTGTTACTGATCTCCGGCCGGGACGTGTATTTGTGTCGACCTGAAACAGCGCATTGTGTTATTTTTATCTTTCGTCACTATCGTCTCTATCGTCTCTAACTCTTCTCATTCTTCCGACCTTCCATCTCCTCCTCTCATTCCCATCGGAACGGAGCCGAGTTATAACACCGTTAGCTCCTTTCTGGGGAGTCATCCGATTCGCTGCAGGAATCTCACTTTTGTTGACCGGGCTAGCTACCAGATTCTGTATCTGCATTCTCTCGCGCTCTTGGCTCTGTTTCTTTTTTTAGGAATACCTACCATCTAACCTACACCAACCTATACTACCTGCCTCCTTTCATGATCGACGTTTCTCCATCGTTGACTTTGACACAAAACCACCTACCTCGCCTATTTCCCATGTGCAGTCCGTCTAATTATACCTACATGTATGCATGATGGAGCCGAATCGAGCCACATCTGGTGTGTCTTGCGTAGGTATTTGACGGAGCCAAGACGAATTCTCGCCACAATGGGCCTTGTACTCGATCTACTTCCTATATTAGCCAGTAATGACAATTAAAGCAATGCGAGATAATCTCGAAGTGAGAAATGCTGAACTGGGCAAGACGAACATTACCCGGGGATAGGCGACGTCAGATCTTCGCTTAGTATGATCGTAACGGACGCATGAATGGGGAAATCGCATCATGTATAGCTGATGCGCGCGCGCGTGTGTGTGTCGTCTGTAACAGCCTCCCCGGAACCATGTGCCACAGCAGGCAGGCAGACAGACAACGGACGGCTTCAAGCTCGCCCGATCCTCGTGGCGCTGCCATGATGCAAGCCGCAACGCAAGGCGGACTCCATAATATGCATCTGAGACGACGGGCATGTATTCTAGAACAGTTATCCCGAACGCCCGAGGTAATCCCACGTACGTATGGTACGGTACAGGTGCGACCCAGGCGTCGTCCAGCAACGGTCCCTATCTCTGACGCCTCCCCCCTCCTCCTCGCAAAAGCATCCCGAGGGCGCTGCGTGACGCCCGGACCGGACTGCGTGACTCTGGACGATGTTCTCGCGTAACTCGCAGCGTCACATGGCATATCATGGCACATGGCATAACATGGCATGGCATGGCATAGCCATGCGCCGAAACCCCTTTCTATTCGGCAGAGTCACGGCGCAGCATTCCATTCCAGGCGAAGGCCGAGCGAGACCGAAATGCCACTGTATCCCCGCTACTGAACATGACACTTTCAGGGCTCTGAACGGTTGAGCCCGCAGTCAAGAGGCGATACTGGGATTTACCAATAATTCATCCAGGATATTATTACTGCTACGACGAGTATAAGGTTATATGTGACGCTATGACGAAAGTAGCCAGCACTCAGGGGGCGTAGGAATCGTATCGTAGAGGGAGAAACCGCCGTCGCCGTCGCCGTCTGATGTCCTGACATCCATGCCATTCCATTGCAGTAGGAGGCGAGCAGCAAATAACTCAGGAAAGGATACGATGAAATAGCTAATAGTCAATGAACCAGCGAGAAGGCATGACAAAGAGAGATGTAAGCGATATAACAACAACTAGTAGCTATCTAAGCGATAAGTCAGCAGGTCGAGGAGGTATCCCAAGCAGAATAGCACTCGAATCACCGGGAATGAATACAAGGTCGTCAATAGCAGACATCATCAGGCCTAGTTATATACACGTCGTCGTACAATATACATATGTGCTCCTAATATTGTGCACTAGACGTTTGTGGTGATATTCCCTATAACACGCTTAGCGTTGCAAAAGTTTCTCGCTCTATGACTCAATAGATGCCATCTCCTAAATCTCAACTATCCCGCCACACCCCCGTTACCTCTATAGAAAGCCCTTGCTATTTCTCACAACACGTAGACTCCTGTCTAGCGGGGCGCAGGACCCCCAACTTCCCAAAAACCTGTTCATGTTCCATACATACACCATAAGGCACCTTGCCAACTACCTACCTTGCGTTGCGTACTCTTTCTAACACCACCTCTATAGTTAGTGTACCTTACTCCTACTTGCCAACGGCTCTTTAAGAAACTCCGATCGAGGCGTTAACACTTTGCCAACTTGACCAACCGCAATAATAATAGCGAAGACGATATTGATAGCAGCGCCACTATAGCTCCCAGAAAACGATAACGTATACCCATGAGCATCTAGGGGCGGGGAGGGCTGGGACGAGCGCTTGTAACTTTATAAAGGCACTGGAAAAGAAGAAATCAGCGACAAGGATGACAATAACATGGGCGGCGAGGATCGACGATGGCGCTGACGACGCGGATGTTGCAATTAATAGTTTTTTTGGGGGGGATGTTTGTCTGTTGCGGAAGCCTTCCTTGAGGAAGCTGCCTTCAGGAAGGCGTCTAGCGGAAGGCCTCCTGGGGAATGATATCCTGTAGAATAAAGTCCTCAAAGACGTTGTCTCCAAGCGAGACTCAGAGAATCAATTATCAAGAAATTCACTTGCAAACTGTTCTACCATCATCACACTACCAGATGAGCACAAGTACTTAGACAGAGATGATCATGTATGGCATCAAATATAAATCTCTTGAGGAACGAGATAACAAACTCATCGCTAATCGCCCGAAGGACCGTGTAGTCTAAGTAGAGAAAAATCCGTATCGTAGCCAAAAGCAGCTGACCACCAGAGACGCTAGATCTACGCTCGACGCTCGACGCTCGACGCGATCATCAACATGAATCAATCAATGAACAACCCTAGACAGACAAATAGACAGATAAGATAAATCTCCGTCCCCGTATCCGCCTTCATCTTTGTCTTCGACTTAGCAGATGGCGTGCGTCTTGCCGTGTTTGCCCTGGATGGAATGCTTTTCCTTCTGCAATTCGCGACGATTAGCATCCGGATCGAGAGAGAGAGAGAGTATATGTGTCTACGACAGACGAGGTGACAGAAAAAAAAACTCACCCGGAACCTGGGATGGTTATGCTTCGCGTCGGCGCTGTTGACCGCGTGCTCGCGTATGTACTCCTCCTGCGCCTTGACGGAGTCGCTGTCCATCTTCTCGAGCAGGCCCTGGCACAGCTTGATGTCGGTGAGCAGGGCGTCGCAGCGGTTCTTGGTGAAGTCCTCGCGGACCACGACGCGCAGCATCTTGAGGTTCTCCGTGTGCGGCGCCATCGTGTACGCCGGGACGACCCAGCCGCGGGCGCGCTATGAGGGGGCGGGGCGAGTCAGCTTCACTTCACTTTATTACCCCCGTCTGTCTATTTATCCTCAAAAGAGAGAGATATTCTGACTAGAACTCCGAGCCCCGACTACGCGGAGCCTGAGTCCCGATACTGCCAGGTCCGAAAAATGTAGAGGTGGGGATTATTATGGGATATAACTCACTAGCCTGTGCGCGAGGGCGAACTCGTCGTAATGACGATCTGCTTTCTCGGGGAGGCGGAAGGCGACGAGGGGTAGGCCCTCGCCAGACCTCTTGCTCATGACTAGACATGCAATGTCAGCATATTTCCATCTTCAGCAAAACTTTGAGGTATTTCTAGAATACGCAACGCTTCTAGCACATGACCCAAGCGCGAAAACGGAATCTTTCGACCCTTGCGAGAAAGAAGGATAAGATGGGAAGAAGAAAAAAGGAACTGCAGGGGGAAACTACGTACTAACGAAGCCAAGGGCCTCGAGGGCTTCGGTCAGGTAGTCGGCCGTGCGCGTGAGGTTCGACATGATGGCCCGGTAGCCCTTCTTGCCGAGTCGGATCAGCTGGTAGTACTGTCCGATGACCTGGCTAGCGCCCTTCGAGAAGTTCAGTCTGCCATCTGTGGTCAGCGATAACTCTTGTCTGTCCAGCCGGTCCTGACGAGAATGCACGCGGAGTTCACAGGACGGAAACATAGGAAAGGTAAGGTATGTCATTCGTCCTTTTCATAGCGACCCGTATGGAAAATGGCATGTATGTAGATGGTGCTTACGTAAAAGACGCCTGGTCAGCACCGAGGTAGTTGATATTGAACACAAGTTCCTTTGGTAGGTATTCGGCAGCTATTATTTGAGAAGTAAATGTTAGTAATTCCCGTTCCCGATAAAGAACATGAGAAAGAAAATGAGTTTTTGAACCCCGTGGGCGTAAGAAGGGGCAAAGAATGCCTAATCAAGCAGCTCTTGCTCCCAAGACATGTTAAAACGGTGTAAGAGATATTGGGAATGCTCACCTTTCCAGACGACCCAGCCAACGCCAGGGTATACGAGACCGTACTACAAAGTGTCAGCTCCCAATCGCCTGAATATTTTCGACAGTCTTTCATCTACCTTGTGACCCGATACATTGATGGAGACTACCTTCTCGCACCGGAAGTCCCATTCGAGATCGGGGACGACGAAGGGTGCGACAAAGCCACCCGAGGCGGCATCGACATGGATCGGGCAGTCCAAATCCTTCTCCACCAGGAGGTCGTTGACGGCCTTGACATCTTCGTACTCGCCGGTATATGTCGTGCCTAGGATGACGCAAATACCGATCGTGTTTTCGTCGACCAGGTTGACCGTCTCCACGGGGTCGATGACGAATCGTTCGGGCGTGCAGTAGACCAGCTTTTCTTCGACCTCGAAGTACCTCGTCGCTTTCTCCCAGCAGACCTGCACGGCGGATGACATGACGATATTAGGACGATCGGCCGACTTGCCCGCAGCCAACCGCTTGTTCTTCCAGCGCTTCTTCATGGCTAGTACCGCGAGCATGATAGCCTCGGAGGAGCCGACGCACGACGTACCCACTGCGACATCATCCCCGACCTGGGAAGCGTTGAAGAGACGCCCTATCATGGATACGCAGCGGTTCTGGATGTCGGCCGATTGGGGATATTCCTCGTAATCGATGAAGTTTTTAGAGAACGACTCCGTCATGAGCTTCTCCGCTTCCTCTTCCTGAGACCCATGGTTTATCAGTATGGGGCTGCACCCGACTTATCGGTTCATATTGTCAACGGGGACGGGTCGAGATATAGGGTAGTCCCACCATGTAAGTTGTGACGAACGAGGCCAAACTGTTACCATGCCATTAGTCTATTTCATGTTCCTTTGCCCACGGCGGCTTCTATGACACGTACTTGAGCATTGGGTTGCCGTCTAGACTTAGTTCGTCTTTGATCATCCGATAAGCGACTTCCTTGGGCATCTCGTTTTCGGGCATCTCGTGCTTTGGGAGATCCTCGGCCGCGAACTTTGAGCCATAGACGCTCGTAGTGAAGGTATCGTCATAGTTACTCAGCTGTAGGCGGATATTCTTCACGGCGTCTGGCAGAGTGCTGACGTCTTTGTCCTGCGGAATCTGGGATAAGTGCACCATGATGGCAACTATGCAGTGGTCTGTAGGAACTTGGAAAACAAAAGTCTTAAAGCGGTGCTGAAGCAGTAGAGGCAGAGAGTTCGGAGGACAAGAAGTCTAACGTGGGATCAGGAACACGACATTCAAATAAGAAGGCTAAAAAAATTGACACAGGGTTCCAAGGAATGATAAATGATCGCTAGGAATCAGGCCGAAACTTGGGGATTGTCGTTTGTGAGATGAGATGAGGGAGCTGATTGCTTCCGACATCCCGCGCTACGTTGCAACGTAAGAACCCAGAACCCAGTATGCCACATGCCCCATGCATCTGGATGCGGGCGGGGCAGGGCAGCTCTGCACAGAGCATACTACATCATCTTGCCATGGATACAAGTCCTGTATTGCCAGGTCCCGTCCCTCCCTGTAATCTCAGCGTGTCCACACGACGGACAGGTGCTTGAAAGGGCGGTGGGCCGGGCTCTTTTCGATTCTGGTCATCAGTTGTCTTCGCAGAGTAGCGCAACGACCACCTGATGTTCATCATCTCATTCGGGAGAAGAGGCGAGGCTTCCAGATTTCTCAGCAATGTTTCGATGGGGAGCTCCTCATGACAGAAAGCTTGGTATGCATCTATGCGCAATCGCTTCAGCAGGGCTGACTAGGATCCTTGCATTAGGTCATGTCCCCGCGGATTGATCCGTTGGGAGATAGCGCGACTCCTGTTGGTACCTGATTGCAAGATCATAAGAGGTATGGAGGTAGACTATGTAAGTATGCGTATTCTTCAGCAAGGGTAAACAAGTGTTCCTTGCTTGATTGGTTCTCTTGATCCAGATGAAGAAGGTGAAGATACGATACGAAGTGGCAATACTGCTGCAGCTGTCGGATGACTGAGCAGTGGGAGGCCTTCTCCCTGTGGTAAACAGGAGAGGCGCTCACCGCAGATCGAGGAATACCTAGGACAGGCCAGGGAATTAGTAGTGTGCAACTACCTACCCTAGATACTGTCGGCCAAAGTAGTGCAAAATAGCCCTGCTCTTTCGGCGGGGTCACAAGCCGGCTTCACAAGATCAAGTCAGGTTTTAGCCCGAGAATGACGCAAATACTTATATGCGGCCAACGACGACGCGCATGCCGCTCCCTCTGATGCTTGATGCTGCGTCCCGTGAAGGAATTGAGAGGTTTTGGTTGGAACACCCCTAATACATTGATATTTACCATGCCTTTGTTTGTCTCATGATCTTCAAGGCTGCGTGCGTCGTACACTAGGCAGGCCATGGAGAATCAATACCGTAGTGCCCGCTTCATAGACCAGGGTACCTAAGCTAGGTAGGTGTACGAAGTAGGTATATCATGTTGCTGGACGGCGTCACTCGGGAGCTTTATGTTGCGCGTCAGGGGGGGCGGTGCACGGCCAATCGGATCATTTTAAGAGAGTGAAGCCGTGCCACGTAGATGACTCGACAGAAAAGGGCCAAACAACTCTCAAGCATTTAGCAAAGCGAGATGGTGTTTATCTTGCGTTGAGACCTATTGTGTCTGGTCTAAGCATAGCGAAATTACCGGTAAGCCTGATTCTAGGCGGATTTTAACTGCCTAGTCATGCATCGAAAATTCTGGCAATAGTTGACTGCACTTGAGAGCAGTTGAAATTTGCTGTGGTGAGTATTGGAGCGCCAATGCGTGTTTTCGAGGTGATGAGCCTCTGACGCAAATCATTTCGTGGTTCGCTCAATTGTACAACCACTCATGACTATTTGTATTATTTATTTGCCTTTTGTCTATTGAGTCGACCTGATTGCATCTGACAAGATACGTAGGCCAGTTCGGATCTCGTCGTCGCTGATAGTCAGAGGCGGAACAAACCTGAGCGTGTTTGTGCCACATGTAATAATCAACAAGCCCCTCTCCCTAGCCGCCTTGATGATGGGAGACGGATCTCGCGTCAATTGAGCACCTACTATCAGGCCGCGTCCCCGGATCTCGCCCATCAGATCTGGGAATTCGTGGCGGAGTTGCTCCAAGCCCTCTTTCAAAATCTTTCCCTTGGCCACGACGCCTTCCCGGAGAGCAGCGTCTGATAATCGCTCAACAACGTGATGTGCTATGCGACACGCCATGGGGTTCCCTCCGTACGTTGTGCCATGATCACCAATCTTGATCTTGTCGCTCACGAAGCTATTCGCGATAACGGCCGCGACGGGGAAGCCGTTGCCGAGAGCCTTGGCACTTGTTATTATGTCTGGGTGAGCCTCCTTCGGCAGGTGAGTGTGGGCCCACAGGGTGCCCGTTCGGGACAGACCACACTGTATCTCATCATAGATTAATACAGCCCCCACCTCGCGGCATCGTTTTGCCAGGGCGGTAAGGAACTCGTCAGTAGCGACATTGACACCCCCTTCACCTTGGATCGGCTCGATTATAACACCACACGTCTTTTCGGTGACCAGATCGGCGATGGCGGCCACATCGTTGTAGGTGCCATACTTGAAGCCTGGGACCATGGGCGAGAAGGGGTCCTGGTATTTAGGGTTCGGGGTTGCAGAAAGGCTCCCCATGGTGCGGCCGTGGAAAGAACCTCGGAACGAGACCAGCTCGTATTTGGAACCAGTTGGGTCGAGGGCCTTTCCCACCTTGCGAGAGAATTTGATGGCGGCTTCATTTGCTTCCGAGCCCGAGTTACAGACGAAGACAGACGAGGCATCGTGCATGCCGCCCGACTGCAACGTCTTCTGAACTAATTGCTCGGAAAGGGCACCGGTCCAGGGATTGAAGTAGAGGTTCGAAGTATGGAGCAGTGTCGATGCCTGGTCTGAAATGAGCCTGGCGAGCGCCGGGTCGGCATGACCAAGGCCATTGACGGCAATGCCAGCAGTGAAGTCGAGGTACTTGCGATTCTCCAAGTCCCACAGGTATGATCCCTCTCCTTTTACAAACACGACCGAAGGACGAGCGTATGTGGCGACCATGTGTCTCAGATGTTGTGCTGTCAGGATCGCGCTCGGGGAATCCTCCGAAGGGTCGGGATTGGGGAGGGAGACATCTCGGTTGATAGACTGCTGGAACGATGGCGGGAGGTTTGAGGCAGAAGTGGCCGTGGCCGTGGCCGTAGCCTGCGAATATAGCCGTCTGATGCTGCTCGCGAAGACGGGTCGTGTAGAGAGTCGAAGCGCCATAGCTCCACGAGCTTAATAGGACCGATGGATTGTCTACACGGAGGGTTCGTCTCGGAGGGAGAGAAGCCTATATACACGACAAATGGTGAGCTGCTTATACGGCCATAGAGCATAGTATTGGGGGAGGGCTCTTGACGATAGAAGGACAGTGGAAAGACGGCAACGGCTGCGATATTAATACTACTGGGAATTGATCGATATAGGGGTAAATTCTACCTACGTACCCGAATCGCGTGTGAGTCAAAGGCAGTGACTCGCAGACGAGCGCAACTTGGCGCTTAGATTAGGTGGATCACGATATCAGTCACGGGCGTTGAACGACAAGGCGGGCGGTGGTTTGAGGGTCGATACCGGGTCCTTCACAGAATCACAAACCAAGCAAACTTAGAAGGTGACCCGTGGGAGGAATTGGAGAGGCCAACGTTAAATATCTAGCCGGAGAAGAGCGTGGTTGATGCTATACCTATCTCCAAGTAGTACCTGGTTGGAGTGCAGATTTCAAGCTTTAACCGACCACTACCTGCCCGATTTCAGAGGTATGTTGGGGGGACATGCTCCGTTATCGATAATGAATTTTCGTCCGATGTCGCTACCTATCATCCCACTGGTAATATGCCGGAGAAGGTACCCGGGAAGGTGCTCGGGAAGGTACCTACTCCGGACGGCACCACCACTCACCCGGAGATGTACAGTACAGGTAACTATACCCCAAATCATGTATGTAAACATCCCATCAGATCATACAGGATCAACAGTTGAATTGTGTGTGCTTTACATACCTATTTGAACCTCAGCTTCGGGTAGCATCTCGGGTAACATAAATATCTCATTAAAGTACTTCGTCTTGTCCAAGGACAGACTCAAGGACTCGACTCCATGTGGAGACTGTATTCTTGACGTCAAAAGCGGCAAAAATAGTTTCCCGGCCTGTCGTTGCTCAATCCCAAGTCTCTCCCTCAATCAGCTTTCCACGGGCATATAATCCGAGCCGTGGATCTCTGATTGCGCTTGCTGATGTTGTCTCTTTGGACTTGTGGTACAGCGTAGCTGCGGGCCCTTGAATATTAACCGTCTCTTATTTCTTCATCCCACTGGACAGAAGAATAACACCAGGCCTGCAGTTGCAGGCATGATTAAACATTGGCTTCGTCAGAGAATCCTGCCCACGCAGGTACGGCCAAACAAGACCGACGCTTTGCCGCCGCCGGCAAATGTTGTATTTGCTTACCTCCCGGGTCGCATTCCTACTTTTGCGTCCTCTTTATATCTGTCATTTTCCTTCCTCGCCCATCCTCGACGTGCCTACGCGCCTAGTGATAATACCACTGTTGGCAAGCCCGGAAAGCCTCAGTAGCGGAATCGCCGTGAGGAGCATGCTCCATTGGAAAGTGTGTTTGTCTAGGCTGATACTTTGTAGAAGTACTGTAAATTTCGCAGCACATCATATATGTCCTACATTTCTACGCTAAGACATTCTAGAGATATGACCCCACCCATTCCCAATTGAGTAACCCTCAATTCCGACACAATCCATAGCTACATGTACCCCTATTTTCTAACGGCGGGTAGCACGAAGTACACCCTACCTTATCTTATGGGTACCCATGCTGTACACTACTACACCAGGGCAGTCACTGGGCAGTACGAAGAGGTCTGCGGATCACTTTCACATGTCAGCAACCTCGCTGACAATTCAAACGTCATCACATGCTCGGGTCTCAGAGCCCGCTAGCTGAGAGGTGAATCCTTAGATGTAGGTGTAGGTATCGATGGCGCCGTCCACGATACCAAAACAATCCCCAACCCAGTCTCCTACAGTCAACTCAATCGCTTTGTGCTGTCTTCCGCGATGCGCCGCCCTGCTCTCCTCGTCTTTGTGCCTGTTTAACTCGCCATCATCGCCTCCCATTCTATCATTAGTAGCTTGTGATCTCCTGCCTATATACTACCTAATAAGTACAGACTACCTAGCCTAACATAACTGACTCGACAACTTCCAGCATCTGCTTGGCTAACCCCAGCCAACCCGGCTCACCCAGCTACGCCATCCCCCACGGGGACGGCCACGCGACGTCTCAACTTCTTCTCCAGATATCTTTTGCTACCTAGCATTGCCTCTCCTTTACGTTAACAGTGTCACGCCTTCGAATGATGTTCTAGTGTCGCTGGAAGCCCGATATTCCCTCTCCGTCGCATTCGGTGACTGGCATGTCGCAATTATATTTACGCGGTACATTATTCAACAACTACACTTCCCCCCGTACAGCATGATAGACCACGTCCTGGGCCGGCCCTCTGCCAAGTCACGCCGACTGCAGATTCTGGCTGTGCTGACTTTCTGGTCAGTCTACCTCTACAGGTATGGTTGACTGCCCATCTTGAATCTTGACCAACGTGACGCTGATTATGGCGTAGAGGTAATCGCCATGGGCCACCGTTCGTACGGCTCTTGTCCAAGCTTTCCTCGAAAAAATTAACAGGATGGCAAATCGTCGTCGTCACCATGATGTACCTCTACGCCGCCCGAAATTTCAGTACACTTGTCGGATTAGCGAGCCCGGAACCCATGGCCAACATGTACGACGCCGCCTACTTCCGCGCAACTTGGGTCCTCACCGCCCTGGACGCCGGCTTCTGGACCGCCATGAAGATTAGGAAAAAGTGGCTAAGGGACATCGCCAGCATGGTCTTCACTGTCTTTTACATGGTGGCTGCCGAGCGAGCCGACGAGAAGGTTCGGAAAGTTCGTGGCATGCTGACCGTGGAGCATCTGCGTGTTAGCTGGAATAAAGGAACATCGCCGTATCTCGGTGCTCTCCAAAATCTGATGCGGCCCCGTTTCACGCGATGGCCGCCCCGAGCCATCCGCATACCACGTCCTAGTACGAGCGACTACAAAGAACCCGTCTCTGCCTGGCTATATTACGATGGGCCTATTTCCGATCTGGAACACATCAATAAAATAATACTCGACATTCCAGGCGGTGGGTTTGTGGCCATGGACCCGAGATGTAATGATGACAAGCTCCTTGCCTGGGCAGGCAAGACTGGACTGCCGGTGCTTAGTCTTGATTATAAAAAGGCACCAGAGTATCCATACCCGTTCGCGCTTAACGAGTGTTTCGATGTATATGCGAGCATTATCAAAAGCAAGGGTCGTTGCATAGGAATGTCTGGACGAGAGACTCCGAAGATTGTGGTGACAGGGGATAGTGCCGGCGGAAACCTTGCAACGGCGATGACTTTGATGATCATAGAAACTGCCACTAGCAAGCGCCGGCCAGGCCTGACTCAGGAGCAGCTACCCGCACCTGCCGGCCTGATGCTCTTCTATCCCGCCCTCGATATGAACATTGGGAACTGGATGTCTGACGAGCAGATGGCTTTGATCAAGGATCGGAGCATGCGTGTTACAAACAAGAACTATCTGAAGCGCAAGAGCATGCAGTACAATGACCTTGTTGGCACACCCCATCAATCCGACGACGAAGATGAGCAACCCTTACCTCAAGGGTCTTCCGCCAAGACGTCAGATGACGAACCGAAAGACCAGGTGCTTCAGAGTCCCCATCCCGAGTATTCACACGCAAGTCCACAAACATGGTCTAAACATCAACAATCTACGCCCGTGTCTCAGCAAGGGGATCAGTCTCTGTCTCACCATCCCGAGCCCATGCGCACGCGTTTGGCCATGGCATCGATGATCTCGTACTTCAACGATCGCATTATCACGCCTGAGATGATGCGCGCCATGATCATTTTGTACATTGGTCCACATAACCGACCCGACTTCTCCCAAGAATACCTTTTATCTCCGATTCTAGCACCTGATCATCTATTGCAGCGTTTCCCCAAAACCTACTTCCTAACCGGTGAACGAGACCCCTTGGTAGACGACACCGTCATATTCGCTGGCCGCTTGCGTCGCATCAAGCACGCCTGGCACTCTCGTCGTGAGGCACAGGGTATAGATGGATTTGAAGACGTAGTTGATTTTGATGATAAGGATGTTGCCGAGTTGATCCTCATACCCGGCATTAGCCACGGTTTCATGCAATTTCCTTCGTTATATCCCCCGGCGTGGAAACTCATCGATCGCTGTGCACAATGGGCGGAGGACTTACTTAACACAGCGGACTCGAGAGAGAGACGCGAGCATCGACGCTCTTCTAAGTCTCAGCGTCAAGTCGTCAACACGGAGTCCAGCGGGGACGAAGATCGCCCTCTCGAAATCAACATGACCAGACTCAGGGGAAGGACAATCAGCGACACTGCTAGGCTTAGGCCGGAAGACGCAACAGAAAAGTCTGGCGGTGACCATGACGGCGCGCAAACAAATGGCGTCTCGAGTAAGAAGAGGACAAATGGAAGGGTCAGGGGCGGCAGGGGGTCGAGGAGTATCGTCAAACTCAATAGCTCGGATGATCTACTTGGTCGACGTATGCAGGGTCTGGCGGGTCCATTGACAGGTCTACAGGACGACGACTGAACGAACTATTACTTCTTGAATACCTCCGTTTTTGTATATATACCGAGTCCTACAAAAGGAAATACTGCATATAATTGAAAATTTGATGAGCCTAGATTGATACTCTGTGACGATGTTCAAGGAGCATTCATATTTGCTCTGTTAACCACTATGGCAAATTATATATACCTTGTACCAACTGGATAATCTCGAACAATTCGGACATTAGATTCCCATCTATATTTCATCCAAAGCCAGCAGAGGAACTCTATAATTGAGCATCAAATTTTATGCAACAGAGAAGAGAATTAACCTCCTGGGAGGTTTAAGTAGAAGCTAAAGTTTTGAAGTATAATTAGGTTGGGGATAAGCTACTTGAGTTGGAGGTGCAGGTTATCTAGACTTTCTTTCTTGTAATGATAGTTATTTGAATAATAATGATAGCTCATTTAGAAGTAGCATTATCTCGCAATGCCATTCATAACAAAATTAATCAATCAATTTCTCTTTATTAGCCAACTACTAGTTGTAAGCTACTTGTTCATCTTATGTGCAGAGTTGTGTGAAAAGCACACAAGCTTCATTGTGAAATGGGCTTTGGACTCAAATGATTAACCGAAATTATTTCCAACCCCTTTCTTCGATTTCTCAAAGTCTGCAGGCTGTGCTTCATGTATTCTGGATTTCTCAGATACCGAAATAGTATCTTTCATCTATGTGATTATGTGAAACTCCCAATGATAATAAATGTTACTTGATGTTAGGAGCACAAGGAATTTTGACACATGAATCTACGTATTAGCTATCATTCCGGAGGACATTCAGTCACACAGGTATATTTGGTCAGATAATCGAAAGCAGCTCATCTTGTTCTCAAACAGTCATTGAGTCTGACCAGCTATAGGCATGCTCTACCACATATGAAGTTACATGCGTGTCTATAATTAGTGCTAAGGATTGGATGATATGTTGTGCTGCTTAGACCTCCCTCCCCATGTGGGTATCACGAGCATCATCGGCGTCACTAGCCTGAGCAGCTTCACACCCATTGCTTCGTTTACACTCGCTTCGTTTACTATTCTGCTGGATAATTGTCGCGGCGATAATCTCCTGCCACAAATTGCTAGGAAGTCAAATAAAAAACCCTAAAGGTTGGATCTGCTCCTCTTCTTCTTCTTCTTCTCCTCCTCTGCCCCAGCATCTCGGGTTTTCTGAAGCCTGCCTCATTGTCTGACAACGACATTGTTTCATGTCGATTTGAAAACAACTATCGCGAGATATATATTACGCAGCCGAAAACTCTACTCGTTTTAACAATGTCTGACCAAAAGGCTAAAAAGAACCCGCAGCCGCACAATAAAACACATCCTAAGCTGTCGGATCGCGAGCTGGACATTCTGTACAGGTCCCTTTCCTGCTTGAAGGGTGTATCTACGAAGGGCGAGCCCGTAGTAAGTAACATTTTGATTTTTTTCTCTCTTTCTATTACAGCTTTACATGACTCGCCTGGCCATTGCTTCCTGTTACCATGGCATGCATGGCGTACGCATTTCCCGTTTCCAAAATTTGTCGAGGTGTTGTCTCCTCGCATCATATTTACATGGCGTTGCAACTACTTCTGTCGACCTCTGGTACAGCCTTATGAGTATCGTTGTATCTACCGCTCCATCACCTGGGCAACTTTGCTACTTAGCTACCTCGCCCTAATAAGCGAGACTTGCCACTCATCAACGACACAAAACATTACCTACCTACCGACTTCTTCTTCTTCTTCCCCACAATTCCCGTACTTTGTATCTTTCCAACTCTCTTCCTGGGTTTCTACACCTATCTCTCACCTCATACCTACTTTTCTACACCCGTCTCTCACCTCATACCTACTTCTCATCCCCGCGTCGTCACTTGACCTTGTAATTAACTTGAGGCCCTCACTCCCAACAATAGATTGACTTTGACCTGCTCGCAACGGCCGTCGGATACGCCAGCGCGAGTTCCGTCAGCTCGGTCTGGTACGCGGTCAGAACCAAACTGGCACAGAACTCCTCCATTGTCAGTAGCCGCTTTCCCTCCACTGCACCCCCTGGCACCAGCGACGACCAAAGTCTTCTGGAGGATACCCAGCACGCCGCCACCACCATGATGGGTAACGAGGAAGTCTCCGGCGCCGGCAACGGCGGAACAAAGCGTAAGGTCTCCGAACTTGACACCTCTGCCAACGCGAGCCTCGATGATCTCATCGAACCCAATCTCGGCAAGGTCTCGACGCTCCCGGAGATCCCCGAGGGAGATGCTGTCCTCGATACTGGCGGCGATGAGACCGTCCCCGCCAAGAAAGCCAAGAAGGCTCGCGTGACTAAGACTCCAGTGCCCAAGAAGAAGGCCGCGAAGAAGCCCGCTGCGAAGAAGCCGGCGGCTGTCAAGAAGGATAACGACGCCAAGAAGAACAAGGAGAAGGGCAAGGCCGAGTATCTCGTCCAGAATCCCTATGGCAACGACGATGGTCCCAAGGACGTGAAACAAGAGGCCGAGCCCGAGGAGCAGATTCTCGGACCCGGAGTGCTCGCTGGCGGTACTTAGGAGGACCCCAACGGCCATGGAGAATACTACTACGACAGCCTGCTGCGGAACGCCAATGATGCCGAGACGTTCTTTCAGAGCAGCCTCGACGAGCTCGAGCCGCTCCCGCAGGACGACGCCGCCGAGCAGTCGTTCGACGCGCACATGCAGAGAGCGTGGGACGACGGCCTCATCCCCGCCGGCTTTGGCCCCGGCGAGGTGTTCGGTACCGGTTCGGTTCCGCCTCTCCCACCTCGTGGCTACGGCTTTGGCATGGGCACCTATGACGACTACGACGACGACGAGAACGCGTCTTTCACGCCCTTCCAGCAATGAGCTCGCATCGACTCGACTTCTGTTGTCATGGTCTTGTTTCCTTTTCGGATTTATGATGTCCGACTTGCAACTTGTCACGCTCTGCTTGCTGTCTACCACTACTTTCTCCCGATTCGTGTAAGGATGAAATGACGACTGCAAAGGTTGACAATGAGAATGAGAACATCTGGTAGTTCAGATGATGAGACGCCCGAAAGAGGCTAAAATACCGAAAATCTCCAAAAAAACAACAACAAAAAAAACATGAAAATTCGAAACTTGACAAAAAAAAGGGAAACATCAGAACAAAGGCTGGCATGCCCCAGGGTAACGGGGCGATGAGATGACGAGATGGTGTAATGGATATGGGGATGATTTGTATCTCGGGCCTCAAGCCGCGACGAGGAAGATTCTTGCCTCGCACAAATAAAAATCAACACAGACTTGACTCGCCTCACGTGAATAAATAATAAATAATAAAAAATAAAAACAAAAATCATTGAGCTTGTTGTCATCGATTCCGTTTGGTGTAAACCCCCATCAATCCGCGTGAGCGACATACATAAGTACCTCTAAAGTACCTGAGAAATACATGTACTCTAACTAAACGTAAACAAACAAAAAAAGAGAAGTACCAAATTCCACAACAATAGCAACGGCGACAGCGACAGTAACAACAATAATAACTGTAACTAAGTACTTAATGCTATGCGATGCGTATGCGTATGCGTATGCGTATGCGTATGGGTATATATATATGAAACAACAAGAGCCAACCCACCCGAACAAAAAAGGTAATTTTCACAAAAAAATACCCCATCCGAAGCAACCAACCAACAAATATGCCTCCCCCCCCCCCCCCCCCTCTTTCCTCTATTGAATTTTTATTTATTTAAAATATCCCCCCCGGTTCCCATCAGAACCTCTGCGACGACTTCCTCGAGACGGAGAGGCTCCAGGACCGCTCGCCTTGCCCCTCCTTGCTACCACGTTGCTCGGCGCTGGTCCGGCCCTCGCTGGTCCTGCCCTCGCTGTTCGTCGTCGTATTCGCGAGCCTGCCCTCGAGGCCGCCGCCGCCGCTGAAGTGTTCCCTGAAGTTCCGCTCGAAGCCCCGCTGGCCCTCGGACACGACCTGTGCCTCGGAGACCATGAGCCCGCCGCCCTCGAGCGGGTACACGCGTCCGCGGACGTACGGGTCGTTCCGGTCGTAGGCCCTCTGCCTCTCGGCCGTCGTCGCCGGCAACGGGGGGAGGAGGGTCGGCGTGGTGGCGCGGCTGGTGTCGCTGCCGCGGCTCTTGCCGTCCGTGTCCATGATGACGAGCTTGAGGCTGCCGCCGTCGTCGTCGCTCGTGTTGCGCGTCGCGCGGCTCGACCGCCGCGAGGGCGAGAAGGCCGAGGGGGAGGAGCCCAGCTCGAACTGGTCGTGGGCTCCCCCCGCCGAGAGCCGCCGGTGGTGCCGCGTGACGTGCACCTCCTGCGTCACGAAGATGGCGTCCCAGCCGTGCGTCAGCATCGGCCAGAAGACGGGCACCGACGCCACGATGGAGGCCAGGTCCACCTCGAGCGCCGCGAGCACGATGCTCTGCGGCCCGTAGAAGGTCGGGTCGATGACGGGGTACGTCCCCGCCCGGTGCTGGATGATGGTGTACAGGCGGAAGATGCTGATGATGTTGATGCTGTGCGGCGACATTACGTTAGCCTCGCTCATTTTATTTTTACCTCCCCCGGGCCCAGACGGGGTCCCCCCCGGACCCGGGTATTAAAACTTCTTAGATATATATTCAGACGGAGACGGCAGACTCACCCGATGCCCAGCAGGATCATGATGGTGAACCCGACGCGCTGCTTCTTCTGCTTGAAGGTCTTGAAGTACAGCGGGATGGGGATGGCGAGCACGATGAGGTCGAGGACGACGTTGGTCGAGACGTGCGCGGCGTAGGTGCCGGCGATCTCGTCGGGCACCTTGGACCCGAACCCGTAGCACCGCGCCGGCGCCCCCCAGTCCCAGAAGCCCGACAGCGGCACGCAGGGCACGACGGCGATGGCCGAGAACGCGAGGCCCCAGAGCGCCGACAGCACGATGAAGAACCAGCACACCCGGCGCGGCCGGGGGTCGTCGGAGAAGAGGCGGAGGTACTGCGTCAGGAGGCAGAGCTTCATCAGCGCCGTCGAGACGATGTAAGAGAGCAGCGCGATGTAGTATTTCTAGTTCGCGACTGGTCAGCACGGGCTCTCGTGTCGTGACGATGCAGGGTAACCCAGGTAATAGGTAGGTAGGTTAGGTTAGGTTAGGTTTATCGTGGCCTGTGAATAATAGCTCCTTACCTTTTGAAATTGCACCTGGTTCGCAATGCCGATTTCCCAGAAATGCTTGCCGAAGCCATAATTAAATACTGTGCGACATGTGTGTTAGCTCGTGGCGATGCTACAGGTAGTCTTTGTGTGCAATGAAAATCAAGCTGTGCACGTACATAGTAAGACGAAGACGATGCCGACCGTCGCGGTGGCCTGTGATCGCTACGTTAGTGATGGATGTCGAGTAGAGGCGCCGGCGACGATGCCGTCTGGGTTGTTTCCGCCTACCCGAAAAATCACAACGAAAAGGTCGTCCCATCCTAAACATTCAAGTCGATAACGCGTGCGTATCCGTAGAGCTACACAAATCCAAGAGATGGTCTGAGGCAGCACAGAACGAATCATCCACGTTAGCGACGTTCATCATATATGGTTTGTATAGATGGATAGATAGATAAGATTTTGTTTGATGCGATGACACAAATCATTTCGTCGAGTTGCTCAACTCACAGTAAACGTAATGACTATTCCTTCGACGGCGGACTCGGAGTTGAAGAGACTCGGAATTTCGTGAGAGTTGTCGTATCGCTTGTAAAGTTCCCGTATAACCCCAGACATCGCTTACTACCTCGTCGCGCGATGCGGGCAGACCCTCCAACGACCCGTTGGCGAGGGCAGTTCAGCGCAGCATATTCTTCTCCCTCTCTCTCCCGTTTGATCTCCTCCGCTTGGCGATTTTTGATGCGAGGCCGACAACGTTCCCGTCCATGCAGAGAGCGTCCTCCGAACTCTGCCTCTTTTCTCTCTCACTTATACTCGGGGACTCGGGTTACGTTCAACTCCCACGCAGGTACCTATATACTGCCCAAAGTCTGTGGGCCGTCTCGGGATCGCTCAGGTCGCTTAGAGAGTTGTCAGGTAATTTTCCATGTTCCCTAGAAATGGTAGAAGAACCCGATGGGTTTCTCGATGTGGGGGTGGAGAAGGGTTAATAAAAGGGTGTCGAAGTCTTGTCCTCCTCTTCATCCTTCCAGGATCCCTGTTTTCTTTGCTGATCCCAGGGACGCTATCTAAATGAGGCACTACTAGGATTATATGTAAGAAGTCAATTACCAGGTATACCTGCTGGGATGACATGACATGAGTGAGCAGATGACGGATCCTACGAGTTCACGCCTACATAATATGTCACCAATTCCTGCTCCTATGCGGCGCAGAGCGTCTTCTCAAAAAGAGACCCACTGTATAACCACTGGCCATGAGTTGTTCAGACTTTAGCATTTGGGTATCTACACTACCTGCTGTCAACTACTGCAAAGCCGTTCAATGAGGCGTAAGCGAGAAGGGAAATGCCGCGTGCGAGAGACAAGCCGAGAAGTACTTGGCTCTAAGTGGAGAATGCAGTAGTACTACTACCACACTATATACTGGGTACTATTACCTTGGTATGGTAATCAAGCCGTCTCGCTGTCCTTCCTCCTCGAACAAGGTTGTGTCTAGTATGGTACTATTTTGTAGGCGTTTACATATTGGTAGGAGAGGAGGAAAAGAGCGGTGGACGAAGGGGTCTGTAAAGAGTCTACGGCTTGTTTACTGAGCACGTTGTAGCTATAGTACATACCTACAGGTAAACATGAACATCAGTCTGATGATTGCCAGACTAATCAATTACTACATAACCCCTTGCGCAAACTTGCTGTTGTTTCTGGGTCCTGCATTCTCCCGAACATCAAATGACTAGGATTGCCATTTTCGAAACCTGCCTGCAGTGTACCTAAGTACTGTATGTAAATACATGTGCCGTATTTACACAACGCCAGCACAAAGCAATGGGGTGAAGTAAAAGGTAGGCAACCCAAGCACGCATGCCCTCGATGCACGTAGGTAGTATACACTACAAAATAAGCCTGACAAAAGCCACCTAGCGCACCTGCGAACGTCAAATAAGCTTCAAAGGAGCGGCACGTGGCGTTCCAGAATCACAGTCTGGCAGTTCCCAATCACACCCATCAAGGAGGAGGGAGACACAATCACATCATGGAGTGCAACCCAACACGGGCTATAATTAGTGCCATCAGCGAGATTATTCCCCGACCCCGGACGACCGACAGAAGAATCCCTGGGCAGGGGATCCTCAGGATTTCGTCCGGCGCTCAATCTAGTGGTAGCGTGAGTTGCATAGCATGAAGGCGCCATGCCTATACCGAACGGAACTATACCCCGTCCAGCCCAAGCACCAATGAACAAGCCCCCTGCTTGGATTCAGGAGTTTGGATCTCTCGCGAGATCACAGCCACGCTACGCCCGAAGCGACGACTGTGAAACGGACAACAGCAACGGAATGAGCGATAGCTTCGACCGCCATCCGGACGGCGCGGGCACTTGGGGTTACCCACGCCAGGATTCAAGTGGAGATGCTACTAGATACCGGTAGGTTAGGTGGAAAGGGTGCCGAAGGTATTTGATATTCCCGGTAGCAGAGTCGTCTGCGACGAAACCTACGTACCAGTAAATTCCGGTAACGCCGTCTGACCAGTCCGGATTAGACAAATTTAGCCCGCTATCTTTTTCAGGGCATCCTCCTGTGGGAGTTATACGCTATACACTACCTGCTGGATCGCCGGGACAGAACCCGTACGGGCCATAGGTTCTGTAACCGAGCTGTTCATGTTGTAGCATAGATGCAGGTATGTATTTTGTTGATTCAAGGTTGCTCGTTTATGTGTATTGCCTCAAGGTACTTACTGTCAAGCCGGTAGTTTTTACCTTAGTGTGATGGATAACCTCCTGCTAAATAGGTAGGTAGCCCTCCATATAATTTGCCCATCCATGCCTCTCCGGCATCCAAGTTTAGCATGGGTAAGTTAGGTACTACAAATATAGTATACCTAATATCATGTTGTTTTTTGCTTTGACACAAATACGAATGCAGGAGCAGCAGACTTGCTGTCAAGCAGACATATGGGGGACCCGAAGTCTGACCTGATTCCGAAGGAAGCAGGGGGAAACCTTCCAGAAGTCGAGGATGCATAACGCCACCTTAGAGTACCTACCACACACCATGCTAAGGTACGCGCGCTGCAAGGAATTTAGGCTTGTGCCCATGCGGCGCAGGTACGATGTTTCGCAGGTTTTACTGTAGAATTTGAAAACATGTATCCACTTCCAAACTTGTCGGTACCTTAGGTACTTACTTTGTAAGTTGTCTGTTGATGCAACGCAGACAAATATCTAACCAAGGCAGAGATACTCGTCGTACATCTGAATACCTAGGTACCTAAAGTATTTATATCTGACGAGAAGCAGATATTGCTTCGTTGCAACGGATTTGCCCGTCACCATCCAAGCCGGCAACCTACCACGTACGTATCTAATCGCCCGGCCTGATTAACGACTCTAAGCGACAACTCACTCGGCTTCCTACCCATCGTGATGATCACACTACACTCCTGGTAACGCGTATAAGGTGGGTAAAAGTCAAAAATTGACTTATCAAGTCTACGAAGCCACTACCCATTATATTCCCATCCTTCCCTCGTCCATGGCGTCCTCCACTAGGTAGGCATTACCTGTCTATTTCCTTTCCGTAGCGCGGTGCCGAGACGGGACACATCGTGAGATGTGTAGGCAATGGACACACGCATCGGTCCTCGTTCCGCGTAACAGCATACCAACTCAACACTAATATCTAGCTCGATGCTACACTAATGAAGCTATACACTACATGGGTACCTGAACTTTGTGTAACCGGGGGAATTCTACTGTACCTAGTGTACTTTGTAGGTCGCTAGTAAGAGAATGTAAGGTTAGCGGCAAATGCATGGCTACGGCACTTCAGACCAAGGAATGCCTCTAGTATCCCAGCGCTAGCAGTAGTCTCCTATAGGCTTTAGCAGCTGTCTGCTTTACCTCCTCCGGTTAATCACTGCAGGGTGTGTAGTGTAGATGAAAAAACGCGGAACGAACACCGTCGTTGGGGAGGGAATATGGATACAAGTCTCTGTTTTCGTAGGATGACCGATGGCTTTTCCTACGAAATTGGGCCTTTGGGAAGGAATGAAATATAGTGTAGGTTAAGTAAGTTAAATTACACAAGGTTGATAGATTAGGTGCCTGGATTAGATTATCCAATTCATGACCGGAATGGGCGGGTTGAGAATGTATTGAATCCAGCGTCTTCGCTTCCGAGCCAACTAATGAGCCTTTTGCACGGCAGCGTCTCTATACCTACCTGGTCTATAAGTCGCCTCCCTATTCTAGCGTAGGTACAGGTATTTCGAGGTCGCTAGGTCGTTACTTGTCACTGCTGTGATACAAGATAGCGTAGGTAGTCAGGGGCAATAAGAGTATATCATATAAGGGGATATCACAAGGTCTCCCAAACCAACGGTATACCCAACCGAGATAGGTACCTACACTAACATAAAACCCGCCGTCGTAGACTCCCCCTAACCTTGTCCCATATATGTATGTACTGTATGCTTCATTCATTATAGGTCATCTTCGTCTTCCAGCGCGTTGACGCGTCGCTCGCCCACCTCCCGGATCTTCTCCCCGAGGATGGAGCGGCCGTACCGCTCCGCCACCTTGCCCGCGGCCTCCACCATCCGCCCGGTGCGGTCGCGCATGAGCTCCACCAGCTCGAGCGCCCGCATCCCCCGGTCCTCGCCCTCGCGGCACTCGACGGCCAGCAGCTGGAGCAGGGCCTTGTCGATCTCGAGCTCGAGCCTCGCGAGGCTCGACCGGTGCGCGTGGCTGCCGCCCCTCGTCGACTCCGCGAGGTCTTGCAGCTGCGCCGCCGCGATTCCCTTGAGCAGGTACTGCTGCTCGAGCTTCCGGCTCTCCGAGTCGCCGTCCTCGTCGTCTGGCGACTCGTCGTCCTCCATCGCATCGGGGTTCGGCTTCTTCTTGCTTGGTGGGCCGGAGGAGAGCGGTACGGAGAAGTCAAATTCTGAAAGGAGAGGCAGGGGGAAGTAAGGGTACTCTTCCTCTCCCTTCAGAATGATGCAGTGGAACTTGTTGTCGGCGACAGCTATTGGAAAGTAGGTTTCCGTCTTACGTCCCGATGCTAGACGAGGAAGAAGCTTGGTGTCTAGTAATGGTATCCACAAAGCTCTAGATGGCTGTCGCCAGTGCAAGAGCGTGAGCAGTGTCCCCGTAGAGTCATAAATGCACGGATCCTGAACAAGTGTTAACATTTTCCAAACATTCCATGCAGAAAAAAGCGAAGGTATGTTGGATTGCACCTACACCACAATCTGAGAAGAAGACGGCTTTCAAAGTCGCGCCCGGAGGAAGTGCTACGGTATCTTCGTTCTGGCAGATCTCGTCTCTTTTGATGTTTTCGATGGTGTAGAGTAACCTCGTCTGACCGTCTCCGCCCGCTGGCCCGTTACCTATCGTCATCACGTAGTCCCTCCAGCTTGCGCAGGTAACCATTGGGGAGCTTTTTGGCCGGTATACCTTGTAGGGTATGCCGAAGAGTGTATAAACTCGCACGTAGCCGGCCGTTGTGGTGACAGTGACAAAGGAATCGCTAAGCGACATAGCCAGGACAGCCTCGCCCTTTGGCAATTGCGTCTTCCAATCTGTCCGATGTGTCCAAGTTTCGTGGGGACGGTAGAATATCGTCGCAGGGGCATCCTCAGTTGGTGGGCAAGACATGGCCACACCGTTCTCTGTCAGGCATGCCTTGTCGTACAAGTACGTATCATTAATGCGGATTTTCTTTTGAAGTGCCTGGTCGTAGAATTCGACCGTGACAGTGTTGTGCCCATCTTGGTCAATAGTCCACACGAAGCCGATTAGATTGAGACAGAGGTATTTCCTGTTGTGGCGCCACGGTGTCGAACCAGGCTGAAAGGCTTCGTGGTATTCAATCTGGACATTGCGACGCTTACTTAGAGGCTCGCCAAAAAGATCGACACCATCGTGCAATCGTTTGCCATTGCTGTTGACCACATATCCAGCACCATCATCATCCACTACAAATTCCTCATCCTCCGGAAGCGGGCCGTCCATGAGAGAATCATAGCTACTGGCTGAATCCCTGCGAGGGCGAGAGACCATGGGCTTGAGTCCATTGGCTTCAGGTCGTCTAGCATTGGCAGAGATCTCAGACAGCGGGTCATGGATGAAAGGAGCCGACTGTCTTGATAATTTTAACAGTGCAGCGTGTTCATCAGGAACAAAGCCGGGATGGATATACACCTCTCCATCTGAGGTTGTGAAAGATACTATGTTATCGGTTGGGTGCCACGCCATATCCATGACATTTGCAAAACTATGGCGGGAAATAACTGCCTGCGTTTTGGTGTCCCATACCAAGATTTTCTTGTCTTTGCCAGCTGATGCCAGCATAGCTCCGTTGGGAGACCACGCCAAGGCGGTGATTTCACCGGTATGTCCGTTTGTAAAGGAGCGTTGATTCGCCCAGTCCTTCTTCGACACCACTTGTATGTCCCTTGTTGGAGTCGGAACCGCAAAGGCGCGGCCGTCAGGATGCCAGGCGATCTGAGTGCTGATTTCTGACTCGGTATCCACGGTACCAATAACGCCATCAACTCGCCTGATCAATTCGGGTTCGTCCGTTTCTTCTCCGCCAAGATCGTACACGTAGATAACCCCGTCTGTGCAGGCTAACGACAGAGTCTCTCCTTTTGTATCGAAGGCTAGATGCTTGGTGGGTTTATTATGGGCTTTGAGGTGTCGAAGCTTGCTATTATCGTCGGTTCGGACAATCTTGACGGTCAACTCATCGCTTGCCACGGCACACCACTTGGCGTCTAGAGATAAGGCGACGTCTCTGATGGGCAGCGAAGTTCGAAGGAGATATTTGTCGAAGGCAGCATTCGGTATCGAGTATAAGCTCAGGGTGCCGTCTTCAGACCCCACGACGAAGAAGTCATTCGAGGCGGCTACGCTGACATTCTGCTCTTGACAATCGTCGATGTTGATGGGCTCGCCATCGAAGCCCGTCTTGTATAATCGGATGGTATTGTTGGAACCGACGGTGACCAGCTTCGAGCCGTCCGGGGTGTAAGCGCAGTGTGTAGAGCCCTGGGTATGCGCTGGTCGTGCGCGCGGGCGAGGAGGTGCTGTGGACGCCATACGGAGAAGAATATCGGGTGTCTGGGAATCGTATCATGAATTATCTGTCAGAATGGGAAGGTCAAGTCGATTGAAAGCGTCTCCAATTGGCATTTCAAGCTCATCGTCATACCCAAGCCAGCCAGTGTTAGTGTTGTATTAAGTACAAATTGGGGATGAGTGGGACGAGACGCGGCGGGCGCGTCAAGGACGCGTTTTATCAATTAAAGGTGCCAGCTGCATCTGCCCCTCCATCGTTAGGTACGTACCAGCTCGCAGGGGTCTTATCCGCTCTCAGCTGGCCACAGCTGTCTACTTGAGTTTATAGGTAGGTACCATTTTGAGAGGAGCTAGGTACCTCTTGTCGTGAGTTAGGCATTCATTATTCATCAAGAGGAAATCTAAGCAGATAAAAGTGAGAGTGCTGTTGCCTGACTTATCAGTTTATAGTCTGGTGAATAATACAAGCCACCCCTCTGTTCTTGATACTTAAATTAAAATCCCTAAATCTCATTTCACAAGAACTTACTTTGCATAGGTAGTTTGGGTCTATTCTAGGTATCATCTCCTTTTGGCACAATGCGTCAAGGAACCTCAACAGGGCACTTTTTTCAGACCGAGTAAGTATTTGCAGAAGACGAGTATACCGTGTGCATGGCCTCGTGCTGACTTGAGTGTATCAGTGCTGAGCAAGCCTTGGCGGAGAGGCGCGCCACAAAAGCCAGCAACAAAAATGGCAACCCCGTTGTGCTGAAGTCGAAGCTGTTAGCCGCCGTTGCCGACCCTACTGCGCCTAATTCGCTGCTGATTGCGGAATCCACCGGATCTGTTCGTAGAATAGACGTGGACGTAAGTTTGTCACATTGACAGAGCCCTTGATCGTGAAAATACTCAACTTCTCTAGTCCGGGGAGACAAAGCATGTGTTTAGGGGTCCGTCCGCGCCGGTCATCTGTGTTGCGGTTGGCGGTCCCGGGAACCGCACAGTATTCGCTGGATCTTGGGATAAGGACGTATGGTCGTGGGATTTGGAGAAGAAAGCGCCAGGTCGAAAGTACAGTGGCCACACAGATTTCGTGAAGGCTATTGTATGCACCAAAATTGGTTCGAAAGACTACCTCATCAGCGGAGGCGCGGACAAGAAGATAATCGTGTGGGATATCGAGACGGGGTCTCGCATTCACACGATCCAGGACCAAACCCTTCCCATGATGGCCCTCCAGGCCCTCGCTATCGACCCCCTAGAAAGTACGCCCGAAGCCATCATCCTGGTGAGTGCCAGCAGTGACCCGCATATTCGACGTTGGCGCATCACACCCACCACGGTCGAGCAGATCAAAGAGGTGTCACCGAATGAGCCGAATTCCGTGCGCCATAGCATCTTAGAGCATGAGACAACCGTGTATAAACTACTCTTTGATGTAGAAGGTGAGGATGTGGATCTCTGGACCGCAAGTGGCGACGGCACTGCGAAATGCCTCTCGCGACAAAAGGGTTTTACTACAGACGACACCATCAAGCATGGCGATCATGTGAGAGCTATTGCCGTAACAGAAGAATGGGTCATCACCGCCGGGCGGGACGAAGACATAAAGATCTGGGATCGCACATCTGGGAAACTATACTGCACTCTTGAGGGCCACTATAACGAAGTAACCGACCTCCTGGTTTTAGACGAGGGTAGCCGGGTGGCATCCGTGTCCATCGATGGAACCGTCCGGACATGGCTGCTTCATAAGAGCGAGCTGGATAGGATAAACAAGGAGAGGGACGATAAGGCGAATGAAGTTCTCAGAGAAGCCTCTCCGGAACCAGATGAGGACCTGATGACGGCAGACGAAGAGGCCGAGCTTGCGGCATTGATGGAGGAAGACTAGCACTAAAGCGAGCGTATAGTCAACCCGAATAAATCCAAAGGCCATCGCAAGTCATTGCCTGTTACATGAGTCTCGGCATATGCTGCTGTTCAGTCTTGCCCCATGCGTGATTTACGCATACCTGCTACACATGATACTAACTTCACCCTACCTTATCCTATCACGACTACCGCCTCAAGATTACAGCAACCCCCTCAACTGCTCATATTCTCACCGCCAATCCGCCAACACGGTATCCCCCTCTCCGACCTGAGCCAAGCGCAAGCAATCCTCCCAAACCTTCCGGCACTTCGCAGCGTCCTTGACCTCGGGCCCGACCTCGCCCACAACCGAGCCATTCATGTACACGCCGTTCGGGCGCTCGCCGAGCGCCTCCGTGTCGAACGCGGCATTGAGGATATCGGTAGCAGACTGCGCCGTGCTGCGGAAGTCGGCGTTGGGCGAGCGTCTCGACAGGGCATCCAGCAACGGCGCCGCGACGTAATTCACCCCGCGGGCGAGCGTGCTCGCCACGCGGAGCACCCTGCTCGGGGTGCGGCGCGCGAGGTCCGTCAGCATCGCGCCCGGGTCGACGGCGAGGACGGCGACGGACGACAATTCGGGATCCGTCGCGATGCGTCGTGATAACTCGCGCCTGGAATCAAAGTCGAGTTGAGTTGTCAGGACAAGCGAGCGGGAGGGGGGGGGGGGGGGGGCTGGAAGGTAGAAGGATTAGTTAAAAAAAAACACAAAAAAGAAAACAAATGGAGAGATCAGAACCG
>MU396757.1:47044-138265 GCA_022578855.1 Nemania serpens
CGCCCGCCCGCGCCCGCCCCCGCCGCGCCCGCGCCCCCCCCCCCCCCCCCCCCCCCCCATCGAGGGAAGAGTGTATGAGATAGACAAACTCACATGAACATGATATTGCAGAGCTTCGACGCGCCGTACCGTCTGAACCCCGTGTTCCCGCTCCCCGGCTCGTCGTCGGGGACGCTCCATTTCCCGCGCGCCAGCGGCTCCACGTCCACCGGGTCCTTGAAGATGAGGTTCCACTTCTCATCCTCGTAGGCGCGCAGGAGGCCGGGAACGGTATTCCTCTTATCGGACGTGCTAGGCAGTACCATTTAGTAGGACGTAAAGTCTCAACCCATCTCTTACGAAATAGTATGAAAACTGGAACATGAAGACCTTCCGCTGCCGACCCGAGAGCGAGAGCGAGAGATAGAGATAGAGAAAAGGCGGGTGAAAGGGAGAGGACGTGAAGACAGCTAGCTAGCTTAAGTGAGCTCACTTACTCATGCGACCAGCTTCCCAAAACAACGACCCTCCCACTCTGCTTATCCAAGCTCTTAAGCAGCAGCAGCGCAAGCAGGAAATGCGAGAGATGCGTCGCCTGGAACGTCATGTCGAACCCGTCGCCAGTCATCGTCTGCGTCGTGTACTCCTGCCACGCGGCGTTCAGCACGAGCGCCCGTATGGGCGGCAGGGATCCCTCGGCCACCCGCCGGTTGATGTCGCCGGCGGCCTTGCGCGTGCTCGCGAGGCTCGAGAGGTCCAGCGGCACGAGGTCGTACGCGTGGCCCGCCGCCGCCGCCGCCGCCTTCCTCAGCACGCCCTGCACGGCGTCGGCGCGCTCCGCGCTGCGGACCGTGTAGAGCCCGTGGTAGCCCTTCGCGAGCGCCGACGACCCCACTATGCGCTGGACTATGGCGCTGCCCAGGCCGCCGTTGGCGCCGGTCACGAGGATGGATCCCTTCGCGGCGGACATTTTTTTCGTGTTGGCGGCGATTTCTTGCCTTTTTTTTTTATAGTGTGTTTGATTTTCTTATGATGACGTCTCTCTCAGTAATAAGATTAGAATATTACAGGAAGAGAGAAAGGATTCGTGGTTTTATTCTTTTATTATATCATGCACCTTACTTCTTCTTATACTACCGATCTCAAGGTAAATTTATATACAGTTTGTCGTGCAGCGTGACCGACACTCCTAGACTTGGTTTTACGAGATTGCTGGGGAACCGTTATCGATGGGATGGATAGATTGTTGCTCCGAGTCATTGAAAAGTGCCCGTGCCAATGGCGACACATATACTTGTGGTGTTGGTGCGGCTGACGAATCAGCGTGGATTTCAGCATGGATTCCACCATAAGCAAGCTGCATTCTTCGACTTATGGGCGGACTCCCGCCGGGTACTCGTTACACCGTTAGACGCAGAGCCCGTTGTTCAATTTCATTCACTAATTCATTTACCTAGGTGGACTAGGCACCCAGATGCTGATGAAGCGTGCCTGACCTATCTAGCTAAGGTACAGTGCGTATGTCTTCTCGCAATTACCACAATCTAATCGTGTCTTCCGTTTTTTTTTTGTTTTTTTTTCTCTTTTCTGCTCTTCTGGTTTTTGAGGGACGGGGAGGAGGGCGGCTTGTTTCTCCGCCCAAGTGCAGCGGCAGCTTCGCCCATAATCACAAGTTCCAGTAGAGATTGACCGGAGGATAGTCCCGAGGACACTCACAAGCGGTTGTAGCGGCATCTACGACATGCCATGGTGCTGCACTGGCGACACTCATAGATGAAAATAGGCATGCTGTCGCCACAGTGCTCGCATCTCTCTGGTCCAGTCCGGCTGATCCAACGCTCATGGTCGCATTCGTGATTTATTCTCAGGTTGTTCGCGATGTCCCTGATACGACGTGCTCTTGCAGTGGGAGCTACTGTCGCATCACGTTGGGGATTCGCGGGCCGGCGGTTGTAAATTTCTTCAGCCCTCTCCAGGAGTCGTCCCTCTTCGAAATGTACGCACTGGCAGTTCTTCCATTTTACTCCGCAGAGATAACAGAATTCAGCCCGGCACTTGCAACTGTTGATGTCGTCGTCAGTAGTGCTCATTGCAGCTTAGGAAAACACTCACGTCATGTGAAAGCAGCCGGTATGGAGCTCAATCATCGTGGCGCAACGTGGGCAACGCTGCCACCCTTGATCATGGGCTATCTGGAGAACTTCCTGGAGCTCCTTATCAGCGGGACAGTCGCCTTGATGTGTGGCCTTTTTGCAGGTTACGCAAGTCGTAGCGTCGCATTCAGAGCACTGAGCCATCCCGTCCTTGTACATCGACGGCGGGATGAATGTCGAACAAGTTGGTTGATGGCAGTAGACCCTATCCGTCGTAGAGAACTCGATGGACTTTTTCTTGAACTGCTGAACAAGATCACCACTGAGGAACAATCGGTTCGCGTCCAGGGGGATGTTTTGGTGACAGCATCGTGGTGGGAACATATTCTCGTCCAACGTGGCATGTTGGAAGAGGCTCTCCAGACATTCACGACAGTACTCGTGCTGACAGGGTGCGCGCGCCAAGTATACGAAGTGCTTCATATCGCCGCAAGCCATGCATGGTCGCAGCTTTGATGTCTTCGACACACGAGATGCAGCCCAAGACGAGCTCTCTGGCGACGCGCCTGATGTCGTTTCGAAGGCACCGTGGAACATCTCATCTTCTCCCTCGTCCTCCTCCTCGCCAATTCCAGTGATATAGATAGCTGAGAGCTTCTCTAACCATTCTAGCTCAACTTCCGAAGGGCCAGCTTTGATGGAAGTCTGAGTTGGCGCCAGCGATGTTCCTTGAGAAATAGCTACAGCAAGAGCTCGGTCATTTTGAGCCACGTTCTCCTCTCGCTCAGATGTGAGGAGTGCATCCGTATCTGCCTGCACCGCCTTCTGTATGCTCTTGGTCATTCGCCGATCGGAGGCGTACGTAGTCACTCTGTTCAGCTCTTCCTTGTGAAGTTGCAGAGCGAGATCAGAGTCAGTCAGAGTTCCCTCGACCTGCTTTCCTTTGGAGGTAGACTCGAATTGATGTGCGTCCTCATGCAAGAGAGACAGGATAAGAGCCAAGCTCTCGTCGTCAGTACATGACCAAGCTGGCCGTACTGCAGTTTCTTGGCCAGTCATGGTTTTGGAGATGTTGAGAAGGCACCGTTGCTAGGTTTCTGTTGAGGATAAGGAGGAGTTAAGAGGGAGACCCAGGAGGAGCTAAGAAAGAGAGTTAGTTGGCTCAAGACAACTTGAGTTCGCTAGGTAGATGAGAGGGACCAGATTGGTGGGTTGGGGGTGAGATGGTTATTTTGAGGTGAGATGATTCTCACTTCTAGACGTAGTTGCCTCGTTGAAATTTCTATATGTACGAAGGTTGCCACAGAGACTGAGTGCCCTTAGACCTCGTAACTTAATGGGTACTTAAGTAGATATAGAATAACAAGTACCTACGTGTAGGTAATTACATGTCGCGAGAACCGGTTATGCTAAAGGCATCAAGTACCTAGGTACTTTATACATCTCATGTGCTCTAACATAGAAAAGTCTAGAGTTAGTTACTGAATCATAGAGAAAACCGATCCGTCAAGTGTAGTTCGATCGTAGTTCCTACACTATCGAATGACTATTTTCAGGGCTGTGTATAACTATAGTAGGTACTTACAACAACTCGTCAGTATCAAACAACTAGGTTAGTAACCTGTAAATAGGACCTCAACTTTTGTTGAGTACTTAAGGTACCTTACTTTCTCTGCAATGTCATCTATTCACACTTAACAATCTAATTCACCTTTTTAGTTGTAAGGATACTCATTATTAGCTTCTAGATGCTTTAAGAAAGAAGCCTTATGACCCTGATTGTTGTAGCTACCTAGATCTGGAAGCAAGCTTCACTACATGTCATAAGATACTAGTTACCTAACTTTACCAGGTCTCTCTCCGCGCCTCGGTTAGAACAACAGTTGAAACGTATATTTAGAGGTTAGATGAAGAAGTTACTATTCGGCCGCCAAATGTAACCACCCGAGGACCCTCTGATACTAAAACGGTGCATGCCATACGCATAACCGCACTCTGGAGACCTTATCTAGGCACTTCACAGAGATTTGAGAGAATTGTTAAATAGATTACTTTCGAGGGTATTCGTAAGAGGAAAAGAGTCTATTCGCAAGGAGTGGCCAAAGGCCACCGTGACTAAAAAGAAGCTAATAATACAGAAGACGAAGAGGATAGCTAAATATATAGAAAATCAACGAAAAAAAATTAAGGCATACCCCCTAGGGTGGCTTGCTCATCGCCCTACTTCACTACCACTCCCACCAATCCGGGACTGCTTCCAACCCTTGTTAGTAAGCCTATATTTTACATGGTTGTGCAGCGTTGTTGTTGGTTGTTTGACATATATGCTTGAGGACCAACAGACCAAACAATGGAACTTCTGGGGTACTGCAGAAAGACAACCATGCGTGCCTCGCTTTGAGAAGTGGTAAATATAAGGGTTAATAGAGTAACAGTAGTACTTAGACGCTACCTAACACACCACGCATTCTTTCTCCATCGTTCAGCTCGCCCCACTCCGTCACCACCCTCGCTTTGCCTGCTTTGACGTCGTTACCGCTGCGGCTGGTGCTGTCTCAGTGTCTCAAGCATCTACTCTTTTATTGCTGTTCTATCGCCATTTTCAAAGTTGCCATCAGCCTTCGGCGGCACAACCTTTCGACGCTCCAACCTTCCGTTACTCTCATCTGCGCACTGCGCCGCCCGCACTTCCGGTGCCTAGTTATCTTGAATCCGACCACTTCTGCCATCACTACATGCTTCACATGCTCCCCTACAGCTGCCCCATCACATCCCCCGCATTTGGAAAACGTAATTCTTGCTCGAAATCTTCGAGCCGCGCCATTATTACTTGCATCAGCTCGCTGGCAATATGGCGGACAAACTGCTAGCAAGTGCTCCTCCAACTCTCTTATTAGTTAGTATGCCAACCACCCAATTCATCAACTCCAGAACCCGCCCATGCCCCAAGCCGTCGCAGACCGACAGCCTGTAGTCGATGACATGTCTCTGCGCGACATAAGAAGATCGATGAAGAGGGATCCAGACGGACATGGCATAAGTGCGTTGGGCTACGATGGTGTGCTTCGTACTTTTGACAACGAACGGAATGTTCTTGATGCCGTTGGCCTCAACCCAACCCAGATTAGAGAATATTACGATGGTCTACAGATGCCCGAGAGATTGCTCACCGCCGACGGCCGCAATATATCCCGTTGGGATATGTTCCACCCCGATGTGGAGAATATTCCAAGGAAGTTTACAGAGGAGGATATGGCCAAAACTCGGGCATATAACGAGGAGTTGGAAAGGCGTGGAGTCACAAGCTGTATTCGAGGCAAGTTAGCAGACAATGGTGGATCGAATCTTGGATAGTTTCTTTTGTACCTCTCTATCTAGGGGTAGTACATACACTAGGTGCGGGGCGATCTGCGGCTGATGTGAGAAGACTTCCGAAAAGGGTTTAGGGTACTCTCCGAATCGCAAAACGAGAGCTCCAACAATCGGTTAGTCCATTGTCTTATCACGTGGTCTGGGAGCTATGCCTTAAAACGCGCGAACCCATGGAACACGCGTCGTTCAATGAATGCTGCGCTTCATCGTAGACAAGATGCCAAGATGGCCATACAAACCCCAAACACCTTAGATACTTCACATGGTCCTTCGTACATCGAAAACCAGCCTGGAAAACGAAGAGCGGAAGATTATTTATCATATTCTTCGTCAAAACGGTGCCGGGTCTCTAAGATCTCATCGGTGCCGTTGTGGTGTCAACCTCCTCCTCATCCACTGTCGGTTACTGGGCTGATACGGAAGCATTGCGGGAACCGGCTCTATGTCCACCCGCTGCAATGGACCGCGCAACACCTTGAGCTATTGGGCTACCGATTTGTTCGCAAAGGCAATGAGGAACTCAGAGCCCACAGCCAACACCAGAACTCATTACAGCTCCCAAGTGAAGCAATAATGCGTAGGACAACATTCCTCCTACGCATGCCCTGTTTACCTGAATTCAATACTACATTCATTATAGAACTCCTCGCCGCCTGCAACGTCATCCAGCTTGATAGATCTCGCCTGCCGTTTGATTTCAAACGGCAAACGATTGCAACAGTACCAACCAGCGGCATATTCGCGCCTTGCTCTAATACAGCTACTTTTGCCTTTCTCAACCTTGCGTGCGTGCAGTCGGAACGCGATAGATCAATCGGGCTCTCCATGTCCAGGAAACTCGTGGGCCCAGTCCGGAGAATCAGACGAAAGCGGCAACAACGACTTCAACCATCCAACGAAGCAGAGGATCCGTATATCGCCGCTGTGCTGATCGCGCTAGCCCAAGGCCTCCAGCATCAGCATCAGCATCAGCAGCAGAAACAAACCGCGAACGGCCCCAACGACTGTCTGGAATCAGTGCCTGCAAAGCTGGACCCTACAGTTCTACCACAACAGACCGCTACTGATATTGAAGTACGACTGCTCGCGCTTGCGAGGGATGCCCTGAGTCTGTACTTTTATAAAGCCAGTATTCCGTCAAAATCACTTGACATGTTGAACGAACCATCACATTATCATGATGCCAATGTAGTACAACTGTCTTATCACGTTATTAGGCTCAATAGTCGCGAGAATTTGTTCCAGAACATACACAGTATAATAAGCAGCTTATAAAACAAGCTGTTAGGAAAGGGTCGAGTGTGGGATGTGTTATAAACCTCATTGTACAACGGCGACAAAACCTTCCCAACCCTGTCCGCCCTCGCGATCCTCGATACTTACCGCCAAATAAGACGGCTTCCGAACCAAGGCTCACGCTTATGCCACTCCGGCGAAAGATAAAAGCCCCAGTCCCCGTCCCCCCCCCCCCCCCCCCCCAAACGATCCACATCCGGTTCTATTTCACCAAGGGTGGTCCAGACGACGACGCTAAAAACAACGAGGTAGACAGTATGCTTGCGCCGACTGGCATGGACATAGACGTCAGCGAGGCCAAGAGGGTTATAAATGAGTTTAGGTCATCATGCTTCAGCAGAGCAACTTGTTGTGCTATCTCGGGTGAAGGCGAGGTATAGTGCCTGGGTCCGCTACGTTGGGCGGACCTGCAGGTATCCAAGGCACCCTGCGAGGCTAATTCTGTAGTGGTTACATTCTCTACGATGGTGGGCCTACGTCCCTACCGTCGGTCGCGTCGGCCGCGGTAGCTGTTTGGTTGTTTCGCTACATCCTAAGTACTTCCGTTGAGTTTCCCCTTTTGCCAGGTTGCAACTATCCCTTTGAATGTCGCCTCGGCTCCGTGACTTAAAAGTGGAATCACGGGGCTTCTTGCATAAGTGCATACATGTATTATCCGAGCAAGATCTACCAATTAGATCGCGCTATTTATTTTGATAAGCAGCCCCGTGATTCCATTTGCAAGTTACGGAGCCGAGGCGACATTCAAAGGGATACCAGAATTGGGTACATATGTAGGGTATGGAGCAGTAATAATAGAACCGAGTGGGGTGGGGTGTCGAACCTATCTGGGCTCCTGAAAGCGCCTTTACTAATATGGCTCGAAAATAGGACATCATGATACAAACATAAAAAACTATTCAGCTATGCGAGAAGCATCTTCAGTATCTTCAGTATTACTCTACTATCCTATAAGCTATTATGCAGTCGATCAAGTTGGCCGATGTCATTTCCTATTTTTACAGCCGCTCAAAAACCGTCTGTGTCGTCGGCGCTGGCGTCAGTGGGCTTCATGCCGCGGGATTGCTCGCGGGTGCTGGTTTCCAGGTCACAATCCTCGAGGCACGAGACCGGATTGGTGGCCGTCTTCACCAGAATGCTGATCTCGGTGCGTTAGTTGACCTTGGCGCGAGCTGGATCCACGGCACAGAAGGCAGTCCCTTGGTTACCCTCGCAGAAAAGACAGGCTCGACAACTACGGCGTGCGCCGCCGTGGACTCGATATGCACTTCAGATGGCAACTGGCTGCCCCGGGACATGGCGCGCGCTTATTACGAAGAAGTTTGGGACATTTTGGATTTAGCTATCGATAAAAGTCAGAAGCAGCACTCGACATTGTCCGACGAGGTGAAGATGATGGATTTTGTTCGTCAAGAGCTCTCCCGAAGATACCCTAGAACTAAACATCCTCAAGCCAAACGTATAGAAAACGACGAGATGTTATTAAGGCAGGTCATTGAGATGTGGGGAGCATTTATGGGTGATGATTGCGAGAGGCAAAGCCTTAAGAACCTCCGGTTCGATTCTGGGTTGGAGGGAGACAACTTATTCGTTGCTTCAACCTACGAAGCCATCCTAGGCAATTTACGATCCGTGGCGGTACATATGAAAGCTACTATACGGCTTCAGTGCGAAGTCACAAGCATCGCAAGCAATGGATCCGCTGGCGTTGATATTGTGGCTGCTGACGGATTTCGAGGACACTTTGACAATGTCATTGTCACAGCACCATTAGGCTGGCTGAAGCGAAATATGCACGTTTTCTCTCCTCCGCTCCCACATGGTATATCTAATGCGATACGAGATCTTGGATACGGAAACCTCGAGAAGGTGTTCGTCAAGTTCCCCAACCCATTTTGGAACGATGAAGATACACGATCTGGTTGCAGCCAGAGGCTGTTCCCTGTCGAATCCCTCTTCTTGAGTCCTAATTATGCCTCTGATACGAATCCGGCGAAATGGAGACTTGAAATCATCTCGTACTCGGGCCTACCGAAGCCTTTCTCGCAACCCATTATTATGTTCTTCGTCTATGGCCAATGGGGCCGTCATATAACAGGGTTGGTCCGCGGACTGGCGAGAGATTCTAGAGAGTACTATCGAGTTCTGGACGACAACTTTCGCCCATATTACTCCAAGCTTCCCGGATATAAATCTGACTTGCCTGATTGCACCCCATTGCAATTTCTGTCAACAGACTGGCAAAATGACATGTTTGCCGGTTATGGATCCTTTACCAACCTTCCGGTGGGGTCTGGTAATGCCGAGGAGCATTTCGAGGCTCTCAGGAACGGTATGGGTGAGGAACGCGGTATCTGGTTCGCTGGTGAGCACACCTCCATGCCGAACGGGCTAGGTACTGTTCATGGGGCATACTGGAGCGGAGCGGAAGTGGCAAAAAGGGTAGCAAGCCGTTACAAGATCACACTGGGTGTAGATGGCCCATCATAATGCCATTAGGAAATACCGAACTTCGCCTCTCGCGACCCATATAACATGAAGACTGCTATTGGGATTGCGTCCCACAGATCTGAACATCTACGTATGAAACTCGCCGAGGTTATAGCAGCAGCGTTACAAAATCGTGCGAAGCTTTGTTTCCCCTTCGCCATCATGCCTTCATCACAAGGGCAACTTTATAACTCATGTAAGCTATTGTTAAGATCCAAACGATTGACGATTCGTATTGCGACCAAAATGAGTCACGTATAGCCTGACTCGAAAAACAGGTCGAATTGGTTATCGACTTACGGAGGTTGGTAACCTAGGCACATATGTACTACCTAACTGAGATTCATCCATTTTCGTCAGTCTTGGCCAGTAAATCCTCCGAAATCGACTATAGAGACAGCGTGGTCTCCTGCGGCCGTTAGAAAAGTTGTAAGTGCTGAATATCACGGTGACTTAGTAAACCAACTAACAACGACTTCGTGCTCGCGGATTTCCCAAAATATGGCGAATGGGTTCAAGGATCCATCAATGGAGTGGAGGTTCTGTCAGACGACGGCTTAATAAGCGTCGGCGACGAAATTAAAATCTTGTTCCTCTGAATGGGCGCGTTCTCTAGTAAAATCGCGGTAGGTTTAAGCTTCATTAATATTCCCTGAACAGAGAACTTCTGTTTACTGATAACTCTATGCACATTCGCTCATTTTAAAAGCTTTTGTGACAAAATTCCTTGCGCATAATGCCGACCTAATCCTAAGCCAATCAATTAAGAAAAAACAAGAATAAGCAGAGATTCAGTATATTTATCTCTAGATAAAATCAGCATAAGCCGCCAAGCCTAAGAGTGAAGGGAGTGATGCACGGGATTTCAATCTACTTGTAAGGGATGATATAGTAACTCCTAGCATTATTTCCAGGTATATTTCCCATACCATAGATACTCTCTCTTTCAATTACGCGGCGCCTATCTTTTGTAGAAGCGCTTTCAGCCGACCACCAACTTCCTCGTCGAGCGCTCTTTCATATCGATAATCCAGCTGACAATGTGCTTCGCACCAAAAGAGAAGCCGTCTTGTCAAAGCGGAATACTTCCTTCACGCCCGGTTCAGACATTTCAACATCGCAGGCAGAGAGCAGAGTATCTGCAAGGACGAACAGCGTCGAGCCACCCGGTTTCGACACCCGATTATAGCAAGCATAAAGAATCTTACTCGCAACATCAAGAGAAACGAGCAGCGCCGAGCCGCCCAGTTCCGACACCCAAACATACCAAGCAGAAAGAATCTTACCAGCAACATCAAGGGAAACGAGCAGCACCCAGCACTCATAATTTCTGGGCTAATCAGTCGTCGCCAAAGTCAGCCCAAACACTCTTGAATAACCAAACATGTTCCTTATTATTTCCTAACACGTTGAGTACAGCTACAGCGAAGGATCCTCTTCTAGAGGCGCCGCTCTTGTAGTACCGAAGCTGTATAAAGGGGGGGATAGCACCAGCAGTCACTCGATATGGGATTTCTCCGATGGTGGTTACCCGCCGAGGAAAGAAAGTGACCTCATCTACCAAGTCAACAGAAGGGCGAGTGCCAGAGCGAAAAGCGGACGAAACGGGAACTCGAGACATAAAGGGAAAGGGAAAGGCCCTCGGGGCGACGGCGAGGCTGAGTATTGAGGGGAATATGCTGCCTCCGGATTACCCAAAGAGGGACAGATTCAGATTAGAACAGTATAGTTTTATGAATGCAGTTCAACGTGAGATGTTTAATGCCCCCTCTCAGAACAAGTACCTAGGTAAACGTGCTTTAGTTAGCTAGGTATTATAGGTTATGTAAATGGGATAGCTAGATGTTCAGAGAGGGGGTTTAAAAGATTTTACACTCCATATCAGCAAACAATAAGCGTATTCTTGTTTTTCCCATCCTAGGGATATAAGCTTAACGGATTACAATAGCAGCCAAGGATCGGGTCAAGTGTAGCCCTTGCTTGTTTTTTTTCAGGGGGGGAGGGGGGACCTGGTTCTTATGGGATACATCATGTATGACGGAAGTAGCTAAATCCGATTGGCGCGCCCATGATAAGGCCAAGATATCTTTATAATCTACCTGTCGTAGATGCTTTAATTAAACAGTAATGCATTTTCATATCGAAACTCAGGGTGCCGAAGCAGTAGCAAAGAGCGCGGCTTCTACATAGCAGATAAAGTCATCTTCTAAGCATTATGTTATTTAAATAGTATCAGATCTGGGTCTATTAGCCATCTAATCTCAGAATTAGCTCTCATTGCTTTATTCGCGTTAAACGCCGGGTTGCAGTCCTCCTAGGTATAGTTCAAGTTTGTCGTCGTCCACCATGACTTACGCGACTCGGGTACCCACGCTACCCACACACCCCCCACAACCCTAGAGGTAGTGCGAAATAATTTCACGTCGTTCCATCGGTCCTATAACTCAGTTGGTTAGAGTGTCGTACTAATATTATGATGTTGTTTATAACGTTGGTAAATGCGAAAGTCGTGAGTTCAACCCTCACTGGGACCAGATCAATCTATTTCTCTCTTTTTTATTCTTTGCTTTTCTTCGAAGGAAGCTAGGTGAACTTGTTTTCGCTCCAACATCTTGAATAGATCGAGTCGATCAACTCGCTGCAAGATCGGAACATATTTGCATTCTTGCGAGCTATCATTGTCCGGCGTATTATTTTCTCGCGTAAGCGAGGCATTAATTATTAGGTAGCGTGCGATAGCTAGATTGAACGTCCCTGGCGTCTCTTGCGATTCGCCGCTTTACAGGTTGCTTAGTTGGCGTCCTAATTCTGGTGTTGCTTATTCCTACAAAAAGCGGTTAATGCTATTGAGATAATAGCAGTTATGATTAGCGAGCGGTCCTCAAAAAAGAATTAAGACGTGCAACTAGAGTTAGAGAATCAATTTGATTGCAACCCTTGTAATTGTTGCGCTTTATACATGCTCGCACGAAATGAGTCGTCGTCAAAAGCGAGCCGTTTTATTTTGATACACGAGTCGCTAGGCCCTATGAGACTGGACATGGCGCCCTCACCAATTTACAGATGCGATGATCTCCAGATTCTGCGGCCGAGGGAGTGATTGACGGCGTGTTGACACCGCTCCTCGACTAATAAAATGATACGTCTCCATTACACGCCTCCTAGAATGCCTTGTCTCCTCGTAGGAAGGGCAGTTCATGACCAGTGTTGAGCAGAAAGCTGTAGCCGCAAGGCAGGCAATACGCCTTATAGGCTACACGCCAATACCGGCTGATTATGAGAGAATAGTGTAGCCGGATCTTCCGATCTCATATTTACCGCCGTCAAGTAGGTACGGGGATCGTTCTTCGGGATTGAGGTGTGACACGGTGACGTCAGGGCTATCTTACGGTCTGGAAAGCGCAGCGTTCACATCCTCCTTCAGCTTCTGTAGCCGCTTGATCAACTTCTTGTTCTCCAGAGCTTTCACAGCTGCCTTGTTGCCTGCTTCTTTCTTTGACAGACCACTTCCGTACCCAAGACAGAGATTAGACTCCCCTAGACCATCGTAGTATACCCCTACGGTTAACCATGGTAGGCCGCTGTTCTTATCAGTTTTCGGCTTTCCCTCATCTCGATAGGAGATCGAAACACCTTTTGCTCCAATGATGCCCTTCAGGACCTCTTTCGGCGACAAATTCCCATGTTTATCAGAGCGCTCGTCGCCATTGTTGGCCTTATAATATTCCTGGGTGACGGGCTTCTTGTACTCGTCCTGAATCTCACGCTTGAGAGTGGTGCTCCAGATTGCCTTGAGCCATGGTATCACGCGCGAGAGGCCATCCGAGTCACCCAGAATCATCGCCGCTGTGTAGGCCTCTAGGAGATCGCCGAGAATCTTTTTTCTCTCCTTTTTGGACGCTGAGGTGCCAACCCCGGTTTGAGCTGTTCTACCGCCGGGTTGATATTCGCTGGGCAGCCTAGCTCGTTTGTCGAGATTGTATTGTACGGTGAAGTCGGACAGAGTCTCGTTCTTCACAAGTCGCTCACGAAGCTGCGAGCACCGCCCGGCGGACAGTTTGGGGAAGGTCTGGTAGATGAATGCGGATGAGATGAGATACAGGTAGGCGTCGCCTATCCACTCAAGCCGTTCGTAGCTCATCTCCCCAAGCCCACTCGCTATGCCAGCATGGGTACGGGCGGCTACTTCGAGGATGGGATCCAACACTGGTGGTAGCGGTGGTAATAGGTCTATACCAGGGACATCTTGCGGCGTCCATTTAGTGAGCGATTCCGGATGAGGAATCGATAATCCCATCCGCGGGCTATTTTCGGAAGGTTTCTCCTGTTGGTGTACTCTTTGTATCTTCTGCGAGCTCTCTGGTGCCTCGCTCATACTGCTAGTCTGCCGGTCGATGTTAGAGAGGTCGCCTGAGCATTTACGACGGGACGTTTATGAGCTTCTCATACCTCGTCTTCATGCAACGCCTGCGCCGCGGGACGAATAAGGGCATTGTGCCGTTTTAGGGTTAAGAGGACTTTCTCATGTGATGGGGAATCATCGTGTTTTCCCAGTCGCTCGAGGTCCTGCTTCAGAGATTGTGCAGCTCTTAGTAAGTTGTCTGCATGGTCTAACGCCGAAGCGTAGCGGGAACCTGAGGCGATAGTCGAGAACTCCTCAAAGGAGCGCTTAGACATAGCTGGATTTGGGCTCGTCGTCAAACTGAATTGTTTCACAAGGAACGACTCAGCAGCGAGATATGATCGTGGTCCTTGCCGTGATTGAATGAACTTGTAGGGATCAGCAATTGGTTTGCAAGACCAAGACGCGCTAGTCCATGTTAGGAATAGCCTAATCGAGGCACAGGCCATATGTGGAGTCCAGCTCCGAACCTCAAAGTTTCCACATCGCTATCGTGTCCCGTAGAGCCCTCGCATTTGCGCCAAATCGTCTCCCAGCATTATCGAGCCGCCCGTTCAGCTAAGATGGCGGCCGTTCCCCGCGCACGGTTGTTAGACCTCATGAAGGTAAAGAACGAATGCCTACGCCCGCGGGACAGGATACGCAGGACTAACCTCCCATCCAGGCCCAGTGCCAGATATTCTCTACCACGTACAACCCCGACCGAATTCGAATGGGGAACAAGATTCTTCGACAGCGATTGCGAGGCCCCTCTGTAGAAAAGTACTATCCTCCGAGAGGCCCCACAATCTTTACATTAGAAAAGGAGTTCAGGACTATGGGACTTGAGACGTTCAACGAAGAGGAGGAAGATCGACAGGATTACATAGCAGGGCAAGTCTTCTACGCCCCTCTGTTTTTCTCTCTCGACTTGCGCGCCGCACATGAGCACTAACTCTTGTCTAGCCGGAAACAACGAGGAAAGGGCGCACCGAAGAAGAAGCGCACTGCGCCTGCGCCAGGTACGGGCCCCCTTCCGAGATCCTACATCCGACAAGTCTCTGGTTACTAATGCCTCCGTGTAGATAAGAAAAAACAATAAGACGTTTTTTGAATTGATCACAGCCTGAAATTTGTACCATCTAATGTAAAAAAATCTCGACATTCACTGAAATTCTTCAGGAGGGGGATCGAGTGCGAGAGGACGAACATATGAGCTCTGGACCACGTATTCCGGATCTCCAAGCACATTCACTCGACTACTGTACAACCCATTGACGATAAGACCTCGCCATGCAGCGCGGTTCCAGACGCAAAATGCGATTAGAAATAGTGGTGCGACACGGGAGGAAAAACTGGACGATGCTCTAGATGGTTGGCAATAGACGCGAATTAGATGGCTAGGTCCATTTATGGTGAGCCTCGATAGTGCAGGTGCAGATCGCCGACCGCAAGACACGATAACAAGACTTATTCGTCCGAGAAATAGCGAGACGTTATGGTACGATGGATTATCTGTCTTTTTTTTGACGTACGTCGGTATCGACTCAACGATTGTGATGGTCGGGAAGTGGCCGTACACTTTACGCAAGTTTGTCAGCCAACTCCCTATACCTACGCAGTAAGTGAGTCTCGGCCATAGACATCTCTTCCCCTCTTCAGCCTTTTCTAGTGCGTTATTCATGACTACGTGCTATCTATCATGCTGCTCTTGACACCACGCGCCTGTAGCTAAAAGCTGGATGTCGCCTATACCTAGACAGTGCTTACTAAGGACCGACTTGAAGGTTCTATGTCATTGTACAACTCGAACATTAGTTCAATGACGATGGTAACACAGGTGGGTGATTAGCCCTCTAATCCACATCTCTTGCAGAAAGGTATTGCCAGAAGGGCAATTGGCAGGCAAGCACTTCAGACACCCAGCTCCCAATGTGCAACTGCGGCCATGGAGAAGAACGTGACTGCGCTGGATAAGAAGCATATGAGTACCTCCTACTAGGTATGCGCGTAGGTTTAGTACCGTGCCCGTGTAGGAAGTACCCAGATGTATACTATTAATAAGTTACATGTAGAGAGCAGCCTCTTCGCTACATGTACATGTAAGTATGTTTAAATACTTACCTAAGGTCTATTGTAATCGTTGCGCTTTCCAGTCCCAGTCCCCCTCTTTGGTATCTAATTGTCTACTACTACCTCCCAGCAACGACCCCGGATGCCATATTGTCTACGCCTACTAATGCATGAGTTGGTAAAAGTAAGTACCACCCGACTCGATTCGACGGTCTTTCCTCTTGAAAAGACTACCACTTTTCCACATACGCACCAACTCTGCCTGTTCCTCCTACCTTATCTACCTACCTACCTACATCCTTCTGTCATCAACCTCGCCGCGACCTTCACGACCTTCACGACCACCACGACTTTTACAACTTCTCTTTCCTCCCACCTTCTTCCTACTCCATACCGCTTCCCGACTTCCATCTACGTCTCAATACCTACCCACTCACTTACTTACCAGGTACCTACAGCATCCCCTGCCATATACATTCATATTGCTGATTGTACCTATCCCTCCTCCTCGAGATCGACTTTGACTCCTCCTTCTTCCACCTTGATTACTGACCCTTTCCATCTCTAGGTCATCTCAAGCCTCACGATCTAGCGGGTTCAGGCGCAGGCCGGCTACCTGAGACTGCAATCTACCTATAATTACTTACCTAACTACCATCTCGTCGGTTCTTAGGCGTGGCAGCAAAGAGCCACTGCCACTTTCCCCAGATAGACACACTCTTTTCACATTCACAGCTGTCCACCTAAGTACTCGCGAATCTCCTACACACATAAATGCTCTCGGTCCCCATCTCATATTCCCCCACGGTTGATAGGCACACAGGCATGCGCACCCCATGCAATTCTGTGCTATCTCTACTGACTCCTTCTTCCCTTTAACCTCATCTGCAGTCGACCCGGAGCTAGCTTCCTCGCACATGTAATGTTTTGAGCTTTAATCTGTGGGACAACACCATCTAATTGTTCTGGTTGTCGTCTGGGGCCGGATCTCGTCCCTTTGACTTCTCACTCTCGTCCCATACCGCATATCCATCATTTGGCCGTAACTTGCCTCCCCATCCACGCGTCACTCCTTTGCCATACACATCTAATCTTTGCTATTCTCGCATCTCTTCCATCTGTCAACTTTGTGTGTGGAACTAGAGATTCAGCTCTGAACATACACTTCCTCATCTGTCACGCCTTGCATCGTCCCACATTCAGGGCAAAGAAGCCTGTCAATCCAACCACAACAGCAATGTCTGTGGTTCGCTCGGCGGGATCCCCCACTCTGCGTCGTACTCTATCGTCCAAGACGGCCCAGATGGATGAGAACATGAAGGTCGGCAAGGAGGATTTCTCTATTGCCGCTGTAAGTGACCAGCTCAAGTCTCTCCTCGTTTTTGTAAGTGCAGTCATGATGGCTTCGGTTTGTCATCAACCTTTTTCATGTTAGTCTTGTTTTGCCAGATTGTTCATGTCGCCCACGGCACCATATTCTCGCCCACCTTGTGCAGTGAACGCTGGCTTCCATTCCTGCTGTACATTCTTCACCGGTTACACAAAGCTAATGACCAGAGCGAACAGGACCCGAACGACGCACCCTCGCAGAAGAGAGCCACTGGGATTCTCTCTACCTCCTCGCTAGTCAATCAAAGCTGTCCTAAGGTTAGTAGCAGTGAAATGCCCGACAAGGTGTTTCTAGTTAACATATTTGGGACAGAGGACTAAGCTGAACCACGAAATACTCGGTTCTCCCGAAATTCCGGACCCTGCTCCATCCAGACTAGCCCAACAATCCTCTGGGCTTCCTCACATTGGAAACGCTCTCAGTTATTTAGGAGAAACTAGCGACGGTCTACAGCGAGAGCATACCACGACCAGCAGCTCGGTACCAATCACCCCTGCTCCCGAGGCTTTCGGAAACACAGCGCCTGTTGCCCGACCTGCAAGTGCTACGATGGATGAATCCACTACTGGCGACGAACAAGTGATGCGCCTCAAACTCGAGCTTGCTCAGGCACAGAGCAAGATAACTCGCCTCGACCAACAACTGGCCTCGACTCGCCAAGGTCATCCTGGCCTAGATCAGCCAACCAGTATCTCCCCAGTGAATACTGAATTTCTTGGCGGAAATCAGTCGGTTCCTACTGTGTCGCGCATTCTTGGTCACCATGCCGTCAACGTTGGTGCACAGTACGTTGGTCGAGAGGGGGTTCAGCACCCCTGGTCTGGCTACGATGACAATCGATCTGATACAAGCGATGCTCCGTCGGCGACGGGCTTTGATCGTTCCCGCAATATTTGGGGAGGTATGAAACAAGCTCCCAGTATCCTGAGCCCGGGTGGCCTCACTGCGGAGATGCCGCAAAATGGACCATGGATTGGACGAGCCGCAAATCACGGTTATGTCGAATCTAATATGTCCTATGACCCTGCTGCTACTAGCAACTTTAGAGCCGAACGACTGACCCCAGACTTTGACTTGACTGCAAAGCCTCCAGGCAATAGACGGGGTAATCGCTACGACACTCGGTTCAGCGGTCAAGGCTTTGGCGGTGGTGGGCAAGGCTATAATAGCCAGCCCGGCTATGGAGGATACCCATACCCTCAAGGTCAGTACGACCCTGGTGCTATTACATCCGGCAGCTCCCGGGATGGCATGGGTGCCGGGGTATATCCCTACCAGCCAACGCCTGTTGGCACTCCCCTATCTCCTCTAGCCAGCGAATTTACTTCCATATCGGGGAATGCTGGACCGTGGAAGTCCGAGGTAAGTTGACAGGCCCAACCTCCTTGCCCCATACGTTGCCTAATCTTTGTCTATCACAGCCTACCACAACCGAGGGACAGACGTACCTCCCTACCACGGAGCCGTTGAACTACCGCCGACTTCTGGATCGCAATGTCAATTGCAACTGGAAGTATATCGTGGACAAGATCGTATGCAGTAACGATCAGCAAGCGTCTATCTTCCTCCAACAGAAGCTCAAGGTCGGGACGCCGGACCAGAAGTACGAGATTGTCGAGGCGATTGTTGCCCAAGCCTATCCTCTTATGGTAAATCGATTCGGCAACTTTTTGGTTCAGAGATGTTTCGAGCATGGTACCCCGGAGCAAGTGATAAAGATTGCAGAGGCTATCAGAGGGTGCACCCTCACCTTGTCAATGGACCCATTTGGCTGTCACGTGGTCCAAAAAGCATTTGATTCCGTCCCAGAGGACTACAAAGCAATCATGGTTCATGAGCTTCTGCGCCGAATCCCCGAGACGGTCATCCATCGCTATGCCTGTCACGTTTGGCAGAAGCTCTTCGAACTCAGGTGGACTAAGTCTCCACCCCAGATCATGAAATATGTGAATGAAGCACTCCGTGGTATGTGGCACGAAGTTGCCCTAGGCGAGACCGGGAGCCTTGTTGTCCAAAACATATTCGAGAATTGTCTGGAGGAAGACAAGGTTTGGCATCCCCTATCCCCTGGTCGATATTGACATAGTAACACTGACAACCAACCAGAGACCTTGTATCGAGGAAGTTCTGAGCAACATCGATATAGTCGCACACGGACAGTTCGGCAACTGGTGCATCCAACACATCTGTGAGCACGGCGCACCAGCTGATCGCAGCAGAGCCATCGATCATGTCATTCGTTATGCCGCCGAGTATAGCATGGATCAGTACGCTTCTAAGGTAGTTGAGAAGTGTCTGAAGATTGGCGGACCAGACTTCTTGGCACGCTACCTCGACCGAGTATGCGAAGGTCGTATGGACCGCCCTCGCATTCCTTTGATTGATATTGCAAGCGATCAATACGGTAACTATCTAATCCAATGGATCTTACAGCATGCCAACCCACAACACAAAGAGATTGTGGCAGCTCATATTCGAAAACACATGGTGTCTCTTCGCGGGTCCAAGTTCGGTAGCCGAGTCGGTATGTTGTGCACCAATCCCGCCGTCGCCACACGGCCTGGACCTGGCGTTGGGCCCGGTGTCAGTCGTATGCCCCCTGGGCCTCGCTATGGCGCTCGTGGATACCAATAGCCGCTTTCGCCCTCTCGAAGGTCACCTATATTTGATCGACGTTACCCTAGTTGGTAACTATTGCTGCTCATCGGCCGTCGCCTCTCAGCATGCCGGTGTTTGTTTTGTCTGTCTGTTGTAGTAAAAATTTCTTGTTTCTAATAATCAGCTTCCGAACTACCAGTAACTCGACGAATTTCAGCTCGGTTGTTGTTCGGAGCAATCAACATATGACACGTCGCACAGGAGCATCATCTGGAGCAGACAATTTACAAATCATACGTCTACGACATCCTACGCCCGGTAGGCTACTGCCTTGCCTGGGTGCTTTGGACACATCATGGTTATGGATTTTGCGATATGGCATAGAATGTTCGGAACAAATCGCCATCCTACCCAGCTTCGAGCCTGGCTCCTTCTATCTTGGCCGATCGGGTAGGGCTCGATCTTCCGTTCACTCAGATTGCCGTACGGCATGGTCATGACGTACTGTCTCATATAGTTGCGTGGATGGTTTCCTCGATCTCAACCGCGTAGACATTCTGCAAAGAATAAGATACTCCGTGTTGGCCATTGGAGAATTCAGGTTGCAGCTTTTCGAGTGGTATAACAAAAGAAAATCGGCGAGCGGGCAGGGACTGGAGACGTAATGAAGGAGATAACCCCATGCTCTTGTATTCTGTGCTATGAACAGGCAGTGTTAGATAGGTTCTAGTTTTACAAACCAAAAGTTTCCTTATTTTCACCGCTTTGATTTCTAGATGTTCAGGGCTGTTTCGACTTTTCACTTAGTGCCCTGTCTCCCGGAAGGCCATCTGTCTGCGAGTCGAGTCTCTAGGCCATCTACTAATTTTAATTTTTATCTATATGCTGTTGCTAATCCGGTGGTATGTGAGTCACAGATAGAGGAGGCTGTCTCGAAGTCCTCTTGCTCCCACTTCTCTTCTTCATATCTGTTACCGCATCAGAAAATGGTCTATTTTGGACATCGAATTCGTCGAAGGACCTATTGGTCAAATTACTACGTGGCACCAAATGTGAGGAAAATAGGGTCATGGCTGTTTTGTATGTACGATTTCTCTTTCCTCTTCTTCTTCTTCTTCTGGTTTATCTTCCTCTCGCCGCTCTACTACCTTCTTCCGCCTGCATCCTCCCTCCTTCTCTTAAGCTCGTAGATGCAAATAACGGTGCGATATATATATACATTGGTGTCGCTCATCCACCCACTCATCCACTCAACTCAACTCAACTCAACTCAGCGGCGCGCGACAAAGGGGGTTAAAAAAAGGCTAGAGCCCTCTCTTATCTGATCCTCAGTTAGAATGGTGGGCTATTTCTCCTTTCTTCTAGATGAGTTTTTTTTTTTTTTGGCGATGAAGCGTCCCATGTCCGTCTGCTGTTCTCTTTCCTTCTCCCGTTACGGTACGGTACGGTATGGTACGGGTCGTCGGGTCGGGTCGGTCCCATCCCCGGCCTTCTCGTTCCCGCCATCTATGCGCCGTAGGCGACTTGTCCCATGGGCTTGTCCTCGCCCATGCCGGGCGCCATTAAGTTGTTATCGGGATTCCCGCTCTCCTTGGAGGCCGAGCACCGCGCCATCGTCGGCGAACTGGCCGAGTTGAGATATTAGCTGACGGTGTTTCTTTTTCTCCTGCCAGTGATTAATCGGCGGTGTAATCGGACGAACTTACCTTCTGGAAATGACGTCTGTGAAGTAGAAATTCTTGATGACCCCCCGGAGAGGCTCGCCGGTGAGTTTCGAGCCCTTGTTCTGGTCTACCAGCTGCACCTTGCTGAGCTGCTGGACGGATGTGGGCTCGACGACGTCGTAGGCGGCGAGCGCGGGGCTGATCTCGACCATTCTGTCCCGCAGCATGGCGACGTCGTCGTATGGAAGGGGGGCGCCGAGGAACTCGCTGACGGCGCGGACGATCTTCCAGTCTGTGCGGGCGGCACCAGGCAGCGAGGTGGCGGCACGGGTCATCTGTACACGTCCCTCGGTGTTGACGTATGTACCGGCCTTCTCTGTGTAGGCGGCGCCGGGCAGAACAATGTCCGCAATCTGGGCTCCCCGGTCACCGTGGTGACCCTGGTAGACAACGAAGGCGTCCTTGGGGATATCGGCTTCAGCAAACTCATCAGCGCCAAGCAGCCAGACGAATTTGGGCTTGGTTTCTGCGACGGCCGGGGAGGGTGTTGTGAAGCCAACTTCGAAAGCACCCGCCCTCGAGGCTGCCCTTTGTAGGATGTTAAAGCCGTTATGCTCCTCAGTCAAAAAGTTGGCGGCATTCTTGTCAACAAAGGTGCCAATGAGCTCATAGAAAGCCTTGGCATCGGGATGTTCTGTGACACCAGAGCCCACAATAATCATTGGCTGCTTTGCCGCTTGGAGCTTCTTTCCGAAGGGCCCAGCGAGAGCCTTCTTCAACGCGGCGAGGTCAGTGCCGAGGTGCTCAAATTCGAAGGTCGACTCCCACGTCTCGCCAACTACACCGATCTCCAGGTCTGACCGTAGCCATTGTTTTCGGATACGGGAGTTCAGGCCGGCAGCCTCGTATCTCGGGTTGGTGCCAACAAGAAGCAGGCAATCGACATCCTCTACAGCCCAGAGCGTGGAGTTAAAGAGGTAACTGGAACGAACATCAACGCCGTGGGCGATAGGCTGACCGCCGGAGGGCATGTCGAGAGCGAGATTGTCGTGGCCGAGCTTATTGGCCAAGTCCTTCATGGCCACCAGAGACTCGACTTCTGTCAGCTCACCAGCAATCACCTTGAACTCGTTCGGCTTGGGGGCCAGCTGCTGGTAGGCCGCACCAATCTCGGTCAGAGCTTGTTCCCAGGAAGCGGGTTCAAACTTGTTATCCCTCCGAACCAGGGGCATTGTGAGGCGCTGGGTCTTTAGACCATCGCAGGCAAAACGAGTCTTGTCGTTGATCCACTCCTCGTTCACGTCGTCGTTGAGGCGGGGCTGGATACGCAGAACCTCGAGGCCGCGGCTGTCGACGCGGATCGATGATCCTAGTCCGTCCAATACATCGATAGACTCGGTCTTTTTCAACTCCCAGGGGCGAGCCCGGAAGGCGTAGGGCTTCGATGTGAGGGCGCCGACGGGGCAGAGATCGATTACGTTTCCAGACATTTCGGAATTGAGATTCTGTTCGAGGTAGGTGCCGATCTGAATATCGTTTCCGCGGCCGAATGAGCCCATTTCCGGAGCACCAGCCACATCGTTCAGGAATCGGATACACCTCGTGCAGTGGATGCATCGGTTCATCGAGGTCTTGACCAGAGGACCGATATTCTTGTCCTCTACGGCCCGCTTGCCACCGATCTCGTGGAACCGGCCTCTGTCGGCGCCGTACCGCATGGACTGGTCCTGGAGGTCGCACTCGCCACCCTGGTCGCAGATGGGGCAATCGAGGGGGTGGTTTGCCAGTAAGAATTCCATGACTCCTTCTCTGGCCTTGTGTGTGAGGGGGGAGTTCGTCTTGACGACCATGCCGGGTTGTACGGGCCAGGCGCAAGAGGCGACGGGTTTGGGAGCGCGTTCGACTTCGACGAGGCACATACGACAGTTACCGGCGATCATGAGTTTTCTGGGCGATATTGTTAGTGAGCCGGAGACGGAGGGGAGGAGGGTAGGTGAGGTGATATTCGTACTCATGATAACAATATCTGGGAACAATCATGTTAGCAACATTTTCTTATCTCCCAACGCCGGAAGGGGCACCAAAGAGGCACCAAAGAGGCATCAAAGAAGCACCTAGAGACGGGGACTCTCTCTGACCTGGGAATTGTGACGCCCGCCTTCTCGCAAGCTTGAATTAGTGCCGACCCAGCTATTGCGCAGTTAGCGAGCTCGTCGCAGGATCATCATCTCTGGCACAACTCCCACACCTTCGATCGACACCTTCTTCCCGTCTATCAAGCAGCAGGTTAGCTCGCATCCCAGGCCCAGGGTTACCGGCTCCCCGCGACGTGGCGTGAACTGACCAATTGTGAGCTCGACCTCGGCCGGGCGTCGGACCGAGGCGGAAAAGGCTCTCGAGGCTTGGGCGGCGGCGGCGGCGGCCAGCCGGGGCGTCCGCCGAGCCGAACGAGCCAGCGTCTGTCGAAGCATCGTGTCGTCCCGACGGGATGTGAGGTAGAGAGGAGAGGAGGATGACGAGGGCGTCGGGAGGGGACGTCGATTGACCGATGCGGACCGGCTCGAGGGTGGGTAGGTAGGTATAAAGTGTTGACGTTCCCTTTTGAGAGAGATGCTCTGCTCCAAGTGGCTCAAAGTTGGATTGGGGATTACCTTACTACTTCACACAGCGCTAGTCACTCAAACGGGCGATTATATCACCGGCCTTGTCATTGGCCATAGCTCTCTCAGGGCACCCCACTACACTAAAGCTGGCTACCCAGAGCTTGGGCCACATGATTGATATCCGCAATTAGGTGGGTCTCCTGCTCATCCCATATTTATCACGTCTCAATTTTCATCCCCCCTGTCTTGTCTTCTTTTTCTCTTCTTCTTCCATAACAAATTGTACACGGGCACATTTTATTGTAGGTGAGCTTGAACAAGCAAACCCGGCTCTCGCCGGGACTTCCTTGTTACAGTCGAGTCTTCCTCTATCTTGTGCTCTAGAGTAATCCAATCTTTTTTCGTTGGTTTGACGCCGATTATGGAAGCAAGTGAGAGCTTTACGGTTATGATGATCTATGCCTCTTACCGCCGGTCGTTACATATTCCTCTTAAATATTTTTAGTTTTTTTTTTTTTTTTTTTTCACTTGGCTATGTGCAGTGCGGAGCTGTGCTCTGCTGTTCTATTTGCTTCGGAAAGCCATCTGATTACCCATGTCTCGTAGAACCAGTTGTGACGAGCCTCCGTGATAGCTGACGCCCTTTCTCGTCTGTCGCAGAAGAAGAAGGCATTGTGTCCAAGAGATGATCGGCCCGCATCCAGCGCGCTGTCCGAGAAACTATTCTCCGAGGATGAGATGCAATAGCGAGTCAAGTATTTGCTACCTACCGAGATCCTCACGCTGCAATTCCTGCAAAGAGGGCTTCAAATGTCAAAAGAATCAGGCCACGAACAATCGCAAAGAAATCTTCTAAATCAAAGTATCGAGTGCTTCCGTGGCTTGTATCAGTATCGGTATACACGTTGACTAGCCCTGCTACACATGGGTAGTAATATATGTACCCAAGCAAGTCGAAAATCCTCTGTCAAAATCAATCAATCAGTCGCGGACCTCAGCAGCTCGGAGATTTTTACTCCTAGCCTACGTATCTTAGCCCCGCGAGAAATTGTTTCTCTCGGTAAGCCTCAAGTTCGGGATAATGCAAATGACTTACTCATCAATCACACAGATATAAAAGAAGGCAAGCCAAAGGTTTTGTTTGAAATGTGGTCTTGTGGTCATAAATTCATCGCTATCTAACGCTCGGTCATATGCATGCAACAGAACAAAGGAAATCTACCATAAATCATTCCCCGTACACCTCTCTCGCTGATCCCAAAACTCCTGAAATTCAACATAAATACCATTGGCAGGTAGGTTACCTGGTAACATCGCCAGAGAGTACCTGATCCTGATAAAAACAAATATGGATATAGATGGGGACGCTTGGTATATATACAACTCTTCATCTCCTTTAGCGTCGTTCCCTCACTTCGTACGTATATATATATATATGTGTGTGTGTGTGGTGTGTCTGTGTGTGTTTGTGGTTTTTTACTTTTTTACTTTTTGGGGGATTTGTTTAAGCCTTCGGCTGCAGAGCCGCGGGAAGGAACTTGGACTTGGACGCGATGTGCTGCGCGAGGTTGATCATGGGCTGGTTCTTGAGGATCTCGGAGACGTGGACGACGCTCTGGAGGTCCTTGAGGGCCCAGGCGCGGATGTCGACGGCGATGAGGGAGTCGACGCCGTAGATGTTGATCGGCCGGGCCGGGTCGAGGTCCTCGAGCTCCATCATGAGGCCCTTGGCGAGCTTGGCCATGAGGCCCTGGCAGACGACCTTGGTGGCGTCGGCCGCCGTCTTGGACGCGCCGACGAGGGCGCCCAGGTCCACGCTCGCGCCGCTGTTCTTGTTGGACTTGACGTTCTGCGTCGCCGAATCGTGCACGCGGAGCGGTCCGAACCGGGCGTCGGCGAACCAGTACGGCTCGTCGAAGCCGTTCGCCTTGACGAGACCGCCGCTGGCGAGACCCAGGATGGGCTGGTTGCGGATCTCGCCCGCCATGGCCTCCTCGAGGATGGCCCACAGCTGGGCAGAGCCGATCTGCGGCGCACCGCAAGCCACGATCTCAGGGACCTTACCCTGCTCCGACACGAAGCCGATGTCACCCATCCAGCCGAGGTCGATCGACGTACCGGTGAGACCCAGAGTGCGACGGTGGTACATGATGGCATCCTGGTACACGTTACCGGCGTTGTAGTTGCTCTGAGCGATAGAACCGATCTGGCCAGCGGCGGAGGACAGGGCGATGAAGAAGTCGAGGTCCTTGGGCAGCTGGTTGTGCAGGTTGGTGGTGACGTAGTACTTGGGCTGGATAGCGCCCTTCCAAGCGTCGAGGGGCATGGTCTCAAACATGGAATCCTAGAGCACGATGTTAGTGTGAATCACGGGAAATAGTTCAATCAGGCTGACGTACCTTGACGTTCATGGCTAGAACAACCGCACCCTTGATAGGAGGGAAGTCGCTCTGGGCCAGCTCCTCGAGGACTTTAGCACACTCGGCCTCCTTACCGATATCGGTGGCGAAGACGCGGGTCTGTACACCCCTGGCGGTGAGCTCGGCGAGAACAGCTTGGATATCAGGGTTCGAGGCGCCGGAGCGGGAGGTGAGAGCGAAGTACTTCGCACCCTTGTCGGCCATCCAGGTGAGCATGGAGCGACCAAGACCACCAGTACCACCGGGGAGGAGATAGGTAGCGTTGGGGTTGAGCTTAAGCTCGGTCTTCTTGCCACGGGTGACAGGGACGATATCGCTGTCGGTGACCTGGAGAACGACCTTGCCCAGGGAGCGGCGGGACTGCAGGATGCGGAAAGCGTCGGCAATCTCGGAGAACTGCTTGATGTTGAGCGGCACGAGCTTGAAGACGCCCTCGGTGTAGAGCTTCACGACGTTCTCCAGAAGCTTGCCAAAGACGCGCGTGTTGGTGCGGTACATCTGCAGGATGTTGACACCGGAGAACGATGCGTTGTTGAGGAACGGCACCATGTCAAGACCGGTGTTGGACTTGATGTCCTTGACACCCAGCTCGATGAAGCGACCGAATGGTGCGATGCAGTGCCAGGTCTGGCGCAGCAGCTCACCTGTGAGCGAGTTGATGACGACATTGACACCCTCACCCTTGGTGACGCGCTTGATGCCGTGGACGAAGCCGGCATCCTTGTTGCTGAAGATGTGGTCGTCGGGAATGCTATACTTCTCCTTGAGCAGGTTCTTCTCCGTCTCGGAGGAGACAGTGACGAGAACCTCGGCGCCAATGTGCTGAGCCATCTGGATCGCACCCTGGCCAAGGACATCGGCAGCAGAGTGGATCAAGATGGTCTCACCGGCCTCGAGGCGGGCGGCGTTGTAGACACTGTAGGCCGCGGTACCGTAAGCGATGGCCAGCGAGGCACCCTCTTCGAAAGACAGAGATTCGGGCAGCTTCTGGAAGTTCTCCTGGCTGTTGCGGACGTAGGTTCTGTACCAGCCATTGGCAACAGTGAGGACACGGTCGCCCACAGTGTATCCAGAGACGTCCTTGCCGAGGCGCGTGACCACACCAGAGCATTCGAGACCCAGGTTGACGTCCCAGATCTGGCCGACGGCGACGACCATGTCAAACTGGTCGAGACCGACAGCCTTGACCTCGATCTCGATCTCCGAGTCGCCCAGGGGCTTCTCGTGCTCCGCGTCATCTTTGAAGAAGAAGCTGTCAAGCTCACCAGTGGCCTTGAGAGCAAGCTTGAGAGCACGACCAGCCTGCTTGAGGGGCTGCAGAGATATAGCGTTCTCGTTGTCCTCGTCGGGCTTCAGCAGTCTGCTGAGGTTCTCGTCAGTACCGAGACGGAGGATTTGAAGAGCGCCCTTGCGAGCAGCAAATTCGTGCTCGGTGTTAGCGGCATCGCCCTGGATGTTGAGGACCTGCAGGATAGTGCTAGAGGTAGAAGCATCATCGAGTGCAACATCGGGGTCGAGATCAAGGGTTGCAAGACGAATCTCGGGAGCTTCGCCACGGACGGTGCGGGCTAGACCGGTGATCATGCCGAGCGCAGGTCGTCGAATGTCGGTGGTGGCGCCACCTTGAGTGAGCCAGAGGGTTCCATCCGATCGGAGGAAGATGTTCTTGATAGCTGCGTATTCCACCTCGTCCATGGTGGTCAGCACGGAGTTCTCGACTTCGGCCGAGACAATGACACGGCTCTGAGTCAAGTCGGCCTCAAAAGCCTCGCTGAGCGTCTTCGTGTCGACTGTGGCACCTTCAGCAGTGAGCTTCTTGGTAAGCTCTCCGACGAGGCCCTTGGCCTGGGCAGACTCATCGGAGCCAGTGATGATAGTAACATTGTTGAGAGGCGAGACCTCAGGCACAATAGGGTTAGTGGAAGCCACGAGGGAAGATGACCAACCAACATCATCACGATCGCGGAAGCACAGATCAGCGCCGCTGAATCCAACAGACTTGAGACGCTGGTCCCAGCCCTCCTCGGAGAGCTCAGGGCCCCAGTGACGGTCGTCGTCCTCTCCGAGCCACCAACCGGCGAGCAGACCAAAGACGGCAGAACGTCTACCAATCTTGCTCGTCAACTCAGTGACGATCAGCTTACCACCAGGCTTCAGCAGTCTGCGGGCGTTGGCCAGGGTCGTGCTGATCTTGGAGGTAGCGTGCAGAACCTGGAAGGCAACGACAACATCGTAAGTGCCCTCCTCGAAGCCCTGTTGGGCAGGTTCGCTCTCAACGTTCAGGACCTTGAAGTCCATCAGAGAGCGGTATTCCTTGAACTCCTCGGCGGCCTCGGCAAAGAAGGAACCGGAGATATCGGTGTATGTGTACTTGGTGAGCTTTCCAGCAATGTTCTCGCCGAGAGCGGCAAAGATACGGCTCGTGGCCGAGCCAGTACCGGCACCAATCTCGAGGATGCGGAGGGGCCTCTTGGCGGCCAGGCGCTTGATGTACTCGCACTGGACGGCGGGAGTGCGCTCATCGGAAAGACCGTAGCGGTACATCTCGTTAAGAGCGTTGTCGTGGTTCATGAGCTCCCAAGGCTCGATCTCGCCGAGTAGGACGCTCTCGATGTTGTCGCTAATGCGAACCATCATCTTACCCTCGAGACTAGTAGCTGCGGCACGAGCGAGGACCTCATCTTCGGTCTCTTTGGTGGATGATAGCCACTCGGGCGTCTGGCAAGGGAGTTTGCTCTCGCTGGCCAGCTTGACTTGGTTCTTCATGTAGTTGTAGAAGATCAGGTGGTGTGGCGTCATGCGGACGGCGTCATCATCAGTGAATCGCTGGGCCATTCGCTTGCACACGATGTATGCGCACCATTCGAGGTCGTAGACCTCCTTGTATGGCACCTGGGGAGCTTTGCCAACGGCATCAGTCAAGATCTCCTTCAAAGTCTCAGGAGAGTTCTCAACGTCAACGTGCCAAGTCGAGTAAGCACCCAATTTGCGGACTGCATTGATCTTGGTCTCGTCTTTCTCATCCTCCTTGGTCTCGGAGTTGTAGTCCGTCGACTTCAAGCCTTCAAAGATGAGCAGGGGCTCGGCCCACTTCTCGTCAGAGAGGACGACAGTCCCGTTAGTGCCATCAGCCCACTTCTCCTTGATCTCGGCGTAGCCCTGAAGTTTCGCGCCGGCCTCAGTGGGGAGTTTGGCGGAGAGGTAGATGCGCTCGATGTACTTGGGAACGGTGATCTTCTCGACTCCCTCGGCGGCCAAGAGGACGTGGAAGATACCGTCAAGGGTAGCAGGGTGGATGAGGTAGGAGGATTCGACATGCGCAGGCATCCAAACCTGAGTGTCGGGAACCTCGAGGGTAGCAACGACGGCATTACCAGCAGTGCGCGACTCCTTGAGCGTCTTGAAGGTTTGGCCCCAGCGCATACCAAGTTTTTCGAACTTGGAGTAGAACTCCTCGCCGGTGTGAGGAGTCAATTCGGTGCCCTGGATGCGGGCATACTCGTTCTTGTAGACTTCGTTGCTGGACACCTGCTCATCGGCGAAGGTAGTCGCGTGGTTGTCGGCTGCGTACTTGAGCGAGACGAGACCGGTGCTGTGCTGAGTCCAAGTACCGTCGCGAGTACGGCTAGAAATGCTGAACTCCTTCCAGTACGTGGTCAGAGACCGCGAGGCAACACGCCAGTTGCGGAGCTGGAGCTTGGTCTCAACGGGCTGGTCCTCGTTATCAGTCAGGACAATTGGCGCACCCGGGAAAACATCACGGAACTGGACACCCTCGATCACCTTGCCAGGCTCGGCAGTTTGACGCATGGCTTCGACGACCATGGTCAGGAAACCGGCAGCAGAGAAAAGGAAGATGTCCTGCACACCATGGTGTCGAGCCCAAGGGATCTCGGTGGTGCGCAGGTAGTTACGCCAAGCAGGCTCGGCATCGCCAGAGAACACATCGCGCGAACCGAGAACATCATGCTTAGGCTCGCTTCGGTTCTTGTAAGCATATGACAAGGCAGTTTCGTACCAGAATCGAGTGTTGTGGTTCCATGAGAATGGAGGCAGATCGACGAGGAAGCTAGGCAACTCCTGCTTGGAATCGAGGTGGTTTGCCTTGCTAACGTCAATAGGCACACCTTTCTGGAAGAGAATACCAACACCCTTGAGGGTAGTTCGGATGGCGTCTTCCTTGCGCGCGAGCAGGCTGAACAGATTAAATTCGGAAGGTTGGGTCTTCAGGACCTTGATGATCTGCTTGACAGGCCCCTGCAGGGCACCATGAGGTCCGACTTCCATCAAGACGACGGGCTTACCAGCAACAGTAGGCTCGCTCAGGATGGCAGACAGAGCTGGGCTGAAACGAACGCAGTTAACCATGTTATCAACCCAGTACTGAGGGTCTAGAAGGCCAGCATCATCAACCTCCTTGCCAGTGACGGACGAGAACATGCGAGTGGCGGTGGGTTCGCCGCCGGTGATTCCCCTCATGGACTCATAGTAAGGCTCAGCCAGCTTTCTCATGAAAGGACTGTGGTAAGGTGTCTTGACTAGAAGTTTCCGGGCCCAGGCTTGGTTACCGATGATGGTGAGGACCTCGTCAATAGCCTCAACGCTGCCGGAAAGGGTCACACTTTCAGGGCTGTTCACACAAGCAATGGCCGGCTTGGGGTCAGACGTGCATTGCTCGATGAAAGGTCGCACGCCGTCTTCGCCGAGGGCGACTGCCAACATAGCACCGGTGATGTTCAAGCTGGCAGACAGACGACCACGGTGGTAGGCAACGGTCCATGCGGCTTCGCGAGAAAGGGCGCCCTTGGCGTAAGCAGCACCGATCTCACCGCTAGAGTGACCGACGGTGAAGTCAGGAGTGGCACCCCACTCCTTTAGCAGATCAACGAGGCCAACTTGAACGGCAGTGCAAGCGGGTTGACTGACTTGGGGTTCGTTGACGCGCGAATCGGCCTGACTCTTTCCAAGCTCCTCAACGAGGTCCCACTCGCAACCAAGACTCTTCAGATGAGCAGCAGCTTCCTCGATGCGGTTTCGGTAGGTGCTGTAAGCAAGGAGCTCCCGACCCATACCAAACCACTGAGCACCCTGGCCCGTGAAGACCCACACCGAGGCAAGATTCTCCGAGGGACGCAGATGTTTGGCGGGTGTGCTGAGCTCCTTCACGGCCTCCTCAAGGTCCGAGGCGACAACAAACGAGGCCCAGGGGTGTCGGGTTCGTCGTGCTGAGAGAGTGTAGGCCAGGCTCTTGAGATGAGTAGGAGCCTGAGTAGCCAGGACATTGCTATCCTCCAGGTAAGCCTGCAAATCCTTAGCGGTTCGGGCAATACCATTCTGCTCGTGGTGCGACCAGACAAGAAGCTGGGGAGTAGAAGAGATGACTCCCAGATCCTCCAAGACGTCAACTTCGGAGACCGGGGTGGTGGTGCCATCGGTACTGGCCTCCTCTGAGTTCAGGACGCTCGTAGCGAACGCTGAGGAGGCAAAAGAGGCGGAAACCTCAGAGTCGGAGGGCAGAAGGAGAGGTCGGGGAACGACGGGAGTCGTGTTGTGCCGCCCGATAAGCCCACGGCTAGTGAGGTAGTGGTAAGCGTCATCAATGATACAGTGAGCGTTGGTGCCACCATATCCAAATGAGTTGATACTGGCACGTCGTAGGCCGTTGGTGGGCCAAGGAAGAAGCTCGGTGGGAACGGCAAGGTTCCATTCCTTCAGCAGAATCTTCGGGTTGGCTCTTTCGAACCAGATGTTGGGAGGGATCTGGCCCCTCTCAAGAGCATAGATCGCTTTGGTGAGACCGGCAATACCAGCCGCGGCCTCCAAGTGGCCAATGTTGGACTTGACGGATCCAACATATAGAGGCAGCTCGGGCGAGTGGTACTCGCTGAAGACCTTGGAGATGGCGGCAGTCTCCAACGGATCACCGGCAGGTGTACCAGGGCCGTGAGCCTCGAAGTAGGTTGTTTGCTCGGGGCTCAAGTTCGCGTTGACGTACGCGGTCCGGATCAAGTCCTCCTGCGACTCGGCAGAAGGTAGGTTGATACCGGGAGTTCGACCGTCGTGGGTCACCGAGGTTCCTCGGACGACCGCACGAATGCAGTCACCATCTCGGAGAGCATCGACCAAGGACTTGACAACGACGAAAGAAACACCCTCGCCACGGGAGTAGCCGTTAGCCTTGTGGTCAAATGACTGCGACTTGCCATCCTTGGACAAAAATGACAAAGTGCTAAGATGGTTGGAAGTGTGTGGTGCCAGAATCAAGTTAGTGGCACCAACGAGAGCCTGTATCCAGGTTAGCATTAGGCTGGCCCGTGTGTTAGATTTCGACGAAGCATACCATGTTTGACTCCCCAGTGCGGATGCTTTGCATAGCTAAATGCAAGCAGACAAGAGACGACGAGCAAGCGGTGTCAAGCGTCAAGCTGGGTCCCTTGAGATCGAAGTACCATGAAACACGGTTGGACACCATGGCAGTACCCATCGAGCCGTTAGCTTCGTATCGAGGGTAGTCGTCGGGGTCAATCGCGCGAATCGCAGCGTAGTCCCTGACACAGGTGCCCAAGTAGCATCCCATCTTGGCTTGAGCAACATCCGATATTGTCAGGCCAGCTGCGTGTTCATCGTTAGCTCGATTCGTTTTTCAACCCCGCGTAGAGCGTAAAAGCTCACCTGATTCCAAGGCCTCGAATGCGAGTTCGAGAGCGAGCCTCTGCTGAGGGTCCATAGCATGGGCCTCTTGAGCAGAGATCTTGAAGAAAGGAGCATCGAATAGGCCAACATCAGAAGAGATGAAGTGGCCCTTCCGGGTGCTCGTTGTCCCCTGGCGCTCGGCACTGGGGTGGTAGAATCCATCAATGTTGTAACGGTCCTTGGGTACGTCGGTCAACGCACTCCTGGACTGGGAGACCATATCCCAAAGTTTTTCTGGGGTCGACGCATCTCCCGGGAATCTGCCCGAAACACCCACGATGGCAATGGGCATGGGACCATCCTTGGCGAGGATGGCCTCGATTTCTTGTCGTGACATGGCCATTTTGACTCGGTAATTTGGTAAGTCGGTGGACGTGTGGTGTGTATTGTCTATGTGTGGGTTCAGGGGGTATACAACAAAGGCCGGTTAAAAATGCGGGAGTTGAAAGTCAGGCTTGAGGCAGAGAGGGATTGTTGGAACCCTCGTGTGTTGAACAAATGGATTCTAAGCTCTATAGTAGAACGGGACGCAACCCGGTTTCGTAAAAATCGTAAAGACCACGAGAAAGGAAGATGGGGAAAAAAGACTCTTTCGAAACTCAGGGGGCAAGGCTTCGTGGTGTTATATATCCCCCAGAGGCAAGCAGACAACCAACTTACTCAATAGCCATGGAGAAGGTCAACGTGTCCCCACGCTGAGCTTGGATTCCTGCATAGTGAGCATCATGGTGAGCTGCATAGTGAGCAGAATAGTGATCAGCAGAGTGAGCATCAGGGTGAGCAGTAGAGAATAGCATAAGTCAATCAGTCAGCATCGAGAGGCGGAGACTGTGAGATGGTGGCGCGTCGAGGAACCTTTGACTTGGACCCGCGTTTCGCACCAGGCTTACGGTACTGATCTGTGGTACTAAGCCGCGGTACGTGTTCTCGGGATATCGAAGTACTTGAGACAGACTGGCCGGGCTGTGTCTAAGCTACGATATCGTAGGACATGCCATACCTATCAGCGTGCCTCGTCACATCTTGTTACGAGCCACGCACCAGCTGCAGGCGTGGACAAAGCTTAACAGGTAGGTAGGAAATGGATAAGGCCAGCGAATTAACAGTCAGCCTTAACACGTTCAAACCTGTGTCGACGCAGTGGGACCTTGGCTGGCCCCTGGACACTTGCATCTCTGGATCTCCTTGCAGCGTAGTAGTGCTCCCTCTCCAGGAGCGAATTTCGACCGGACGTCGTTGTTGGAGTGGATATCCGTGGGGACGCGAAGTTTATTCTACAGTACAGTATAGTGTAGTGTACCTACGCACGCTGATGTGGTGGATTGGATCATAGATGTGGCAGGTAGAAGTGTATGGGGTGGGATGTGGTGGGATGTGGTGGATAAGGGACCTATGCAAAGACGTTGAGCAAGGGTCGGTTTGGTGGGTACCGTACATGGAAGTTGGTACGAAGTAGGTGATGCAGGTATGCGGACGAGCACCGCCCTCGACATCTTACTACTTGGGCTAGTGGGTGTACTTATCTAGCGCAGTGATGAGACTTGTAGCTTTTGGGGCTGACCCAGAAGCTACGTTCTTATTGGCTTAAATGATGAGCGCTATGGTGTTGATTGGCCCTTTCCCAAGAAACTAAATCGTGCCATGTACCAACTTCAGGTGCTACAGGTACCTACTTCTAGGTATCTAAGCGAAATACCCATTTCGCTCGATGGGTCCTTGGCTGAGACTATACACATGGCTTGACAGTAGCTAACCACTGCTCTCCTATTAGTATAATAAACATAAGCGAATACGGTACACTATTGCCTATTTTAGCTTACGTGATTACAATGTTAGATCAGCCAAAGGTACAATTAACTTCGCAGCTTTCGAAAATCGAACAATTGACGCTCGTTGATTTGCGGGTGAGCTAGTAGTTCGGTTACTATACCTAACACGTGTTGATCCAACCCTGAATACCACCTGTCGAAGATCTTTGCCACTACAACTGTGTCGAAACCCTCTACCGCGTCATTTTCCTTACTGTACTGTTGTCAGGAAATATGCTTAAAACCTTAATCGCTGTGCCACATGGCCGCATTTGTTACCGCTGCACCAAGCCGTCAAATGTTGGCTTGGCCTTTTTGGGGCACGAGGGAGAGGAGTAAGACTGACCGCATCTCGGCCAAAACCCCCCGACACACTACCATAGCCGACAGCTGCAGGTAAATATGCAGAGCTCCCTGCATGTCTAGGCAATCCCAAGCTGGTAGACCACGATCCCCTTTGGTGGTGGGTAGTCTGAAAAAAGAGACAGCGTAACAACTTTTCCCCCACGCTGTTCCTAGTTGACTGCCATATTGAAGCGTGCTGGCTGGTATAACTGCCCACCACCCTGAGAGACCTCTGCCCAAATAAGCCGGGCCGAGCTAACCCGGATACTTTTGTAACCCAGCTTCCACTTCACATAGATAGAGTCACATCGCCACGCCAAGCAGCACATGTCATTGTCAACTACCCATTTACCTACAGTAATCAACGCGATTATATAAGATCACTCATCGACGCCTCCATCGAGATGAACGTTTCCAGCCGCTCTGGCTCTCACGCACAGCTACCTGTGGGATGCATTCAATCTAGCCCGTGCAGTAGCCAGCTCGTGTACACGGATGCTGTTTCCTACAACCCGGTATCCTGGAACAGCGAAAGACTCGGTGAGACTTTGTCTAGTCATATTCGCCACTCGTCAGCCGTTTTGTAGTTGATATGTTATAACGGGGTATGTCGTGGGTTTAGAGACTGATGGCCTAAACTACGCGTACTCACGCTACGACCTCCATCTGGAGATGGGGTTGTATCTCAGCCCAATCTTGGGTATGATACACCATGAAACGGCGAGGTTGCATTGCATATCGTTTATACCACTACACAGTAATGGGAACTTCCTCAGTTCATCAGGTTACACTACGCCGAGTGGAATCCTTAAGGTAGGTAATGTCTTCTTAGTGTAGAAGGTTGTTGTCCATGCCGAGCCGTTACCACCGTCTCTCATCAAACTCCATAGCCGAACCAAACCCCCCGACGTGGAGCGACGGGCGCGTATCTATTGAAAGTGATTCGCCTTTGTGAAGCAAAGGCTCTTCTAGACCACGATACACTAGAGGCGGTATGACCTAATTGGGCGAGTAGCGTTATCAGGGTTGCGGCTCACCTCACGGTTTAGCGCCAAGTTTTCAACATCGTCATCCCTAGTGAGTGCTATTGTACAAAGTACATGGATATCAAAACTGGGTCTTGTGAGGCAGCCTCATGTTGACTTCCCAGAAAGACGTACATATTAGTGATCATTATGAGAGTTATCTAATAGTGCCACATTCCCCCGCTCCGAGCAGCGATATAGCGGATATTTGTGCAGCCTATGTCTCATCGTGACTATCGTAACCGACGTCAAGATCGTCATGTGAGCGAGATTTTGTGCTGCCCAGTGTACCACTGCCCCGTCAGAGTTAGTACGGTTTTCCTTTGGTAGGGAGGTACAAGATGGGCATTGTAAATTGTGACCAGGTCACCCAGCCCAAATTCAACATCGTCTTCGGTTAAGCTCATTACAGGCCAAAGGCAGACACGTTATCTCATTCCGCGCAATGATACTTTATACTGAGGATATCATTCTGCGGGCGCTAAGCACCAGCAGTCGTCATCATAGCAGAGTGACGTAGTAAGACTATAAAGACTGGTCTAAAGAGCGAACTGTCGTTACTGTCCTATCAATTTTCCATAAACGGAACCATATAAGTGATTCTCCTGGGTCGGGAAAACTCGCGAGATACATACAAGTCAGACTCGCGGTCGAGATAGGTACTATCAGGTTATGTTGTGCGAACAGATAACAGGGACTACCTAGGGTACCGCCAGCATGTGTTGGTTGCTCGCTTTATCTGGTCTAGGCTAGTTAAATTGCCGGCCGGATGGGTATTTATTTCTAAAAGGAGTTACGGGTGCAACCCTATTCGAGACACTAACAGTACTGGAGTTGACGGTCTTACCAGGTTGGGTTGCAAATGTCGGCTAGGATCGATTTTCTTCCGCGCTAAATAATGGACAGTTTATCTCCAATGTACTTTGTACAGGTCCCTGAATTACGGTGCCTGATTACGATGTGGGTATTGTCGGTACACTTTTTCGGACCCGTTTTTCCTCATCTCGATTGCGCATCTGCGGCGACCGTTTATCTTCACTAAGATGTATAAATAGTACCTTGTGTGCAGTTAGCCTCGCCCCAGTCTGGAGAATCGCAAGCAGATCGAGGTCTTCAGCAAAAAAGGAAAAGCTTCGATCTGATCTAACAAGATCTAGGATTCCCCAGCCCGATTCAAGGTTTAATTATCCAGGTACGATCACAACTACAAAGCCGACAGATAGAAAAGTTACCGATTGAACGGATTCAGCTCTAAGCCACGCCCGGGAGTAGGTACCGTAGGCTGGGTCGCCACGTGCGATTCCACAAGGCTTGGCGGGCCCCGATCGTACTACTTTCATAATGCACATAGCAAATAAATATACTATAAGCCTTAGGTACCGAACGATAGTGCGCAAGAACAAGCATATCGCATAGGTAGTGTTTTGAACCTACATGAAGGAGTAGCACAACATATTTTTGATGCCGGACTGTGCTGCAGTGGTGTAGATCCGGCACCAGGTTGTAAAGCACTGCATGGATTGTGCCGGTGATCCCCGAAACGCCCCCGGCGTATGCTGCTGCAGATCACGACTTGTATTGTGTAACGTCATTCATGCAACGCAAGTATAGAAATTGGCATCAAGTACCGAAATAGAATGATAAGTGAGTACATACATAGGTAGTTTTCATAGTTTAACATTTCTTTCTTTCTCTAACAAGCCGTTTTATTTCCTAATCCCTATAGTGTATAGATGAACTACTTCTATTAACAATTCAAGAGCAGGTTTTCTACTCTGTTCAATAGTTAAATTTATTCAGTACGATCATTTGGCGGCTTTGGCAACAGTACTACCTATCTCGATAGCTCTATAGAATATTTAGAACTTTAGCTCCTTTGTTATAAGATATCCGACTGAATGGGCCCTATAATTGCCTGCCGCTGTCATTAGGTTGCATTTAAAATGTTTAGGGCTGGTTTGAGTAAGTCCGGCCTATCCAATGAATTGGAGTAGTCCAGACTTAGACCGACTTAGACTACGGCATGTTTAAACGGAAGACACATGGCGATTCACCTAAAACCTGTCCACTTTTCCCCTCATTACCTAATAGGTCAAACGTTGTAGGTTTAAAAAGGCGTTAAATTTTCGAACATATTACTTACATAATTGGCGTGCATACATATGCGGCCAAGGTCGAAGCTGCGGCAGTCGTTTAAAGCATCGAGTGCCTAGACTAGTAGTGTAGACGCCATGGAATCAAGTAACAGTTCTCCTAGTAACGCCACTCACGTAATCACGACCCAGCAGCGCTGAGGCATATACCAACAAGGTTAGGCCAAGGTACGTCTTAGAAGTAGAAGGTAAACTATATGGATAGTGGAGCCGGGATCCGAGAGAGCTACTAGGGCTGACGCACGTTGTTCTAGTACCTAGGTCCTGCCTACCTAAGTGTATTCAAGCTTATTTCCTACCCTAACGGCTGTACTTTGTATAAGACCCTGAGCTACACTACCTACTACCTAGCATACCTACACTATAGAAACTAGTGTGAAGTGGACCCTGCGATGTCTTGCATTTGTTGTCGGTAGTCTAGTGTATGTGATTCTCGCTATTCAAATAAAGCCCCGAAAGGCCGGGCGAAGTGCTGGAGTCATGGCTAGAAACCTCTTACCTAGTGTAGATCTATGTAGATGGAAACTAAAGAACCCGCACGGAACATTATTGCTGCGCCGTGAGCTTGCTGATAATTAAGACGGGCATGAGTGGAGATGAGATAAAAGATCGATGAATTTGCCTCTTGCCAAATTTCAAGTTCTTACTCGCCTCTTGTTGCAATACGCGGCTTACAGCAGCACTAACTACTGGAAACCTGTAACCGCCAACAAGCCAAGTACCAACAGCATGGCGCACGACATAAGTAAAGACGCCATCTACCTATTTGGGCCATCTTAAATGTCTGGGTAGCTTGCTGACTGTTCAGTTATTCCATAACTGGTCTAGCGCCACCGCTGAAGCTCCAGTTGTCACGCCACCTTCACTCTGACCTCCATACTTCTAAGGTAAAATACTTGAAGTAGGTACCTACCTACGTAATACCTCCCGACCTACATAAAGTAGAAAGTAGAAGCCGTATAGCGATTGCACAGCCTCGAAATGCCAGCCGGAATTTTAAGGTTATTTAGTTACATCTTAGTTAGGTACGAAATACTGCGCGTCCTGAGAGGTACCTATGTACCTAATCTATCACTACCGCGTTACCGAGGTCAAGGATGCATCCGCTCCATTAAGCAGTTTTGGCAAGCCAATGTCAACACACCCTCATCATCCATCATCATTCAGCTTCGGCATTATTGATTGTTCCAGACTTTGCGCATTGGCGCTCAGCAGCCACACAGACATACGACCTATGCTCAGCTCGCCTTGCTCAGCGCTGAGTAAGATGTTCGGTTTCGTCGTGAGAAAACTGGAATGCTGAATAGATGATCGACTCGGGCTATTATTGCGCGCGTCAGTCAGTCGGGCTGCTTCTACATTGAAGTCTTCATTAGGTATGTCGGTCATCTCACACCGAACAGCTGCCATTTCGGTAGGCGATTGCATCAGGTCGTGGAAAGAACATCTACGCCATCGAGATCGAGGATCGCTGCACGCTAAGCATCCACAGACCCGGGCAGCCAACCCCGGCTGAGTGTGCTTGGCCCGCCCTATTTCAGGGATCAGCTGCAAGGCATGGGCTTTCGGACTAGCATGGTCTAGGAAACTGGGGTTCCCTGACTACTTAGGTAGGTTGCTAAACGACGGTTGCTGTGGCGCTCGATGGGGGTCACAATCAAGCTTGCACCCAACTGGGCAATTCTGATGGAGCCGAGACTGGAGATTTTCTCCTATGGAGCGAGCAATGCTGAGATAAGATAAAACATCGGCTTTACCGGATCATTCGATCGTGATGACTATATTATGGGCAATACTACGGACCTGAATAGGAAAGTCGGTGAAATGCTTACGTGATTTCCACGATTTATGCCCGTCTGGGCATGCTATTAGGCTATTAGTCTCAAGACGACGAAGGTCTGATATCGATGCAACAGTGGATATTCATGAAAATAAACCAGCGAGCGATATATTTTGAGGGAGAACACAAGGAACAGTCGAGATCCAGTTGGAATCACGTGGCAATGTCATCACCTATCTCCCAACTGGCTACCACCTATACAGTGATAGATAACAACAACAGTAAGATGAAACCCCAACTTCGAAACCCTCTTTTTTTCTTTCGCTGGAAGCCCTGGAAGCTAAAACCGATGCCGAAGAGACGTTCAGCTTAAAGCCGCGCATTAAACTAAGCAGGGTTAGTGTAGTGGCCAAATATATTCCAAAGCCAGTAGCGTGCCCCGAGATAGGGGCAAAAGATCTATCTACCTATACTTATAGATTCTGTGCACAGCTGTTGAAATAGGTAGAGGACTGCAGCCGGGATCCAATTGACACGTACACAGCTAATACAAGTAAGTAAGTACTTAACCCAGGTCATTGTAGTAATAGCGAACCATAAAAGTATCGCAGATATGTATGCGAGTGATCAGCTTGCCCTTTATTGATCCTTGTCACGTCACGAATTTCATTGCAGTTACCAACTAATTTTGAAAGTTTTTAGCCTTACTCATTGATACCAGAAATCAAGAATAGAACGTTGAAATGAAGCCGTAGCCTTAACACAGACTACACACACGTACAGATAATGCTGAAATTTATAGATGTTGAAAATCCAAAACCAATTCCGGACCTGATAAACAAGAGTCTAGACTAGACTATGGCCTGTAATTATCACGAGGGCAAACTAGACGTAGAGCGTGAACATTCACGTACCCGGCGCTCTCGTTCTGATACAGAATATACCTGAAAAGTTTAATAAGACGGTAGGTAGGCTGTAAAATGAATGATCAACTTCAATCTCTTCCAATGATTGATGGCGCAGCACTCCTGCATGAGGTATAATTGTCGCGCCGTAGATATTGGTGCGTACTACCCATTAGCGTTGCTACCATGATACTCACGAGACCTTCTCCAGCGTCTCTTCCCTTACGGGTTCTCGGAAATGGATGAAGGATGGTGTAATAAGCAACTTAATATGGCATAATTAGAAACACCATAAAAATTTCACGTACCAACACTATGTAACAGCGACAGTGGGAAATTGGCACGTTGGGCCACCGTTACACGACGTGACATCAAGCCAAGGCCTCTCTCTACAGCAATTCCAAACGAATATGCTATTAATTCTACTTGACTTGACAGACCCTCACTACACACCTGGCGTCACGAAGCGATGGTCCTGAGAGGTGGAAGTGTACTCAACGACGTGCGTGCCGAGTTTTCTAGATCGATAGGAGCAAGCAAAAAAGAAAAGGAAAAAGGGAAAATGAAACTCAAAACAGAAATAAATTACTAGATAAGTATAGCAGATCAGACCGATTCGTAGGTAATAGTATCTCCAAGCTGTCCAGACAGCCATTGGAACGAACCCCTGTGAAATCTATCCTAGATGCCATCGACCGACCGCATAACTCTGCGCTCGCTCATGCCGCGTTATCTAATGGTTATCCCTCGGGGCCCCGTACGTCTCGACGACGCGCTGGAACTGCGTCGCGCGCCTGAGCACCATGCCCTCGCTGAGCCCGCCGACCTCCCTGCGGAAGATGTCCTGCCAGGGCGTGTGGCTCGGGGGTCCGTGGTAGCCGCCCGCGGCCTCCAGCTGCCTCCGCCTCTCCGCCAGCGCCGCCGCGTCCGGCACGACGATGTCCACGCGGCGCTTGTTCAGGTCCACGCGCAGGACGTCGCCGTTCCTCAGCAGCGCGAGGTTCCCGCCGTCCGCGGCCTCGGGCGTCGCGTTCAGGATCGACGGCGACCCCGCCGTCCCGCTCTGGCGCCCGTCCCCGATGCAGGGGAGGTCGCTGATGCCGCGCTTGAGCAGGTGGTCCGGCGCGCGCATGTTGACGACCTCGGCGGCGCCCGGGTAGCCGAGGGGCCCGACGCCGCGCATCACGAGGATCGTGCGCTCGTCGATGGCGACCCTGTCCACGTTCCTGTGGTAGTCCTCGGGCCCGTCGAAGACGGCCACCTTGCCCTCGAAGGCGTTGGGGTCGGACGGGTCCTCGAGGAACGCGGCCCGGAACGCCGGCGAGATGACCGACGTCTTCATGATGGCGCTGTCGAAGAGCGTGCCGCCCATGTGCAGGAAGCCCGCGTTCGTCTTCAGCGGGTCCGAGACCGGCCGGATCACGCGCGCGTCCCACGTCTTCTTCCCCCGCGCCTCGTCGCCGATGGCGCGGCCCGTGACCGTCAGCGCGTCCGGGTGCGGCAGCGCGCCCGCCTCCATGAGCTCCGCGAGCACCGCCGGGAGCCCGCCGGCGCGGTGGTAGTCCTCGCCGAGGAACTCGCCCGCGGGCATCATGTTGAGCAGCAGCGGGACCCCGTGGCCGACGCGGTCCCAGTCGTCGAGGTCGAGCGGGACGCCGATGTGCTTCGCGATGGCGTTGAGGTGGATCGGCGCGTTGGTGCTCCCGCCGATGGCCGTGTTCGCCACGATGGCGTTCTCGAACGCCTTGCGCGTCATGATGTCGCTCGGCCTCAGGTCCTCGCGCACCATGTCGACGATGCGCTCGCCCGTCTTGTAGGCGAGCTGCGCGCGCTCCCGGTAGACGGCCGGGATGGCGGCGGAGCCGGGCAGCGCCATGCCCAGCGCCTCGGCGAGGGCGTTCATCGTCGACGCCGTGCCCATCGTGTTGCAGTGGCCCGCCGACGGGGTGCCGGCCGCCACCATGTCCGTGACCTGGTCGTCGTCTATGAGGCCCGCGGCATGCAGCTCCCTGGCCTTCCACAGGACGGTACCCGAGCCCATCAGCTCCCCCTTCGCCCAGCCGTTCAGCATGGGGCCGACGTTGAGGCAGATGGCCGGGATGTTGATCGTCGCGGCGGCCATCAGGCACGCGGGCGTCGTCTTGTCACACCCCGTCAGCAGCACCACGCCGTCGAACGGGTACGCGTACAGCAGCTCGACCAAGGCCAGATAGGCGAGGTTGCGGTCGAGGGTGGCGGTCGGCCGCCTCACGTTTTCTTGGATCGGGTGCGTGGGGAACTCGAAGGCGATGCCACCCGCGGATCGGATGCCCTCGCGCACGCGCTTTGCCAGTATCTGGTGGTGTTTGTTGCAGGGCGCTATGTCCGAGCCGGACTGAGCGATGCCGATGATCGGCTTCCCCGACAGCAGCTCTTCCTTGGTCATGCCGTAGTTGAGAAATCGCTCGATATACAGCGTCTGCATGGTGCGGTCGTCCGGGCGGTCGAACCAAGCCGCCGATCTCAGGGGCTTCTTGGGCGTCGTCGCATTGTCGGAGACGACTGCCGAGTTGCTGCCGGGCGCCCGCGTCGAGAGCTGGTTCTCGAGTTGCTTAACCAGGGCTTGAAGCCTCTGCGTCTCTGCTTTATAGTCTTCGATGTCCACCAGTGGCTTGCTGCTGCATGCTGCAGCGCAGCCGTCGTTGCAGTCCGACTCGCACGCCATTTTGATGAGTTCTGGTTCTCGGTAATACCACAATATACTACTAAGGTTACTAAGTTCCCCAGGAATTTACTCATCGATGGGGCCAACTTAACACGGTGAATATCATTAGCTGTTTTAGAACTGCCCTAACCTATGCTCTTTGTCTCTCTCTCTCTTATAGTTCCACGTACCTCGTCTCTCAATGGTCCGAAAATTCGTCTATCTCACGAGACCCCGTCCCGCACAGCAGCCCACATTTTCGGTATCTATACGTGCAAATCTCGCGGGGATTTGATTGCCTGGACGTGACGGAGCCACGGGAAATGTCTTCCTGCGTCGAATCGAATGATTCATTAGGTATCTAGACCTGAACCGGCTTTGAATTGCAGGTCATCTGGTTGGACAAGCGTTTTTTTAGGTACCTAAAGTTCCGCTTAAGCATATCCGGCCTTTTTTCTTAGCCAAAACCTTCGTAGTGCCCATTCACAGTTTCCGTACAGTTTCCGGGACATGCCCCGTCCCCCGTACGGCAACGAAAACGGGAGTTATCGCCGTACTTGAATTTGTTTGTTGGGATGAGATTGAAATGCCAGGTCGATTGATATATCGTGACAATTGGCTGCCGTATCTGTAATTACTAATACACTGAAATGATGGCTAGGTTGGGTTAGGTAGGTAGTATAGATGCTACGCTGCCCATCAAGACGTAGTAATTAATAACCGAACATGGTCGGGTTTTACCGAAAGAATCCCAGGAAAACCGTAGCTGGTAGCATTTATCGCCGGTTATGGCCTTTTTTGGTCTTTGTCATATGCAGACTGCCTCCCTCATACAATAATAGGCTCTTGAGAGACCGCATAGGTAGTAAAAATAAAAACTCGTACCATTTGATGCCTGCCACGATCAATAGGGTGAAACAATAAAGCCTTGTCGGGAAAGAGTAACAATCACAACAATCACAACCTGCTATAAGCCTTACACAGCGACATCAATGCACCACGCGAGCCCTCAGATTTATTACGACTACTATCAATTTCCCAATTTCTCTCGTCCTATAAATAACTTCATATCCCAGAATTAGCTGGCAGCTGCAGCCTCAACAAGCTCTTAGCCCTCACAGCCTCACATCAATTCCACAGCTAATCTGCATAATATCCGACTTAGACCACCACATACATGTCATTCCCCATCGGACTACACAGTTTTAGAATTCCCTTTGCGTTTGGAATCAATGGGACTCAGTCACTTGCCATAAAACATCGACACGTACTTACCATGTTGACCTCGGCGTATAAATACGTCATATTTCAACATTCATTCCCACCTACCTGTACCTGAGGAGGTACACAGAGGCGTGCTTTCGGCGGTTGACGGCGGGAAAGTTTAGATCTGAGAAGCAATTGCGCGAGGTGCAGTGGCTGCGACGGGGAAACATGAGGACAGCGAGCAATACATGATACGTAGGAAAAGGGTACATATCGTTCGCAGTTTCTTATTTACGATAGGTATGGCAATGTGATCTGGCCAACAATAGTAGCACGAGTGCATATGTCACCATCATCTAGAGGAGAGAGAGGGCAAATATCGGGGCATGAGAAGCAATAAACTCTGCTTTATTCTTTCGTCTATAGAACCTGGTTAGACCAAGTTGGGTTTTCTGTCGTGTATATATATAAGTAAACAAATGAAATCGTGGGTGTCGGAAGTTCGTTAATATCATCGCTCGTAATACTGCCCTTTGCGGAGAGCCCATCTATACAAAGCCAGTGGAAAAGCCAGATCCATGCAACCTCGTATCTAGATGACCGAAGCCGCCGTATGGCGAGGCTCGTCTATTCCCCCATTTCATTAGTGGTATCGCTCGTCATCATTCCCTCCCAAGCAAGCAAGCTGTATGTCGTGAAGTACAGTCCAGAATTGGAAACGCGAATCACCCTTTCGCTGTCTTTAATTAGTCGCTGGCTTGCTGCATTCGTATTAAACGCTTAATGCATGCATCATATCTTCGTTATCATCTGTGGTTGTTATTCGTTCTCATCATCATCCCTTTGATAGAGTTAGGGAGTTTCCATGACAATGTCACGGATAGCCCACCGCCAATCTGTTCGATTGCGATTGACTTTGCCAGTCCATTTTTCACATTTTCTCCGCCAACGGGCCTCCTCTTCGTGCTGTCGTCTCACAAATTCGGGGCCAACATCAAACTCTTCACCGACAAGCCAATCTTCCCGGATGTCGCTAGCACGGCCGGGGCCACTGGTCGATGACACCTTGTCCTCAAGATCTGGAATGTCTTTGAAGGGGTCTTCTTCCTCCAGGGCTGCAAAACCAGCCATGGGATCGTCGGATTGAACACCATTTGGCGTCGCTGTCTTAATCTCGAGCCAGCACATGTTTTGAGGGTCAAAAACCATGTCACCCATTCGTCTGATTTCTTTCTTGCTGTTAATATTGGTGATTAATACCGGCCGCGGTGTTGAGGCATCCTTGTCCCGGATCATGACTTGTCCTAACGATGGTGTCGATGGCGATGAAGCTGGGACGTCGAATGCGTTTAGCGCATTTTCATTACCTTCCCATCGGAAAGTGACCGGATCATACGTCATTCCATTAATCACTATTCGGGATTGGTTAGCGGTGTTAAACAAGACAGGCGGGATAATCTACCTTTACGGTCCTTGGACGAGTTGAGGTTTGAAATTAGGTGTGGTTTTAGCTGGGGTGGCTTCCGGGACTTCTTGGATCGACTATGGCTCAAGGACACATGTGGATTAAAACTTGTTCTGGTCGATAATTGTGCGACTCGTTGCGAGGCTAAAGAGACTAGAGGACCGGTAGGCTGCGCCCGCTGCGCTAAGCTGGTTTCTCGGGCTATGCGGCTGGCAGCCGTGTCTCGAGCAAAACGTGGTTGCGAGTTCATCTGGCTTGGGTAATACGGCGAGACCGGGCTAGGCGTATTACGATCAGGTACAACATTCTGGTAGAACTTGTTTCGGATATTGGTCTTGTTGCCGCTGGAAGCTGGTTGCCGGACGAACCGCGACTCTATCTGAGACGAAATTGGTAAATCGTCAAATGCATCCAGTTCATGACCGTCCCCAAAGTGGCGCACGCGACGTGGCCTACTGATTTGTTGCCAAGCAGGTTCCGGCGTCGACTTCTCGTTCTTGGATCGTCTCGGACTAGGAGATCGCATCGCAGTCCGAGAGAGGGCTCGAGAGGGCGGCCTTACTTCGGGCCCTTCAGAGTCGTGACGCCTGAACGAGCGAGAATTCCTTGCGTTCACGTTATGTGATTGAGATTGCGACGCACCGGCCGGCAGAAAAGGCACCTGACCCTTTCTTGCCTGGGCCGCGCTGCTCTCGTAAACAGGGCGGGTTCGCTCCACGGGTGTTTTTGGTCGTAGGGATGACTGGGGACGATGCAAATCTGTGCGGGATTCCCCACGTGACGGAGGACGGTCAGAGCGATTTGTGCTATGCTTGGCGAGTGTCTGAGTATGTCGCATAGCTGGTAGTGAACGCTTTAAGCGCAGAAGCTGGGCACTCGTTGTCGTAGGTTCCACGCGGAGAGCCCCTGTCGATACCTTCTGACCAAGCTCTCTTTTCCGGGGAGTAGCAGAAAAGTTGGATTGAGTCGAAGAGGGTGTCGAGGGTGCATGTATACTGGAAACCGATGAATGAGCCGAATGGCCACTAAGCCTAGACTGAGGTCTGCGAGTAGGCTTCTGTGGGATTGGACCACCGCTTTCAGAGACGGGTTCTAGTGATGATTGCGTATGGGACCGCTCATGACCAACCATGGGTCGTGGGATCCGCGAACCAGCGGGCATGATAGGCTTTGTTGTGAAGGTGATGGAAACTGCGGCCTTGGGTCTAACGGGGCTGGCCGATCGAGCTTCCTTCACCTTGACATTGCGGTGGACAGTGGGCTTGGCATAGCGGAAGACACTGCCTTCGCCAAAGTCTAGACCAGAAACCAAATCTTCATCGTCTTTATTGGTCTGAAGAACGCGGTTGGTTAGGCTACGTCTAGGGAAGTTGGCCTTTGGCGAGACACGCGTAGAATAGCGTATTGGCGAGGTGATCTTGGGGGAAGAAGGCCGCTGGTTATCCTGCTGCGACCTTTTAAGGTTCGGGCGCTCAGGAGATCGGCTCTGCTTCCGTCGCTTCAGCCGCTCGCCCAAGTCAAGCGGTCCCATAGGGAAGATTAATCCATCGAAAAACTCATCCTCACTCTCAGCAGTGAATGAGCTGGCAATGCTAGGGCTCATAGCCGAGACGGATGAGCTCCTGTTAGAAAAAGCGTCTCGTCTCGTGCCACCGAAGCGTGTTCCCAGACTACCTTCGCCCCAGTCAAAGTCATCGTTGGTGTGTAGGGAAGGAGTTTTGGGAATGTCTCTCCGGCTTGAGAGCTTCAACTTCCCGTCTGAAGGTAGTTCGAGGTCATTTTCGAAGTCATCCTCTTCTGCCGCCTTGCTCCTTCGCTTTGACGGCGAGGGTGTAGGAGGTGTTATCAAGGAGATTGGTCTGCCTCTGACCTGAAGTTTGGAGACCTTGATTGTGGTGGCACCATCCCCAAAGAGATCATCATCATCGTCCGTATCTCTGAACTTTTCTAGGTTGATGGGTGCGCCTAGGGAATTGGGGTGTCCAACTTGTGGTAGAGGCGGAATTTGAGTCATGGTAAGTAACGGCTTCTTGGCCGGGCTCGGATTCGTCGAGCCACTAACTTGACGCAATACTTCGGGGAATTTGCTCCCGTCTTGCGTCTTCAGACGAAGCGCCTGGCCCGGCGCAGGAAGTTCCAAGTCATCACCCCAATCCTCCTGAAAGATCTTCTTGATCTTGCGTCCACCTAGTCGCTTGATGGTCCCCCCGGTAAGAGCCGAAGGGGGAACGTTGACGGGTATGGGAATGCCTGCATGAGCAGCGGCGGCTATGGCGTCCAAGGTGGACTTCTCATCATCTCCTGGCAGATGTAGCTGACGTTCATCCCCCGGAAGCGAATCACGGTCGGAACGGAAGGAAGAGCGGCTATCCCGACGGCGAGTGGTCGAGATGTTGTGCGTAATGGAGGTAGTGGATTGGCTTCTGAAGGGAAGGTCCTCGTCATCTCCAATCATGAAATCGTCGTCATCCCAGTTCTCGACTATCTCGTCAACAGGTTTACGCGGTTTGAGGCGTAGCTGCTCCATCTCGGCTGCGTCTTTATTATCGAGGTTTTGGTATCAACAAATGGAATGATAGTAGCGAGTGAAAAGACACGCGGCTCGTAGCGCGTCTATGATGCTCTGTGATTCAGAGCACGTGATGGCTTTACAGAAGGTATTGTCTCGTCAAACTCTGCTGTCCGCTCCCTTCCGCAGTTATCGATTTAACCCGGGTTGCATCCTCCCGGCCGCGGTCAGAAATGAGTGTTGAACAAGTCGGCCTCAGGTGGTCAATTCGGAGCGAATCGCGATAGTCGGGTCGAGTCGAGTCGAGTCGAGAGGGTTGGTGTAGTATTAAGAGTGGTGATGATCTTCGTAGATGGTGGGGAAACGAGATATCAGAGGTGGTCGTGGCAGTAGTGGATTCAATCTGCGTGTCATGAATCTCGGATAGGAATAGGACTTCTGTGAGATGACGTGGAAGATGTGGAAGATGTAGAAGATGTGGGCATTGATCAATGCGCTCGGATTACGTGTGAGAGGGAGAAGACGCGAGATGGAGATGGGGCCAATCGATACGCTGGGCGAGTTGGTCGACGATGGGCTTGGTTATTTTCAGACGTGTGAGAAAAAGATGGCATGTGCTTGCGGTATAGATAGGTGGGTATCTTGATGCGCCGTACAAAGTACAAAGGAAAGCGTTGTTGGGTTGAGGTCGCGGATGCAACTATCTCTGAGTCGGACGGAGTTGGATGTAGGTGGGTGGGAGAATCTGGTGGGTGAGGAGAGCTGGTTGGTTGACGAATTTGATGGGTCGCTTGAATGAACTGCTGATTGGCAGAGAGGTTGGTCGGGGTGGGCGGTGTGTGCGTGTATGCGTGTATGCGTGCGTGCGTGCCCTTGCAGTTGGTTCCAAGTTGTGGGTGGTTGGGATGGTCTGTGCGCGCTGTCTGTAGCGTGTCTTGGTGTGGTGTAGCAGCAGCCTTACAGGGTAAAACTAGGTCAAGCCCCCTAACCCACGGGTGGCTCGAGCGTTTGACTACCCCAGCCAGCTGCCACGGACAGATTCAAGCAGGTACTTCATGCGCTGCAATGTACCTACATTTAATACCTCCAGGCTGTGAAAATACCCTTCATATACGCTCCTAAATACAAGCACTACCACAACTCGATGTCCTCAGGTACGTAAGGTACCTAAAACGACTGGATACAGAGAATTAAATGTTCTTCAAAGGCATGGATTTCAGGAGATACCAAAATTTAACTATTCTTATTTTTTTGTAGTTCATTCTTCATTTGGTTCGACGATCTACTGTTGTACCTGCGCTTTTTGATTCCTCCTAACAATGCTGAAAAATGAGGAGCGCTCCCAAAAAGATACCTCTAAGTAAGTACCTTAAGTACTTAAGACAGCACGCGAGCCGGGGACGCGTTGATTCTACCCCCGCATCCTAACAACGCAGATGCTGACCTATAGCGTGTATAAATTGATCATGGAGCTGACAAGATGTCTTGCATCACTCTCGGAGATTGCAAGTTGTCTCTGCATTTGTTAGCTGGTTGGTACAAAGTATTGCAATTGCAACGCATGATACATAATTTCGCGTCTAGGTCGTGAAGAGTAGGTGCTCAAGTACATGTAGGTAAGGTACTTCAAGTACAGGTAACTACCCCCCGTGATATACTCATAGGATACATATGGCTGCCTAGTGCCACTGCGACGGTCCTAACAGCATAATTACCTGCATGATAGGCTGCATGTGCCCTACGATATATAAGACTTTGTATTTCGTAATGGATATGATGATTATCCCGTTGTCTGTTGCGGCGATTCAGCTCCGTAGCACGTTCACTGCCTAGATCCGAGGTACGTAAACTTGAGACACCTCCATCTTGAAGTACCTTTCAGCATGGATGAAGCTTGCTCATCCATCTGCCTAAGTACTTCATCTATCTCCATTCACTGGTATCTTCGGACCTCACCCGCCGTGGCACTTGCAATCTCTAGATTGTGAATTAATATCCTGAAACTTCAAGTTCCAAGGCTATCTCGTCCGATCAACAAGCAGCAAATCGAAGGAGGCCTTAGAAAAGCGTCCAACATCGCTCGTCTCGCTTTCCCAGCACTCGTCGTCTGCTTCCAATATGGCGGAGAAGCCTGTATTGCGCTTCCCAATCACCGGACGGGAACATGACTCTTTCCTGCTCGAGGTGTCTTCCAACGGGTCGGGGCCTCTGGACCTGAAGCTCATCGGATCCGAGAGCACCGCCGTGTTTCTGGTCAAGCGTGAGTCGCACACCTCCCAAACTAAGCAAGTTCACGGGTCCGCGCGGGTCCCGGGTCGGGTCAGGCCAGGCCGGACCAGATTGCGTCCCGCATGGAGATGATGCGATGCGCCGAACCAAGATCTGACGCGGCCGGATCGGAGACCCCCCCTGCCCCTGCCCCTGCGCCCGGTGGCACGCAACATTCATACAATTCAATGCCTGCGCCTAGCTGGTATAGTATAGTAAGGGAGGCTAACCATATACTTATCTATTCTTCTCCATATATAGTGCGCCATAAGAGAATTGATGAATGCAAGGCCACACCTAGCCATTGCAGCGACGAGGAATGGGAGCAGATCCTGATATCCACCTTTGTCGACTTACAGCCCGTCCCTGACATCGAGATCAGGGCGGACGTCCAACCGGATAGCACGTCTGTGACGCTGTCCTTCCGGAAGAACATCCAGGGCATAACGGTGCGCGACAATCTAAGGGCCTAACTCCGAAGGAAAAAAAAGAAATTAAATCACTGATGAGATGAAGTAGCAACGCGTTGGAACCATCAAGTTGGACGAGAACGACAGGACGGAGATCTCCCCCTTTGACTGGTGCGTGTCAGCCATTGCGTCCCGCACTAGGGTCGCGGACGAGCTGGCGGCCGCGACGGCCCAGATCAAGACCCTGGAGGAGTCCGTCGAGGAGCTCAGGTCGCAGCTCGACGAGTTCATCGCCGCCAAGGAGGAGGATGAGACGCAGCTGCTCGAGAAGTTCAAGGACCTCTTGAACGCGAAGAAGCTCAAGATCAGGCAGCAGCACCGCCTCCTCGCCCGCGCCAAGATAGATCCCGCGAAAATCGCCGACGAAGGAGGTGACGCACATCGGGATGCGGGCCCGTCGCGTGCGGGTAAGCGGAAAGCACAGGTGAAGGAGGAGGAGGAGAGCGATGATGGTTTTGAGAGGATGGATGTCGACGAACGGGAGGATGGTGGGGGCCGCGATGCTGGCGCTAATACCGGATCCGGATCCGGCTCAGATGCGGACGAGAATCAGCAGCTGAGCACGGATAACGATGCGACGGCGAGTGACCCCGATACTGACGATGAACCACCGACTGTCGCCGAGGTAAAGAGGAAAGGAGCTTCGACGCCCGGCCGTATCACGAAACCGAAAGCCTCAGCAAGCAAGAAGACAGCCCAGCCGAGCCGCAACACGAGAGCAGCGACGCGGAAACAAACAGCTGCTGCTGCCACCGCCGCTGCTGCAGCTAGCGACTCCGAGGACGACGGGGATGACGAACCGCCACCGCCCCGAAGCTTGCCCTTCATGGGTGCCAAGAAAACGGCGCCGCCCCCCAAGCCTGGCGCTGATGACGATGACGATGACGATGGCGATGACGAGACGCAGTCCGACGATGATTCCGAGTTGTGAGAAACAAAAATTGATCGAATTGGTCTCCTTGTATATTATTTATAGCCATGATCCACGATATATGAATGAGACTACGTATACCCCGATGTTGGACGCGCAACTTCTTTTCTTCAGACTATATTGATCGAATCCCTCAAGCCTGCCAGTTTATTCATCAGTCATCACTAAAAGCTACGATATATGCACAACAAAACCCCCCTCTCGCAGCATACACCCATACACCCAAACCCACAACCCCCCCTCTCCATCACCGCCTATCATCCGCAGCAAACACACTCTTCCAGTACCCCCTAAAATGCATCTTCTCCCCCTCCGCCGCGATCTCCGCAACCTCCTCCTCCGCGAGCCGAAACGCCGGCACCTCATTCATGTACCCGCTCAGCCGCTCCTCGCTCGCGCTCGTGGTGACGGCCACGACGTCCTGATCCAGACACCAGCGCAGCGCGACCGCGGCCTCGGAGACCCCATAGCGCCTCGCGAGCGCCGCGTACACGGCGTCGCAGGGGCCGGGGCGGGCGCGCGTGATAGCCGTCAGCGGCCCGTAGGCTGCAAGCGCGATGTCGCGCTCGCGGCAGAAGGCCAGGACCCCGTCGGGGGTAGTGTTGTGCTGCAGGTAGGGGTGATACTCGATCTGGTTCAGCGCGGGCGGGACGCGCGCGGTCGCGAGGATGGTGGTCAGGTCCGAGGTCGAGAAGTTGGATACCCCGATCGAGCGCGCGCGGCCCGAGGCCTTTATGGCTTCGAGGGACGCCCAGGTTTCTTGCAGGTGGGACGGCGAGGGGGCGCCGAAGGGGGAGTGGATTAGGTACAGGTCTACGTAGCTCAGGTCCAGGCGGGCGAGGGACGCGGCGAAGGACGCGGCGACGTCGGCGCGCGTGCTTTGCAGCTTCGTTGTTATGAAGAGCTTGTCGCGGGGTATACCGGATTGCTTGATTGCTGCGCCGAGTTCGGTTTCGTTTTTGTAAGCTTTTAAGGGGGGTTAGCACTTGGAGCAGTGTCTTTGGTTACTTATCTTTTGGCATCGAACATGATTTGAGTGATAGGGGTCGATGAGTTAAGGAAGGTGCTCTCTGGGCATATTTTGAGGCACGATGGCGTGTAGATAGGTCGTCATCTGATGAGAACTTACATTCTGCACAATCTAGGTGGTAGTACCCGTTCTTGATGGCCATGACGGTCAACTTGATGACATTCTCTGATTCCTCTCTTGAGCGAGCTGTGCCGAGACCGTAGGCAAGCTAAGGGCAGAGTGCGTGAGTGAGTGAGTGAGCGGTAGATCATGTATAAGACTCTTAGTTCCGGGCGATGCACATATGCTCCCTGACCAAGGTCAATGAATAAGATGGCTTGCTTACCATGGGGATTTCATGGCCGTCATTCAATTTGAGACTGGGGATACCTCCCGATCTCCCGGAGCCGGCGTCGGTGCCGGCGGAGTTCGCCTTGGAGGCTACGGTTGACTGCATTTTATAGTTCTGGTGAACATGTAGCGGATAGCGAAGGAGGGGATTCGTATTATTGAATTTATAAGAAATATGAGGGATAATGCGCCGGAACAGTGAGTTCTCTAGAGCCTTCATCCCATATATTAGAGGAACAGCATTTAGGTTGAAGATGGCAGCGACTTGGGCTATGCTGTGGCTTGAGTTCTGATCAAGTTCACGACACAGTATAAGTCAGGTAGGTGCCTGGGTACTTGTACCTAGAGGTAGTTTCTGCTACCTGTGCTACTCAAAAATAAGTACAGATGCTGAGTACATGTACTTTCGACGTTGATAAGGTAGTGAAAGAAACATGGGGGTATCACTGGCTTCCTTCGGGACAACATCCCCTCGATCTTGGTCATCTCCTCGAGGGCTTACAAAGAGGTAGCTGATAGTCGGTCCGTGTTCGGGGGCGGACGGTGTGCCATATGTAGGCGAAACCCAAACCGCTTTTCAAGACATTTAGGTACGAACTACAGAATCGCAACAGATGAATTATTGGACCTACAAATTGCGACCGAGATACGGATTTGTGACCGTAAATACCGTTCGTTACCTTGGGTAGAAGATGTACCTTTAGGTACGGCTAGAACGGAAAGCCCGGCGGATCAGTGACGACATCTTCCGCCACTTTCCTACTTTGGCAGCTGGCACTAGATTAAAGTTAGACAGGCACCTTGCTGTGCTTCTTCACTTCTGGAACCAACAACGCCGACGCCTCCTACCCAGTCTCTGTTGATTGCTATACCTCTTCCCATCCTTGTATGTAACCTGTCATTCTACTACACTAGTTTATCTATATGTTCCAGTGAATACCACAAGTCCAAGTGTTCTGCTCCTGCGTCTGATGCTTCTTAATTACCGTCTGTCCAACAAGTGTCCTCGAACCCTCCCCCGCCTCCTCGGCAACACTCATAATATCCGCCCTCTCCAACTTGCGCACTTCCGACGCGCACACAGAATGGCATCTCCCGCAACCAATGGCGCCACGTCCGGCGCATCAATCAACGACATACCGAAATCGTGGACTTTCACATCGAAGCTGCCAGCAGACGCCCTATACCCGACGCCCGCCGACTCCCACAAGGCCCCGCGGGACGAGATCAGACCCCGCACCGTGCGCAATGCCATATTCACCTGGGTGCGTCCGCAGCCCGCGAAAGAACCAGATCTGCTCGCCGTGAGCCCGGCGGCAATGCGCGACCTCGGGATCAGTCCCGGCGCAGAGAAGAGCCCCGACTTCGTGGCCACCGTGGCGGGGAACAAGATACAAGGGTGGGACGAGGAGAAGAATGAGGGAGGGTATCCGTGGGCACAGTGCTACGGCGGCTTCCAGTTCGGTTCCTGGGCCGGACAGCTCGGCGACGGGCGCGCGATATCGCTCTTCGAGACCACGAACCCCGCCACGGGCGTGCGATACGAACTGCAGCTCAAGGGCGCCGGCATGACGCCGTATAGTCGATTTGCGGATGGCAAGGCCGTCTTGAGGAGTAGTATCCGGGAATTCGTCGTCAGCGAGGCCCTGAATGCTCTCGGTATACCCACCACGCGCGCCCTGAGCCTGACGCGTCTGCCGCACGAGAAGGTGTTCCGTGAGAGTCTTGAGCCGGGCGCTATCGTGGCGCGCTTTGCCCAGACTTGGTTGCGCATAGGCAGCTTTGACATCCTTCGTGCACGTAGCGATCGCAAGCTCATCCGCCAACTCGCCACATATCTCGCGGAAGATGTATTTGGTGGTTGGGACACCCTACCCGCTCGTCTCGAAGATCCGGATAAGCCGCCCGAGAGTCTGGCACCGCAGCGCGGCGTGCCGTCTGAGAAGATAGAGGGACCGTCCGACTCGGCCGAGAACCGCTTCACACGCCTGTACCGGGAGGTTGTACGGAGAAATGCGCTGACGGTGGCGAAGTGGCAGGCTTACGGGTTCATGAATGGCGTTCTGAACACCGACAATACGTCATTGTTTGGACTGAGCATCGACTTTGGCCCGTTCGCATTCATGGATAACTTCGACCCCATGTACACGCCCAACCACGACGATTCGCTATTACGATACAGCTATCGGAACCAGCCGAGCATCATCTGGTGGAACCTCGTACGGCTAGGCGAGGGGCTGGGCGAGCTTTTGGGCGCAGGGGAGGGAGTAGACGAAGAGAAGTTCGTGAGCGAAGGCGTCGCGGAAGACAAAGCGGACGAGCTTGTCGCGCGGGCCGAGAAGCTTATCACGCAGGCTGGCGAAGAGTACAAGGCCGTGTTCCTCGGCGAGTATAAGAGGCTCATGAGCGCGCGGTTAGGTCTAAAGAATTTCAAAGAGAGCGACTTTGAGCAACTGTTTAGCGAACTGTTGGATACCATGGAGGCTTTAGAGTTAGACTTCAGCTTGTTCTTCCGGCGCCTGAGCAGTGTGAAGATATCCGAACTGGAATCTGAGAAGGCGTGTCAAGACAAGGCGTCCGTGTTCTTTTACCAGGATGGCGTCACCGGCTTCGGGGGCGAGGAAGAAGGTCGCAAACGTGTCGGTGCCTGGCTGCAGAGGTGGAGAGAGCGCATTGTTGAAGACTGGGGCGACGACCTAAATGTGTCCGAGGAAGCTGATGCGCAGCGCACCGAAGCGATGAAGAGAGTGAACCCCAGTTTCATCCCCCGGGGCTGGATCCTGGACGAGATCATCCGCCGCGTCGAGAAGGAGGATGATAGAGATGTTTTGGATAGGGTCATGACCATGGCACTGCATCCATTCGAGGACAGCTGGGCCGGGCGTGACTTTGATGGGAAAACGTACGATGGCGATAAAGAAGAAGAGAGTCGGTGGATTTCTGACGTGCCAAAAGTCGGGCGAGCCCTGCAATGCAGTTGCAGCTCGTAGCCAACTGATGGAGCGTTTGTTGCTTGATGACTCTGCGATCATGTGGGCGCCAACTTGGGCGAGGGTGTTATCGATCCAAATATTGGAAGGACTTTTACTTGTCGCGGAGCAAATGATTGCTCAAAGTCATACACATCCATGCAATTGTCTCCGAGGCTTGACAATCGTATAACGCTATGAGGTTTAGCATCCCCTTGTCTATGGTGGATGCGAGTCGGCGTCTCTTTCCAGCAGCACTTTTCTCCTCGAGAAAATAAACTTGCAAGAATTATGGGATGACGTTGGACCTGCCTTTGGTCGTGTTCATACTGATGCGTCGGGGAAGTGGAGGTAGGCATGATGCTCACCAGGACCACGTCATTCAAGGCCAGGCCTATCTTTTCACCAAACCTCACTTCTACCTATTTACCTACAATATCACCCCGCAACGAAGTATCAATGTTCATAGATTGTTTCATCCTTGATGGCTATACCACGTAACAGCCCGCCTCCCCTTACACCGACGTATCTTAATGGATCACGCGCCTAGCAAACCCGGTGTCGTGCCGTCGGCCCAAACCTCCACAGCCACGGGTAGTCCGAGGCCTCCATCGACCGCAAATTCCAAAGCACGACGATTCTCTTCGATATGCTCCACAAGATATCCATACACGGTTGAAAAGCGCCCTACATTTGGTCAATGGGTTAAAGTTACATGGCCCGACATACTGACTATGTTTGTCGTCGGGGCTTTGGCATTTCCAGTAGGCTGTTGCAGCAGTGGACAGTCAACTAGGACAATTCATAGCTAACTTTGGCGAGGCATATTACTTCGCACGACCGCTCGGTACTCGCGTATTCCCCTTAGACGTTCCGATAGACGGGACCCATCCGGCTTCCTCTACATCAGTGATACCACCCAGTTTCGCATACCCAGCTCGGCCGCAAATGGTCAGCAACTGGCTGATTGCCATAGTCGCCATCGCTTTTCCGACTCTAGTCATCTTGCTGATGCAACTTCGCATCCGCAGCTTCTGGGATCTAAACAACGCTCTCCTAGGCTTTGGATATGCCCTCTTGGCGTCCGCGGTGTTCCAGGGCACCACGAAAGCATTCGTCGGGGGGCTGAGACCTAACTTCTACGACGTCTGCCAGCCGAACATCCAACATGCAAAGAACGGCGGTAACAAAACCGGTCTGAACGGCATTGGCTTCCGCAAGGACATGTGGAGCAAGGACGTCTGTACGACCCCCAAGGCCGCGAATCTCCGAAACGCGATGCAGGCCTTCCCGAGCGGCCACTCGACCACCATGGTCGCGGCCATGGTATTTCTCTGCCTGTACCTGAACGCCAAGCTCAAGGTCTTCGCAAACTACCACACGCCGCTGTGGAAGCTCATCGCCCTCGTCGTGCCCCTGCTGGGCGCCGTGCTGCTCTGCGGGACCCTCATCATCGACAACACGCACAGCTGGTACGACGTCGCCGGCGGCGCCACGATCGGCGCGGCCGCGGCCTTCGCGGCCTTCCGCATGGTCTACCCGAGCGTCTTCGACTGGCGGGTCAACCACATCCCGCTGCACCGCAACCTGCCGTTCGACGATCACGACGGACACCCGAGGCCCGAGCTGGTCGCGACCTCGCGCGCGGGCTGGCGCTCGCCGGCGAAGGAACACGATACCACCGCCGCGCCGAATGCGGGGTCTGATGGGGTCGAGGGCGGAAACGGAGGTGGCGTATCCGGGACCTCGAACCGCGCTGCTGCTGCGATGTGAGAGCGCGCGCGTCTGGGGATAATATTTGGTGTGAAATGGATAGGAGGATTTATTCCCGAAGGCCTGGAATCATAGGACCGCCCGCCCGCACGGATCGGAATCACGAGTGATGGATGGGGTTTGGTAGTGTTAGTACAGTATAGTGTAGTCAATTCAAGTCAGTCAGTCAGCCAGTCAATACTTGTAACAAGAGGCTGAGGATGTTGTTATACCTAATTACCTAGTGACGCCGTGCTCCCTGATTACCTATCCACTCAATCCTTGACCTGCCTTATGAGTTAGCGATTTGTTGTCGTCCGCTTTTTCGGCCGACTTGACCTATACTTCTGGAAAGCTTTACCGTTACCTACATATGTAAGCTTGAGTAATGCAGTCAGTCTGATAGATAAGACCCTGCACGACTTGGGAATCTGGATGTCCCTATTCGGCTTAGCTGTTTGCTGTTCAAGTTATGTACATAAATGCTCATGTTAAGGAGGCTGACGACCCCCCTCACGAATCATTATTACAAATCGGGCTGATATCTGTCTTTGACGCGCGCATGGGGACGCCGGTGCGAGAGAGATGGTGATTGATATTAGGTAATGTTGTTGAACATGCCCGTTTGCTCATTAGAAGACCGGCTTGCGCCGCCTGAATTGGAATCGAGCTGGCGATGGCGGGGAGATAGATTGAGAGTCGGTTTGACAGTGTTATAGTAGATAGCAGTTTTCGACTTGGAGATTGAGTTACTAGGATTTAGCTACGCATGTGTTGGCTTTCGTAGCACTGCTTGATGCAGTCGTCGTCGTCGTCGTCGTCGTGTCTGGATGGAGGCTTGACCAATTTGCCTCGATAAGTGGGTTATCGTGTTAGCCGAGTCATTGAGATCATATTGATTGATATATCGCCTTCGTTGTTACCGCACACAGTGATGCGATCATCTAATGTAATAGTCGCCTTGCAAGGTCTACACAAGGTTCGTCTACGCAGCTCGGCAAAGAAATAAGTGGTACGGAGTGTCTTTGGGACAGTCTATAAGGCATTGGAAGTCACGGAACACGTATTGCATGATTTAAATGCAGGCGATACTGTCGTTAAGATATTGATATTCGCTCCAGAGGTCAAGAGAATCTAAATCTAGCTACTACTTAGTCTAGCAGGGCACTCGTACACGAAGAAAAGTTATTCTGTTCCCCTCCCCACGCGATGTCCCCGAGATTTCTCTCGACCATCATTCAAGTCCCGGCCCTCACTGGAACTTGACGTAACCTGTACCTGACACGAAGGTAGCAAGCCACGGTATGTCGCCCTCGTGAGCCGCCAGCTGGGCGAAGAACTCGGCATGGGCAGGGCCGTCGATATTAGCCCCCTTGCTGTTACCGTCCGCGACACGCTCATCGGCGTAGAAGAAGCTACAAGGAAAGAAGAGGTTAGTGGTTATTCGGACATAATCTCGCTCCAAATTCCTTACCGGTATCCCTTAGCCGAATGTGTGGCGTCTGCTACGCCGATCCAGAATGCCGCGCCCGCCTTACCAACTCCGAGCGTGGTGTACAGCGGTATGGGAGGGGTGACGACGTTTAGGATGTTGCCGGTGTAGATGAACGCCTTCTTCGTCTCCGCGGGCAGCGTCTCCCACCCCGCGATCGCCTGCTGCGCCGCGATATAAGGGCTGACGGTGTTGACGTTCAAGTCGGCCGACAGGCTGTCGGCGGGGATGGAGAAGAGCGAATCCTCCTTGGGGGGAGGCGTGAGCGCCGCGGCGTTGTAGACGACGGTGGTAGGAGCGGCGTTGAACTCGGCCCTGACGGCGTCGAAGATGCCTGGGATCAACTCGGGCTTGGTGAAGTCGGCCTTGATCGAGAGGTAGCCCTCGGCGGTCTTGCCGCCCGTTGCCCCTCTCGATGTAACGGCGACCTTGTAGCCGTTCTTGGCAAACGTGCGGGCGATGGAGGCGCCGACCCTGGGGCCAGAGCCAAGAATTAGGACGATGGGACTGGTAGCCATGGTGCGCCTTGGTAGTCGAATATAGGTTATCTACGTTAATTACTTGAAACGCCTGAGGGTATATATCTGAATGCGAGATAGTGAAGACTCTAGATGTGTGGTGTCGAGACGGAGAGATAATGCGTCCTATTTATGCCGAAGACTGCCACACAAGCAAGTCGGGAGGTGTCTCTCGGGGATTTATAATCACCTTCTATCTATTTCGTGCTCACGCACCACTCTGATGCTACTCTAATCATCCTCACGACGAGTGACGAAACCGGCTAGGGAATGATATCATTGCGCTCGCTGCGTGATGATTGCCTAGGACAACGGAGCAACCAGACGAAGCGAAATGGCGAGAAGACCACTTAGCGCTGTTGGATATCGAACCCAGCCGACCATATCACGTAACCGCCCTCTCGCTCAGCCGTGTGGGATATGTAGGTGGCCGACGTATCTAGGCAGACTTAGGAAGTAGGTAGGTAGGTAGACCAGCGCCATGTGTAATCTGGGGAGCGGAATACGATCTGAGGTTAGGCTCCGTTCTTTAGCGCGCCAAGTCTATGCTAGTGTAGATACCAAGCGAGATCTAGAGGTCCTATCTAGATATCCCACGAGCTGACTAATTTCCCCCCGCCGAAGAAGCGAAAGCGAGCAACGAACGAGCCAGGTTAGGTAATTGTGTACAACTCAGCTGGGTTTACGGGTTACATAATTAGCCCGCGCGGCACGTCTGGCGGCTCATGTCGGGAGCAAGAGCATGGCCGCGCCCGCTATTAGTTGCCGCCCTCGGCTCTCGAATACGCGTCGGGGAATCGATCGTCGATATAGAGCCAAGGCCCCAAGTCAGATACCTACGCCGTTGTTCGTTTCTCCATCCATCTTCAAGTACCTGGCGCTTCCTAGATGCCCGTCCTCTCTATTTTCCAGGGATCGTCGAGTCTACTTAGCTTTATATAAAGGACGAAAAGGACTTCCTACGTATATTTCTCGACTAGGTAGCTTAGTCGGGAGACGGACCGAGGACGGAAGTTAGTCCCAAACCCGTTTTCGCGTTTCCTGCCCACTGGCAAGACGATACTGTACAGCCACGATACAGATCTACACACCTGAGCACACACATCCCTTCTACGGCTTTCGCGTGCTTTTCTGCGCATCGCTACGAATACGACTATTCGATTAGGGACACTCCAGAAGTCACGGAGAAGGGCATTTAAAAGTGAATCACTGTCGGTGTTGACGTCCGGCAAGTTACGTGATGACTTGATCACGATGTGGGCAACCCCGAGCGCGAGACACTATTTTGCTGGTGCATCCTCGCTAGTAGGTTACTAGGAACTCTTTGATACGTAGAAGAGTCTGTGAGTCTCACTCTTCAACGACGTAGAAAAACCGCGACGTTCATTACTGCATAGGGCAAGCACTTGAAGGTCAAAATATCGTTGTCTTCGGCGCCGCCAAGGCCTCTCACAGTCCCCGCGACCGTCAAGCAGTGGATGTATTTATGGCTGCAGCAAGAGGCTGAAACAGCTACTCCGGGTTCGTCAAGCCGCGATATCAGCGTTAACGGGGCGTAGTAATGCTAAACAAGCACATCCAACCCTACATCATATCCTTCCGATCCTCGTTAGCGCCGGTACTGCTGGCCCTAGCATGCGCGATAAACCGTGGAATATGCCCGACAAAACCCTAGCTAAGCACAATATAGGTCTTGTCTAGGAAAGCTCCAAGACCACTATTCGGCGGCGATGGTGATCTCATGGGCTCTAATACCATGGTCCATACCGTAGTGATTAGCCTCTGCTAACTATTGCGATCTTAAGCAGTCTTTCAAATGAGACTATCAAGGTCGCGTAGATGGTTTATCCCAGGCGAGTACACTTGAATCAGTACGTTTCTACAATAACTAGCGTTTTCATTTCATATTTATTTGAAACTCTTATAGAAGCGGGGAGTAACGGCTGAACCACGTGAAACTAGGGAACGAATATCTATCACAACAGCAGCCAGTCTTATACGCTATATGGTCCGATTAGATGAGGGTAGGTATGAAGTGTTCATGACCTGATATGTCTTGAGTGAACTATCCTGCAGCATGAAGGTACATAGGTAATCAGCCCATTGCTAGATGAGCCGAAGCTCCGCATGAACGTGTAGTCAACCGATTGGCTGGGACATACAGGATCTCAGCATGGGGTTTACCCCACAACCGAGCCAACATCAACGGCTCAAGATGACCCTTGAGAATAACGCGGACCCTGCAACAGTCGTCTTAGTCAGTGTTTCCAATTCACAACATGTTTAGCGAGAGCGGCTGGAGCATATTTTATTGCTTCTTGCACCCTTGCCTGCATTGGAGCTGAAGAGCCGCAGCTCGACGCCCGTATTCTACACCATTAAGATGGTCCATAATACGCCACCAGCTCTGATGGCTATACCAAAGAAATGGCCAGAACGTGTTAGCCGAGAATCCAAGGTGACTATTCACGTAAACAAAAAGGCGTGAGGTAAGACTATAAAGGTAAGTGGTGGATCTGCTAACCCATCATGTCTGTCTCTTCGTTTCTTTTATGAGAACCACCGACGTCAATCGAAGTCGCCCCAAGAATTTGAGGGGTTAACTAGTCAGTATGGCGTCCATACGCCGTTTTCTTCTCAATCTGGCGGTGGCGGTGTCGTCAGTCTCTGGCCAGTCGTCTACGGTTGTTTGCACACAAACGGGCTGTAACCAAGACAACTGCTACCGTAATCTTGTACAATCTACGGCATTCTGTGCATCTTTCACTGCACCACCTCAATCAGGGGCCACTCCAACCACAGTGTCTCTAAACCCGATCCAATCATCCTGTGGAGTTACCAGTTTATCCTCGGCCTGCTCCTGTCTCTATCCCTCGGGCGCTACTATTATCGCAACCCGAGCAAGCATAACCCAATGCACCACCCTCCCACTCGCCCCGTCTCCCGTAGTCTTAAACGTGAACTTCGATAGCGGCACTCAGACTATAAACGTCGGGCGAATATACAACGTCGACAATACCTCTACAATATCGGACCCATCACTCGCGCACTCACAACCCAACCTCTTCCGCGTTGCCTTCACACCCGAAACGCCAGGCTCGTTCACCTCGCGCAACGTCAACCTCTTCGCCACGGGCTTAATGCGCCCCTTCACCGATTATACATTCACCTTCTGGGCGAAGGCGGACGCCCTGACGAACCCGAGCGACTCCGACATCGACTATATCAACCTCATCATCCAGGGCCTGAAGAAAGGGCCGGTGTCCCCAGACCTCGTGTTGACCGAGAGCCCCAGCACGTTTTCTAACAACCTGCTAACCCCGGCCGTGGACACGACTTGGAGGAGGTACCAGGGGACTTTCAATTCCGGGGAATGGCCGTACTTTTATATCCAGTTCTACTTCAACAATGGGGGATATAGCTATAGTGGCGTGGTTCCTAGCTTATATATAGACGATGTCAGTCTCGTCCAGACCTAGGGAGACGAAGGTGAAGTACTTAGGCGGATTTCTTTACTGAGAACGGATAAAAAAAGCCATCATGCTCAATTGAACTGGTCAGAGGCATCGTATGTTCAGATTGAAACAAGACACTTAGTCTCCTCAAACCTATGTTGCATAAGAAAGCCTTCCAGAGGGGCGCTACTAAACTGCGATCTTATAGTAATTAGTAAGGGGTTCATTCTTGTTAGTGATTTCGGAGAAGCGCACCAGTAAAACCTAAGTAATCATAGAGACGGAAGGTATCGACCTGACGAGAATGAAAATGATAATAGGGGTCGTCTAGATAGGGCAGAACTGTGATCTCTTATGGCTTCAAGCCTGGCGTCTTATTACTCATTGGCGCTCGGCAAGCACAGCTCATATACCACAGGGCAGGTTACCCTAAATCTGTTCAAACCCGCCACCGGAGTCGAACGCAGTCCGAGCATCCTACAACGTAAGCGCCTATCGTGCTCCGATTATTTCGGGCCCGGCACGCGGCAAAGCCTCCTTAATACCGCCTCCACTCCGAGATTCCGGCCCCCGTTTAGAGCATCCACGCTTGCCCCCTCTAGCCCACCGTGACGACATCTTCAAGCCGGTTGGGTTGGTTTCGGGAGAATTGAAAGAGAGACTGATGATGTCTGCAATATCCTCGATTATTTAGCCAATGCCCATGGTCATGATAGAACCGGGAAAGGCAATAGATCAAACGAGAATGAGTTAAAAGTGCGTTCAGGCGAGTGGTGAACTCCCGTTTCAACACGTCTCATACAATTAGTCAGTGGTTGGTGTTGATGGTATGGTATCCTTGTACAATAATAGGTTTAAATACTTCGTTGACAATGAAGTCGATACACGACGCCCTAGGTCATTGGGTACCTAGTTAGATGCCGCTGCCTTTATATAACCTATGACAGCCCTATTACTTCCAACTCCGCTGTTTTTCTCATTCGTTCCCGGTGCTTCATGAGAAGATGTGACATGAAATACTTCTTGATGAGGTCATAAACTACATATATTCCCCGATACCGCTACACAATTTGAAGTACTAATACCCGCTCTAGGTAATGACCGATTCGGGCTTGGGCGTCTTATATCACCACCTATAGTAAGGCACTAATTTAAACATGGCGTGGCTGCAGTTACCCGCTATCTATAAACCCTTGATGTTATAACAAAGCAGGTAAACCCGCATGATCGGCCTTTATCCCAGAATTCCGCGCGAAAATAAGAGGCATAACGCGCCCTAGCCAAGACACGGAAGTTGGAGGCTATGCGCTATGACCCGCACGGAACTTCCGCTCATCGGCAAACAATACCAAAATATACAATCTTTGCGCCATGTCCATCTTCTATTGGCGTGGCTTAAAATCCGGCGATTACCAAAACGGGAGATTCCCATCCCACACCCGGACTCTGGAGACATACACTAGGAGGCTCCGCGGAGATTGAATAAGATAAGATCAAATGAAGTGCTTGAAGAGTATTCGCAGTTGCAGTAATCTATTTCGAGGAGTGGTAAAAACCAGCGCGACTGGGAGACGGACTACAATATTGGAAGCAACTAGTGTAGCTACCTAGTTAGGTATATAGCGAATTCTACGAACAATCAAAGCCATTCCCATTGCAACAACTAATCTCATTCTGGACTGTAAGTTACAAGTGTCTTGTTCATACGCCGTACTTCATTACGTAGAACTGTTCTACATATTGTATTGCATATGATCAGAGTCCAGGCCATGACGAGTAACTATAGAGGGATCACCCTCTCTCTCTCTCGATCGCACCATTGGTACAAGGAAGCACCGATATAGGAGGGGCTGATATAGGAGGGACCGGCTTCTGATTGCCTATTAAAAGAGTTCTCTGGCCCTGGCTATTGTAACTAGATCTTACATGATCCCGTATCGTCTGAGACACTGGTCATCTATCCCCACATCTCCGTTAGAAACGCTCTTGACACATCCTTAACATAGGCTCGACACCAAGAAGGATTTGGCTTTTCGTGGTGTCTTTACATCCTTTCATAATCATGGCTGCCTCTCGTATCGTCGAACTAGCAAACAGGATTGCGAGCAACACGGCTAAGGTTGACGGCTACCTACTCAGCCATAACCTACCTACACCCTCCTTTGACGTGGACGGTCCTCGTGATAACTTGATTCCCAAGAATGAACTCTCTATAGAAGCATCAAGGGCGGCAATCATCGATGACACCCTAGAGCTAAGACGCCTAATTCTCGGGCCACGAGAGTATCTCCTGAGCTACACGGTCAGTCCAGAAGATGGAAATCGCAGCGAGCTGTCGTATTGAGCGGTTATATATAGCACGATGAACTTGTCAGCCAACAAGCCATCGCACGTTACCGTATGGCCCATTCGTTCCCTGTTGGCCAGGAAGCTTCCTTCGCCGATATCGCCGCCGCTACAGGCCTTGAGGAGAGCCTAGTACGTCGATTTATTAGACACGCTACTGTGCGAGATATCTTCTCCGAACCTCGCCCTGGCATTGTCGCCCACAATGCAGTCTCCCGGCTCCTGGCCGAGGACCCGGTCGTTCACGACTGGGTCGGCGCTATTGCGGATGATTTGTGGCAAGCTGCCTCTCAAACCTGCAATGCCTTAGACAAATGGCCTGCTTCTCAGGAACCCAACCAAACGGTAAGTGAGCGTCAGCTTTGCTTTAGGCAACCCGATCATTATAAGTCCGTCAGGCTTACTCTCTGTAGGGGTTCTCTGTGGCGAACCAAACAGACCAGTCAATGTACAAGGAGTTCGAAAAGTTTCCGGAGCGTGCCCGCAGGTTCGGTAACGCGATGAAGTTCCTCACTAGCGGCATAGGTCTAGAGACAGGCCATGTGGTGAACAACTTCCCATGGGGTGACTTGAAGGAAGGTACAGTTGTGGACGTAAGTTCTTGAACCCCCGGTATCTTGGTAGCTTAGTCAAAGCCGGATTTGAAATCAAGAAGGTATTCGGAGACGTCGCTGACATCGCAATCAGGTTGGTGGATCTCATGGGGCTATTTCTTTCGGAATTGCCCGCGAATTCCCGTCAGTGTCGTGTGTGGTACAAGACTTTGAGTCTGTTGTCTCTGCGGCCGAGAAAGAGGCGCCAGCCGACCTGGCTGGCCGTGTGAAGTTCATGACGCATGACTTCTTCAAAGAACAACTGGTGACTGGAGCAGATGTTTACTTCTTTCGCTGGATATTTCACAACTGGTCTGATAAATACAGTATCGAGATCTTGAGAAAACAAATACCGGCACTTAAGCCGGGCGCCAAGATTGTCATTAACGATTATGTCCTACCGGAGCCCGGGTTGTTGTCTAAATGGCAGGAAGAACGCTTGCGGTAAGCACCGAGTTTTCCCTTCCTGTTCCGCAATCTATTTCAGCTAATCCACAGAGCCGTGCAGGTCTATGGACCTTACCGTGATGGCGTTACATAACGCCCGCGAGCGTGAGCTGGGTGATTGGGCTAAGCTTTTCAGCGACGCTGACCCTCGCTTTGAGTTTCAGGGGGGCAAGCAGCCACCTGGATCTAATCTATGGCTCTTGGTGGCTGAATGGAAAGGGGACGCGTAGATGAAAAGGGGGCTGCAATCTCATTCCTCTGAGTTGTTGTAGGCAATGCCGCTCGTCTCTGATTGAGTGGGCAGAAAGAGGTCAGGGGTAAGTAGAACATAAATTGCTCTAGAAAGTCCTGAGTGGCTCAGCAGCTAGGAAAATAGAGATGGGTAGTGTGCGACCCTTGCCTTTTTTAAAAAGAAACACAACTGTAATCAGAATGAAATACTTTCATCGAAACCGTAGACCCTACTTGTTGTTATTCCCCGACGCAGTGTTTCACATCGATCGATTCAATCAATTTTTGACTACCATTGCCTCAATCTATCAGCCAAAGATGCTACGCCCCCCGTAGCTGTTCCCAAATGAACTGCTGACGAGCCCCTTGCCGTGACCGAATCTGCCTCATTCGAGGTCTGACAAGGCGGACCCGGGTTACGACTTAGCACGACGTCAGCCCATTCATTGCCGACCCGCACTCGCGCGTTCTCTTCGCTCTGAACGACTTTCGCATAATTTCTTCCCCCGATTGCCTCTAGTTTCTTGGTAACAGCCTGGGCCAGGACGCTGTCCGTATTGGCGGCGGCATCGCGCAATGCGCCGAGACTCGGCTCATCGTCAAGCTCTTCAATCTCCGTCTCTACCAGTGTGTGCCGGGCGCCTTCATTCCCGGGGAACAGTTTTTCTAACGCGTCTACGAACCCTGTGATCTCGTTCACCATATTCTCAAAGTTCTTCCTGTCGTACAACGCCCACGCTGCTTTCTTAGCGAAGCTCGTCCCCTTCTACCTCTGACCGACGATGGCCTTGAGACGGCTATGCACTTTTCGGGCGACTGGCTGCATGGCATGAATTTGGAGGTGCTCGAGGTCCTCTTTCTTCGCGCGCCTTGTATACCGCTTTGATGCGTTCTCCAGGTTCTGGAAGAGCTGTTCGATTTCCTCCAAGATGTCTTGCACCTGCTGAACTGACTCATCTTGTGGCCTATCCGTAGCAAACCGAGAGTCTTGGTTGATGCCAACGGCCTGACCCCATCGGCTTAAGCGGGTTCGGGCAACGTCGACCTTGAGTTGGCATCGTCCGAAATCTTGAGCAAAGTGGCGGCCCAACTGGATATACTCGAAACAATGAACGCAGTTGTTAAAAAGGGCTGCCACACTTAACGCGCCGGCTACAACACCAAATGTCTCCGCCATCGTGATGGAACGTGCTGGCAAAGAGATGTTTCGTTTTAGACCAGACCGTCACAGACGGAGGTCTGTATTCGCGAATAATGAGGGGATGAGAAAGGGAAGCATCCGAGTGACTCGCTAAGCGATGGAGCTCGGCGAGCAATTCAAGCCCGCTCACTGATTCCACCATCAATCGTTCTTCTGGTATACCATAACGCCAAATGGTCACCCACAGATCATACAATGGCGATTGCAAGTTATGGCAGGGTTCATGTCGGGAATGTCTACAATCTGATGTTCTTGTGGGCATTATTGAGGTCACATGGCCATTGCGACTCAACTTATGGAGGATTACACACAAATCCGTAGTCCAAGTCTAGAGGAAGATCATCCCGATACCGTGTCGTTCCGATCTGCGCTGAGCAGCTGTCGCATGGAGTTGTGGAACAAGGCGAGGGTCGTCGATGCCGGACTCGTTTATCAACACTAAATGGCGTGATCGGCAACCCAGCATCTTGAGTAGGAATGCCGTAGCTTGGGCCTCTATCGCTGGGGCACACGGCATCACCTTGAGATTCAATCTACGCGTCTCCGGGGATTGAGCAACAGCGATAACAGATACGTCTTCTCCATACTTCTCACTAACTAAGCAACCGTCTCACGTCGGTCCCTATCCGGTATTCCTCGGGAGCTGATGGCAAAGCGCCACCTGCATTGTCGGGGTTATTTCATAGTCAGGGCCTGGACGGCTCGGAGGCACGGTCGTTGTTCCGTATTCTGTATCTCGTGATTCGTTGAGCCTTTGGGGACTAGCATGGAGAGGATCTGGCTGTACTTGGATTTCGATAGTCGGGGAGCAATACCGATAATTTCGAAGCTTTTAAGGCTTGTCGAATAGCAAGGTGCGAGGAAATAATGGGGAGAAGGTTGAACCAAGTTGAACAATTACGGAATAGGAGACGGCCTAGTGTAGTCTAGTGGCCTGGCATAATTTCTATAGTGTGCCTTGGCGAGCCTAGTGCATGGATAATCCCGTGGGACGGGGGCTGATTAAGTATTCAACCAAGTCCATTGTAGGTATAATGTAGAACGTTGTTAACCGGGCACCCAGTTATCTTATCCGGGCACCCTTTGGCCCGAAACGGCCTGCCACATCTGTGACGGCCCGATCGCACGCAACTTTCTTCCTTTAATTCCGTTGCAGGTTTGAAGGAATTAGCACCCAACCTATCTCCTTTATACAACTACCAATTGATTACCTTATAATTTGGCCAGCTTATACCTATCTTTATTGGGTTTTTAACCCTTTAAGCTCTCTAAAGGTATTGCGAGCCTTATATCGCTTGCATGCGTGGGAGGCCTTAAAATAGCGCTGTTATGTTGTCAGAAGCTTTACGAATTAAAGGCTACAAGAAGCACTAGCGCCAGCAGTTCCCTGCCGAGCTATATCGCACTTCTTTATAGTAGGAGGCTGTTAAAGGTAGATATAGCCCTGCTGTAACACTAAGGCGAAGCAGAGGCTATTGGAGGGCTATTAATGGCTAGGGCAGTAGCTGTATGCTGGCCATATTGGCTGTAATAGATAATTCTGGCCGAATTGGCTCCAACGGGCTGTCACAGGTTATGGCAGGCCGTTTCGGGCCGAAGGGTGCCCGGATAAGATAATTGGGTGCCCGGTTAACAACGTTCATAATGTAACGACCTATGTTCGATAGGTGTTCAATTTAAACATCAGCCACTTCAATTCCGCAAACTCCCCGAGCTGGTCGTTGCTATCACCTTATCAGCAACGTCTGAGAAATGTCGACCTTCAGCCGGTGGGGCTCGTGGCGTTATGACCGCAGTGGCGACCCGGTTGCCCGTATTCGAAGCCCTCCACGCAGTCAAGAGTCAGTACCTGGTCTGTGTACAGAGCGGCCACGACCAACTCACTGGAGGCGATACAATATATGCTGGCGGACGAGAGAACCAGACAAGATGCCGAAAGGTAGGTCGCAGCTAGTATGTGTAGAAGGAGTAGAAAGGTGGCAACTTGGCGAGATCTCATTGGTCTTGGGATGACATGCGGCTGAGTTATATATATCCAACCATCACGGAGACCTCCCCGCACTCAGCACAATACCGACCAGCGAACACCCTGAACGATGGCAGGAGACGAGGGCATGATACACCAAACAATGAACTCCGCTGGAGTCATCAGAGCCGATGGCCAAGCGAAGATCCAGGTTGGGGACAGTTACACGACCATTCACAACTACCGAGATTCGAGCCGCTGCCCCGCCGATCCTCGCCTCGCCGAAACCGACAAAGTCCAGCTACGCACCAAATTCCTCCGACAACTCCGTACCACCCCGTACGAGGAGCGCAAGAACAGGAACCCGAGGCGAGCAGATGGCACTTGTGAATGGTTCACCTCCCACCCTCTCTTCCAACATTGGCGCAAGGAGACCTCGGCACTTCTTTGGGTTTCTGCAGACCCGGGCTGTGGCAAGTCTGTTCTGGCAAGATACCTGGTGGACGACGTTCTCCCTTCGAGCGCTACCAGAACAACATGCTACTTCTTCTTCAAGGATGACTTCGACGACCAAAGAGTCTTAGAAGGCGCTCTTTGCTGTCTCTTACACCAGCTCTTCACTCAAAAGCCTGCTCTGCTCTCGGACAAGATCCTCGAAGGCTTCAGAGAAGAAGGGGACCAGAGTTCCCCACCTTTCTCTAAGCTCTGGGACATACTTATAGCCGCCACTAGAAACCACAGGGATGGTGAAATAGTCTGCATTATAGATGCCCTAGACGAATGCGTGGGCCAGAAGCTCCTCGCCGAGGCTGTGACGAAGCATTATAGCAATGGCAAGGGAAATTCCACCCTGAAGTTCCTCGTCACCAGCCGCCCATACCTGCGAATTCAGCATGTCTTCCAGGATCTTAAAGAATCTCAGCCCACTATCCACCTCAGTGGAGAGAGCGAAGAAGAGGTAGACAAAATTGCTCAAGAAATCACAATTTGCATTGAGCAACGTATTGAGCAACTGTGCAAGAGGCTCAAACTCGCCAAAGAAGAAAAACAGATCTTGTACGAGGAGCTTGCTACTGGCAGCCATCGAACATACCTATGGGTCCATCTCGTTTTTGATGTCATCGAGGACGCTGTCTTTCTCACCAGGGATGATTTACGTACCAGTATCCGCAACCTGCCCCGCACAGTCGAGGAGGCATATGAACGCATCCTTCGCAAGAGCCGTGATCCGGAAAACGCTAGAAGGATTCTGCACATTGTTGTTGCCGCAGATAGACCACTCCATCTTACGGAGATGGCTGCAGTACTTACATTCCGAGGGAGTCACCAATGCCACAAGGACCTCGCGCGAGATATCCTGTCACTAGATCATCTACGGATTGCGATCCGAGAAAACTGTGGGCTTTTCGTTGTTATCCAAGACTCGCAACTCTTTCTTCTTCACCAGACTGCGAGAGAATTCCTTGTTCAATCGCCACAATTGCCACCTCAATTATCAGATGTTCGCTCTCCCCCCTTGGAATGGCAACACTCACTTGACCTAAAAGAGTCGCACCGTTTACTTTCAGACATATGTATCAGGTATCTGCTCCTTGCCGACTTCCAGGTTCCAGTCCGGGAGATGAGGCTTCAGAAATCGGATGACGAGCTCGGTTTCGTCTTCCTAGATTATGCCGCAAGCAACTGGCCAGACCATTACCGTCAAGCGCACAACGCACATCGCAGAGAACTAGAGATTTTGGCTTTGCAGCTCTGCGACACAAATTCCCGCGCTTGCTCAATTTGGCTGAGTGTTTATAGCAGAAAGCGACCGCTGGGGGTTAATTTCGACCGAGATCTCTCTACTTCCTTGTTGATCGCATCCTACTTTGGTTTAGACAACTTGGTGAAACTTATCCTACAAGATAAGAAAACGAGATTCGATACAAGAGGCCCTTGGAGCCGACGAACCGCTCTGTCATGGGCCAGTGAGAAGGGATATAATCTGATAGTCCAGTTACTCCTAGATCGAGTGCCGAAGCATCAGTTAATCTTAAGAGACAGGTTATCATTATCACATCCTACAATTGTCAACCGGACAGATAGGTTCGGCAAATCACCACTGTGTTATTCTGCAGCGAACGGACATCGCAGCATTGTCCAACACTTACTCAAAAGCGGCGCCAAAGTTGACACCATGGACGAGAATAGCCTGACGCCTCTGTCATGGGCAACCCTTCACGGCCATGGTGATATTGTCGCGCTTCTGCTTGGGAACTGTCCTCGACAGAGCTTTAAATCTAGCCACCTGGAGACGAGGGATCGACTCGGCCGGACTCCCCTTATCAAAGCTGCCGAGGATGGGGACAATGTCGTCCTAAAGCTGCTGCTAAACGGCGGTGCCAGGGTCAATGCTTCAGATAAAACCGGTGCAACGGCTTTAATGCACGCCTCATTTAATGGCCACACCACTACAGTGCAGCTGCTGCTCGATGGCGGCGCTAAGGTCAATCCTTCAAATGCTATTGGCATAACGGCTTTGATGCATGCCTCAAACAAGGGCCACGACGCTATAGTGAAGCTGCTGCTAGATAGTGGCGCCAAGATCGATGCTTCAGATCTAGATGGCTGGACGCCTCTAACGCACGCCTCACATAAAGGTCATAATGCTGTAGTACAGCTGCTGCTGGACCGCAATGCTAAGTATGATCCTTCAGCTATAAAAGGCTTAACAGCTTCAATACACCCTTCCAAGCAAGGCCATGACGCTATAGTCGAGCAGGTTAAAGATAGTGGTACTAAAATCTAATAATAAAACCTTCAATTTCTTTAGCCGTATGTGTGTATACTTAAACGGCGGTCTAGTTCTCAACAGCATACGCTAAATCCTTTTCCCAATTCTCGTATGGTCAGTAGAGACCTCGATGGCTCGAGTATTGAGCCGTTGGTGATACTCGGAGTCCTCAAAGTTAGGTACTTTAGAGATCATTGAAAAGTCGCTTCTTGGTGGTAAGGAAGCAGGAGTGGTGGTCTCGTCGGTATGCTATCGCTGCCAATAGTCATATAGACCTTGTCACCTAAGTCACCTGAGTCACGATGGGTGACTGTAGTGATCACGACGACGTCAGTGATCACCACAATTTCCTTCGTCTCTACAGTCTCAACTATTTTCTCTGTATCTAGTCACTCCTTTATAGTTCCTTAGCTATCAATTTCATATCACATTCACTTTTATTAAATGCCGACTACTGTCCAGACTCCTATCTCTGAATTGTTGTGGGAGCCCCCTTAAATCTCCCTAACGGACACTCGTCCAAGATCCTATTCCTACCAGATTTTCCCACACCTCCGTCAGAGATTATAATACTTCGTTCTAATCAATCCAGGCCTCTCCTAACGACCTGGAAACCAATATTAGATAGTATTTAATTCAATATCACTAATTACAAATTGCGCCATATAAAGTATCAACTATTGTGAAATCCTAATTTAGTCAGGTATCATCATGTGTGACGTGGTTATATATCTAAAGAATGTACTAGATCTCTCATATAATGGGTAGTCCCTTGCGAGCCTAACAGACAGAAAATTTGGATGTCAGAGCTTAATACATTACCTGCAGAAATCCCTACACTTGCACGGGCGGCTAGAAGCCCCGCGTAATCGCGAGAGCCTGTTGTCTAGACGCGATGCTTGCCGACTGCGGTTTTGGGTTGATTGTGTCTAACGTCGAAGATCACAGGAGGGGCAGGAGGGCCATTTTTGGTTTGGAATGGCCCTGGATGGCTTGTAATAGGGTTTGGTTTTGGTCGCGGTGGCCCCGACTGCGGCTGGTCTATGGGCCACATTACCACTGTTTACGCCTTGGGGTCAGTAATTATCAAACAGAGCACGCGCTAAGCTCATACTTTAGGAGTATACATGAGTAATGAGTCCTAAAAATTTTCAAAGGGAGAGATAAACGACTCTAGGAGACTGACTGGTAAAAGAGTCTGTTGGTTTGACGCTTAATTTCCAGAGCGAGGGAAGTACGATACTGCCTCTCGAATTAAGCACGTCGTAATGACCCGCCTGGACGTGAGGGCCGAGAATGTCTACGTGAATAAACATCTGTTTTATTAATTCCTCCATGCCCTTGGTTTATTGGTTAGCAAAAGCATTGCCTGTATAGTTCATCGTTGAAAACAGAATTAAGAACAGCAAGTACTCACTGCCCAGTCACGGATGAGGTGGAACGGTAGCTCAAATTTCCGCCCAATCGCGTCCTTGAAGTTTACCATTTGCACTGCGTCGTCGGCCGCATTTGACGCCGGTTCGGGACTAGGCATCTTCCCTTGCCGTTCGACTCTATCGATTCCTTCAATCTCACATTCAGTCAGGGTCGTCCATTCAGAAAGTAGTTCGTTGATCACCACGAAGCCCTCTGGTTGTTGTTGTTGCGTTAGGGTGTGAAGTCGTGTCCAAGAAGAGTTGGACTGAGTAATAATAACTTGGGAGGATGAATTATTTGTTGATGATCCTTCACCATCTTCCGATGATCTATGGAGACTGGGGTCGATTTGCCTCAACTCAGCAATTGCTTCGATCGCTGGCGAGAAGACAAGGTCGCATAGCCACATGGCGTTATCAAAAGTTTGCGGGTTTCGAGATTGAACCTGCTGGGCTTGTGGTTTTTCATCCCCGCTGCTCTCGCCACCCGAGGAAGGTGGAGAACCGGGGCGATTTGCCTCATGATTGAGGTCTCGGAGTGAATGGAATGACATTTGAACCATATTTTCTGCCTGCTGGCGTGCAATTATTGCGTCGTTTAAGCTGTTATTGTTGGTTTCATTCGAACTATTCGCGATAGGGGCCTTCTCGTTATTTCTATAATGTCAAAAGTTATAGGTAGGTATCACCCTTTCGATAGATATTTTGCTTACTTAGAAAGCTGTTTAAGCTGAACAGCTAGCACCATTGTTTGTAGTATTATACTAATGCCTGTTTTGTAGCTCTCGATCGCATATAGCAACTCTTTCGCCCTTGATTTGCGGAAGGCCCATTTTAGCTTTGCCAGGGTTCCCGTGCTATCTAGGAGCTCTCTTATTTCGGACTGCACCCGGCCCACTCGTCTCATAGCAGATGCTACACGCCTAATTAGTTTCCGTCGGTAGACATCTTGACCGTCTTTTAACACTCGTCGCAGCTCTCCTAAGACGACAGACAAGTCACACAGGCCTTTGGCAATACTCGATACCTCTTTTGGCGCGTTTCGTATAGACGAGATGGCGTCATAGATCGCTCGAGACAGTGCAACCCCAGCTGTTGAGATGCCTGCAATGCTTGCGATAACAGACAAAGGGTCCATTGGGAAATCTGTTGAATGAGTAGAGGCTCAAACTTCAACAACAAGGGGTTCAGTGAGACTGAACGTATTAACAGAACACCAGTTTTTTTTTTTCGTTCTCGGGCACCCCGCATTCAATTGCTTGACATTCGAGCACTGCCCCAGGCTCAAAGTCTGCCTTGCAAGTATTATTGGAGCAAACTCCTCTAGGGCTGAATTGGAGTGGAATTTTTAGGCTTAGTACTTGGTATTAACATGAGAGGAGCTCATGATTGGCTTGGGAGCTTGAGCATTGGACAGCAAGGGCTGTATAATACTACCAGTTGTCAGGTATGGAGTGGGATGTGCTAGGTACTAGGTACCTAGCTAGAATCCATCTACCATCTCTGTACCTTATTAGGTGCCCTACTAGGTACGTATCGATAAGGGGCCTCACACAGTGCATACAGTACCTAAAGTAGACAGATCTGTACTGCACCCACTCCTTCTTGTCAATATATCCATTTTATTTCTACTGATTTCGACTCAGTCTCCTAAGAGCTATTCTATCAGAATAATGAGTGGTTCTGGTCACCTAAATAAGGCTAGCGCCCTGGCGCGAAGGGTATTTAGGGGCCCCTTTGCCCCAGACGCGTATGCAGGGCTTTTTCCTCGTCACCTCGCTTTTCCACCTCCTACGAAGGGGGTAGTTTTGGCAGTGGTCAGAGGTTTTTTATGCCTCTATTTAGCCTTATGACTTTGTACGGTGGCCGGCTACAACAGCGCACCGTACGAGGCCCTCTAAAGCACCTTAAAAAAAAGGAAACAACATATATAGGCATAAGTTTGGGCAGCTATTTAAGACTTAGGCTGGGTGGCCGGCTACATATAACGCACCGACTAGGCCTCGATAGAGGCTTATGCTTCTTCTAATATATGCGTTTAACCTACCTTTTGTATAGCTATATTTAAAGTAACTAGATAAGTAGTTCTAATTACCTAAATAAGGCTAGCACTTTAGTATAAAAGATATTTAGAGGCTTTTTTACCTTAAATGCATATATAAAGCTTTTTTCTTATTATTTTGCTTTTTTATTTTTTATAAAAAAGGTAGTTTTAGCAGTAATTAAAGGTTTTTTATTTTATTTATTATTTCTTAAGCTTAATTATAGCTAGCTATAACTACGTACTAATACTAATAAAAGCATATAGCTAGATTTATAAAGCAGTAAAAGCTTATAAAGCAGTTAAATTAAAGAAAAAAATTATATTAGGTTTGCTTTTTTAATTTATAGCTATAAATAGCTATTTAAAACTTAGGCTAAATAGTTAACTATATATAGCATATTAATTAAGCTTTAATAAAAGCTTATGCTTTTTTTAATATATATATTTAACCTATTTTTTATATAGCTATATTTAAAATAATTAAATAAGTAGTTTTAATTACTTAAATAAAGCTAACGCTTTAGCATAAAAGGTATTTAAAAGCCTTTTTACTTTAAATATATATATAAAGCTTTTTTTTTATTATTTTGCTTTTCTATCTTTTATAAAAAAGGTAGTTTTAGTAGTAATTAAAGATTTTTTATCTTATTTATTATTTCTTAAGCTTAGTTATAGCCGGTTATAACTGCATACTAATACTAACAAAAGCGTATAGCTAGGTTTATAAAGCAGTAGAAGCCTATAAGGCGGTTAAATTAGAGGAAAAGATTGCGTTAGGTTTGCTTTTTTAATTTATAGCTACGGGCAGCTATTTGAAACTTAGGCCGGGTGGCCGGCTATATATAGCGCACCGACTAGGCCTTGATAGAGGCTTATGCTCCCCCTAATATATGCGTTCAACCTATCTTTTGTGCAGCTATATTTGAAGTGACTAGAAGCCTATATTATATTAATGAACATAGCATTTGTATTTCCTAATCTTGTCTTCTCTAGGCGACGTTTTACAGCAACGCGCTTATACCATTTCTTGATATGTATTTTAAATGGAAGTGCAGGAGGCGCAGCTTCAAACAGACATTATATACAAGTAGATACATCCGCCGACTGAAGAAAAGTTCTAACGTGGTTTACCAGTGGGCCGGACATATCACCCAACTGTCAGATATAAGGGGATTGATCTTAGAATTAATCGCTGCTGAGGCGAACTAGAATAACAATCTTACAGAAAATGTAATGGCCTTCAAGGCTCACTGGATTGAAATACTTTGCGTCTTATATGCTTCTATAAAAATGCGCAACGCAACGGGAAATAGATGATAATGTGCTAGATGATAGATTCAATATGCTGCCCTTTTCTGAAATAATTTATCGCGAATGCAGTTTCTCCTTCAACACTTAAGTACTTACCTGAAACTTGAAGCTAATGCACCTGCGCCCCATCGTCTCACGATAACCACGTGCGTTTCTGGGTCTGATGCCGGCTAGAGCAATGGTCTTCACAGAAGGAACAAGCAAGATGAATAATATCAGAGATAGCTAACGTCTTGATCTGCTCATGAAAGTCCCAATCCACCAAGCTCAGGTACTTGATTCAAGCGACGTGTTGCGCTTGTATGCATAGGACTGTACTCTGCCCTTGCGCCAATTATCACCCGCCACCACAGGACTACTAAGATCTCATCCCATCCGCCATGGCGCCAATCATAGACGTGATCCGCCACGCCGAAGCGACGCACAACACGACGGGAAACGTCAACGTGCAAGACCCGGACCTGACGCCCAAAGGCGAGGCGCAGGCATCCAGGCTAGGACGCTCATATGCCTTCAAGCAACGCATAAGCCACATTGTGTCGTCTCCCATGCAGCGCACGATACGCACCGCGCTCATCGCCTTCGAAGAGGTGCTGTCGTCGGAAGGCAAGAAAGTGGTCCTACTGCCGGAGCTGCAGGAGACGGGCGTGCGGCCGAGCGACACGGGGCAGTTGCCGGAGGCGCTGGAGACGGCTTTCGGGCCAAAGGTTGACATTAGTCGTGAGTCACTCACTCTCAAATAAGTTCGGCTCATTTATCTCCCCTCTTGGCGACTTGAGGAGGATCGGAATTCTTTACATCTATCGCATTCGCGGATATAGTTTATCCCAGCTGGAAATCCCGCTGAATCTTGCAGGGCTCGATCGCGACTGGTGCCACAAGGGCCCGGATTCAAAGTACATCCCCGACGTGGCGCTCGTCGAAGCCCGGGCGCGCGAGGCCCGCGTCTTCCTCAGGGACCTTGCGCGACGCGCGCCCGACGACGCGCACATCGTCGTGGTGAGCCACGGCGGATTCATACACTTCCTGACCGAGGATTTCTCGGGTCTTTGGGAGAGGTACTTTACGAGTTACGGGAATACGACGATGCGGAGTTTCCAGTTCGTCGACCTACACGGCGACGATCCCGACGCGAAGATGGTCCAGACGGAGGACAGCTGTCAGATGTCGAGGTACCCGCGTTTTGTGGACATGAGCGAGGATGAGAGGAAGCGTCTCAGGTCCTTCGCGGTGGCGAGGGTGGAGTGGCAGAAAAGGGACTTCGAATACATGAATGAGATGTAAACCCGCCGCCAGCCTAGTCTCCCGTGCGATAAACTTAATCTGGAGATGATCTGGTTAGGTCAGGGATATGGGCTCGAGCGACGACCCAGTCTTCGCCATCGAGCATTACATAACATGTCTAAATAAACAAAGATGGAAAATCAGTCAGTCAGATTCAGATTTATTATTTGCTATGAACACGCATCATTAGATGCCTAGTTATGCATCGTACACGGGGTATAATACACCGGTTTATTTATGATTGAGTAATCGTCCCCGGCTCGGGTAGCGTCAAGTTAAGCAGATAAGCATTCGTCAGCTTCGTGGTATCGCCGCCGAGCAGGTAGCTCGTATGCCCGCTCCCATTGCGCGTCAAGAGTACCGCGTTCTTGATCTCGCTGTGGAGGCCGAGAGCCCACGTGTAGGACGTCGACGGGTCATGCAGCGAATTGACCATCAGAAGCTCAGTCTTTCCCTTATAGAGGACGGGAGCAGGGGGGTTGCTCAAGGGGGTGGGCCACCCGATGCACGAGGTCTGGAGCTTGTAGCTTTGACAAGCACCAAGGGTGAGCGGACTGAAAACCGTACCCAGGTTCTGTTTCTCGATAAGATCGGACAGGCCCTTCGAGTCGTGGGCCCAGTCCTGGCAGCCAATGGCCGTTCCGGCGTATAAGTAGGAGTCGTCATATGCGCTGCCGACCGCGATCTGGTTGAACTGGGATATGAGGGTCGCGTTGCCGTTTTGGGCGTCGAGGAGGGCTTGTCCGAAGACCGGCCAGTTTCGTTGAGAGATGAGGAATCCCTGCGCCGTGAAGAGGAAGTCTTCTTCGGTCACGTCGGAGCGGCAGGATACGTCATCGCAGCCAGGTGCTGGGATGGGACTAGCACTGGCCTTGTCTCTAACGTTCTTGAAAATGGCCGTGATGTCCTTTCCTTGCAGGGCGCATGTTGCGTTGGAGGCGCACCAGTTGAAGAATTCCTTCAAAGTCGCTTCGTAAGTTGTCGTTTCGACGAGCAGGTTTGTGGACTCGGACTGCGAATGCTGCAGATTGCCGTCGAGAACAATGGCCCTGAAGCTGTCGGGGAAGAGCTGCGCATATTGACCAAATAGCTGGCTACCGTACGATAGACCCAAAAAGGTGGCTTTCTCTCCGAGGGCTACGCGCACAGCTTCGTGGTCCTTGACAGCGCTTATGGTGTCGACGTAGTTAACAAGGGGTCCAGTCTTCTTCAGACAACTGGCGCCGAGTTGTTTGTTGTATTTCACGAGGGCGTCGTATTCCTTTTCCGTCTTAGGCAGGTACTTGACGCGCTTGTTGAATAGTTTGGGATCGCATTGCACGGGCGTGCTAATGCCGACACCTCGAGGATCAAGTCCAATGATGTCGAACCTGGCTCGGATCTCGGGATCAATTCTGCTGGCCAAGGATGCCACTGTGCTCGTGGCCTGACCACCGGGTCCGCCAGGGTTGACGAATAGATATCCGATGCGTCTTGCCTTGTCTTCGGCTTCCAGACGCACCATGCCCAGCTCTACCTTCTCGATCCCCAGGTCGTAGCTCCGATTCCAGTCCAGCGGGACGAGGAATGTTGCGCATGTGAGAGTGTCAGGGAACAAGTCTGAGCAGGGCCCCCATTTAACACTCCGTCCGAAATGTTTCACCCATTGATGAACCACGTCGCTGCTGCTGGGGTGGGAGAACGGGGCAGCTCGTCCCAAGCCCGCAGCAGCAATGCCTGCAATTATGAGTCGGGTGAGGAGGGCCATATTAGGTTATGCGCTTTTCCTTTATATCGCTTGGGACCTCATAGAGACGAAAGCCGATGTGAGATGTAGTTAGGCAACAGCAATCGATATTTACCGGCCTGGGTTAGGTTAGATCAAGGAACGTGCAGTTCATCTGTCGCGGCGAAATATTTCGACGCGTCGTGGGGGCGTTAAAGAGAAATTTGGAGTTGATGCAACGTAGGTGCCTTATATACCTACCTAACTGGGTCGCATTGCGTTGCTTGTTACTATGTATGTTGGTGTACTACTTGTTTACCCATTGGTTCAATTACCTAATGCTTGAAGTAGGTGCCTGTTGTCAATTAACCAAGATGGACGAAATTGCATAAGCACTATTTCGAATTGGCACGGCAACAAGCCGTTGGATCCAGAACTATACCTAAAACACCTAGATAATCTGGGCTGTGGCTACCCTTGAGCATGATCGACGCGCCTATTCTTAGATTTTTTGTCTTGGCACATGTTATAATACGAAAGCTAGCCGTTTCTCGACTAGGTAGTGAAATCGTCGCATAACTAAGATTCCAAGCTCTTGGGCTCTCATATGCTATGAATGGTTTAGTTACGTTTATTCGTAGAGAAGGAGCCAGTGCAAACCACAAGCGCCACACTACAAATAGCTCTACCAGCAACCCTGGAGCTTCGCCTTGACAGATGATACACAGCCCTCGATGAAGTGGACATGGGGGCTAGTGTTCCCCGGTCTCCTCGAGTGTGGAAAAGAAATCAAGCAGCTCTGCAGAGGTCCATCGTCCGTCAGGATCACAGACTAAAAGTTTGTTTACCGTGACTCCTAAGACTTTGCGCAAGTCCGGGTGAAGTTCCGAGCATTCCAAGCGTTCGACCCATTCACGAACTTGGTCATGGATCCGATAGAAGAGGCTATCCATTCGTTGCAGGAACTCCCGCCTACCCTCTTTTCCGAACTGGTTCCATATCAGGAGTTCCAGAATGATGCAGCCGAATGACCATAGGTCGTGCGAGGCGGACGCATCGGTCCGTCCCCCAAGAAAGAGCTCCGGGGGTGCGTACCTTAGAGTGCCCAGGACTGCGGCGCTACGCGGTCGACTTCTTTCGAGGCTTGTAGTATCTGAATGAAATTCCGCAAGGCTGAAATCAGAGATCTGGAGGGTCCCATACATTCCAAACTCAACGCTGTCTTGAAAGAACAGGATGTTCTCCGGCTTAAGATCACGGTGGTATCCAACCTCGCGTCGTACCGAATCCTCCTCTCGTGCGTCGGTGCCATGAATCTTTGTCAGCGCATCTGTCAGTCCCTGGAGCTGCCGAATAAGCCACGAAACGTATTTATGATCGTTAATTCGAGGCGCCTGGTCCATGTACTTGCTAAGGTCGCAGGTAGCAAGGGGAAATATCATACAAATCTGGTCCAGGTACTCGAATGAGGCAAGAAGCCGTACGATGTGCTCATGGCCGAAAATCCGAAGCGCATTAAGCAGATCCCTTTCTTTGGAACTATCCCCGTTGCCGTTCGCTGTCCGTCGGGCATGTTTTGAAATGGCCTTTAAAGCAAGTGGCTGTTGAATACCCTAAAGTACCAATATGGATTAGACGGTCTCTATGCTGCTCATAGTATTGGGGTCAACTCATACCTCAGGCACATAACTCGAATCTATCTCAATCTTGTAAACTCCAGCATAAGACCCAGAGCCAATTTGAACCATCGAAGTGATGGGAGGTGTCGAGTTCGGGTGAATTTTTGTATGGGCACCAGTCCACGAAAGCTGGGGAACGGTAAAACTCCACTGAGTTGTAGTGATGAGATTTTCAAACCGTATCCTATCTCGTGAAGTGGGAAATTTTAGGGCCCGAGCAGAGTCAACTGGCAACGGGAGGTCGTCGTCAACATGAGCTATAACCTTTAAAAGATGTATTGGCAAGTCGTCCCATATAAACATAAGGAAAAGTTTACGGGCATTTTTATATACGAAGTCGATGAAGTCGGTCTTCAGCGACGGCTCGATGAGTTCGTCTTCCATTACGGCTTGTTTAATAACAGCCCGAGACGTGAATCGTAAGATATCTTTGTCAGCAAGGAAAGGTGTTTTCTTCCCAAGCCAAATCGAAGTTCTGCAAGCTTTGACTAACTCATCGTCAATAACCCCAAGACTTAACGGCGTAGAGCTATGCATAGTGCGAGAGGGCTCTCGCGGAAAGGGTAAACTTGACTAAATATTTAAGAATAAAACTAGCAGTGATGAGAAACGAAGCAGCCTCTAATCAACGGCTAAAATTGAGGCTTTAGCGAAGATCACAATACGGACAACAGCAGTCATGCTTTGTATCTTAGGGAAGGGAAGGGAAGCAAGAAGCGAGCAGAAAAAGGCAAAAATTAAGGCTGTGTATTATTATGTATACAAGTCAAGTTCGAACCCTGTCGGGGTTAAGACGAAAGGGATGAGCGCGCCTCTGGTAAGCCCCTTACTTAAGGTACCTAGTATAACCGTGCGTTCAAGCCGTGTGGCGGGGCGTCCGGCTGGACTCGTCCTTGACATCAATTTGTAGGCTCTGTAAATTATTCTTGTATTTCGCAAGGTGTAGTGTAATGCCTATCGGTTCTAGCGGTCTGTCGCATCGAGAGCGCGACATCCTCCTAGCCCTGTACCATGACATGGTACAGCCACATCTGTCTTGCTCCTTGCAGTCCACACTGCGCCCGATCAGCACCCTAATGACCTTCTCGTAACCTGCTGCGCCGCGATGAGCATAATTAGTACGACCCCGCCGTGTGCCAATGGTGCAATGGAACCCAATTTCTTAAAAAATGACAATTTGGCTCCGATGGCTTCAGCCTGGAAGGCTAGGCTTAAAATATGGCTCCAAAAGCACGCCCCGTTACTGTGTTGCATTAATGGCTACATATATCTGCGATATAACGAGTCGCTAATTCATTTGAAACCGAAGCATGAAGAGAAAAAAACGGGAAACAAAGGAAACCTCCATTATGTGTCTGTGCGCAGCCTTTTCATTCTGCCAGTACAGCCTCCAAGTTCGACGATCTCGCTCATGGCTAACTTGTAGATCCAACTGGCTTGCCATTTATTGCGCAGTGGTGTCCGGCAATAAATACTGCCGTAACTGCGCTGCTCATTCCAAGAGGATGAGCCGCGGTCGGGTTGTGATGAGTCTATTAGTAAAGGCGTCATCTGTAACGCTAGTCCATCTACCTACGCGTCGGTAGGCACCTGAGTCGGATCGGGTCAATACCAGACCCAAGCAGCAGGATAGAGAACGCCCATTATGATAATACCGGATGTTCGTAATGGAAACATAATATAATGTCTTTCCGGATGTAGCCTCTTTGTCCTCTTCTCTATCCCACCGGCAGCGTGCGGGTCGTTCTATGGTTAGCCTCTCGATCAGGAACAAGTTCGGCCAAAAATCCTTGGAGTGCTCGTTCGCGAGCGGTTTACAGTCGTCTGACGTAAAAGCATATGCCGTTGGGAAGAAAGGTCTGTTATCATTGAGGCTGTCGTAGTACATAGTTTCACACTCTGTGTAAATGGCTCCAGGGTAGTATGAAGCCCAGTGCCATGTCGGTTGGATCTGATCTCGTTTGGGTAATCGAGATTTTGCTAATCGAGATTTAGCTAATCGAGATTTAGCTAATCGAGATTTAGCACTAGTATTAACCGCAAAAAGGAGTGCTTCGGGGAATGTTAGATTCAACATCCCGTGCTTGAATAGGCCGCGGGACAGCCTTGATAGCTCCGCTCCAATACCCCCAAGGGCAGCAAAAACGTCCTTTTCCGGATAGCTTAGGCGCTATTCGCAGTACGTGGTAAGTGCGAACAACCATCGGGCCTTGATCTCAATAATACTCGGCTGACGAACGGATGAATCCCCAAGTAACCAGAATATATGCAATCTTAGCCATCTTTGCGTGTTTCCATCTGATTGAACTAGACGTCCCGCAGGCGCTGTCTCAGAGGCCAATTTATGCGAACATTGCCATAAGGCCCCTTCGCTACTGAAAGACAACATGCGAGGGGCCAGCACACATTCTTGAACGACCCATCCTCTTTTTAAAAGGGCGCATTCACGTAGTCCTTCAAAAGAATGCTTTATGTTTTCCCGGTTGTTTGGAGCCCGAGTAATTCTATAGAGACACCTCCCTTCTTCGTGAGTCGGCTTCCAAATAACCCTCCCGCTAATAGCTTCAAGTGGACGGGTTCTGAATAACCCGTCAGCCGGACCGATAGAGTCAAGGGCGCCTATGTTAAGGAGACTGTTCGAGTACACGTCTGCCATGCGGCGAGACTCGTACTTCCAGTCCTCAATAGCCTTATCGTCGTCCCCTTGTATTATACAGTAGCAATCAATCCAGAGATAACGAAGACCAAGTCGCCGGACGGCCACAATGGTCTCTCGAAAAGTAGGCTCATAATTGTTTATGTTTATCCCTTCACGATAGAGCTGCAGCCCCCCAGATGTCAAGCGAGAGAAGGGGGAAGGTCCCCAACAGTGGCTTAATGTAGCGTAAGCCTCTTGAACTCCTACTGAGCTTCCTGGGACTAGTTTGATCGTATCCTCAGAAATATCGAGTAGTCGTGATGGCTTCCATCCTGTAGTGAACGACTTTGAACAAGTTTCGTGATTCTTCGCGCAATCATCTAGCCAAGCGCGGGCAAGTGTAGTGAAATCTTCGTGTCCTGTCCAAGTTCGGGTAATAGCTCGCTCTCCTAGCTCTTCTCCTATAACAACAGGAAATCCAGTTTCGATTTCAAATGAAAAAGCTCCGATATGAAGCTCATAAATTAGAGTCATGCTTCCTAATGGGCTACGCTCCGTCTGAACGCGCAGGTGGTACATTAATGGAAATAGCTCGTCATCTGGATATGGACCAAGTCGAGAGCATATAAAGCAGTCATGTCGCACAGCATCCTTCCAACTATTCAGTGTTCGATGGTGTTGAGAAGACCAGCGGGGATCCGAGGTACTGTCGTGCCCTTGCTCCTGAGCCTGCCATACTGTAGACCATTGCTCATAGGAATGTTTCTTAAAGATTGGTTTGCATATTCGACAAAGTTTCGAAGATGGGAGATCCTCGTTATAGCCGATGAAGGGGTCTGAGGTTTCATCGTTAGATTCATTTACCAGCTCTGATAAACTACCCTCATCCAGTACTGTGTCGTTAGATTCATTGCCAATGTCCGGTAAGCTTTTCCTATCCGGTCGGGTGTGGTTAGATTCCCTTCTCAGGTTCGATACGGTCGCCTTATCCAGTTCTGCGATGGGGCCCCGAGAGCGGAGTAAGTATCTGGCGCCAATCTTGGCTTTACTGTGTTTGCGCCCCATGGTTACGGCGGTACACTCCGCGGCGTCGTGTAATGTATTCTGGAAACCTGTGGTAGGGAAAAGGAGACCTCAGAAGATGGAATGCTTCCAACGACGTTTTTCTACTCCCGCCGTCTGTTTACCTTGCCTACATTATCTAATCCAATCACCAGCTAGCCCACGAATCTGTTATCACAGCCACGTATTATGGCACCCGCGGAATTAAGCGAGTCAATAGGATTGGGGAAGTGATGACGTGTTGAATTAAAAATCAGGCTTTCCATGCTGCGTTGGCAAACGCTCGTCTCCGGCGTGGCCAATGCAAAAATATGCTGAATTTGTGGCTAATAACCATTGGTACGCGAAGACGGACATTCTCGTGTATATGCGGGGGTCTCAGCGGCAATTGCGGTAACAATAGCTATGACGGGAAGACCCCTCAGAAGTTAATGGAACGCTGTAGATTGTGCTGTAGAAACTCTCTATACGCAGGGATAAGCAAAGCCCCTAGCGTATAAAATTCGAGGAGTATCTGATGTCCAATGTTTGTTGGCGACCTAGAGTAGCTGCGAGAAAGTGGCCACTCAGCCTACATTCCCTGATATGCGTAAAACCCTAGCTTGCTAGACGGATATGATAGAGAGCAAGAATACGCGGATTAAAAATTAAACTGAGGAGAGTTTCCCGAACTGGCAAGAGACGAGAGGCAACACATCAATACTTCGGGAGTCGAATATCATCATTCTTTCTATGGTAAATTTCAGATAAATGAAACAACCAAAGGCGGACTAAGTTGTATCGGATTTGGAATCTATCTTGGAGCAAGCTCGAGAGGGGAAGCGACCAGGAACCTATGAGATCCAGTACCTTTATCTGCGCTTAAGAAGCCTAAGGCTCCATCGCATTAGGGGAGCTATGTACACTAACAATTGAATTAACTTAGCGTTTCTCAAATTACATATGAATTACCGAGGTTTACAGACAAAGAAAAATGTTTTGAATGTAGTATTTATCTTGAAATTCATACGGGCGGTTAGTGGCAAGCACTAATTAAATAGGGGTCAAATAGGGGTAAGTCGATGCGACGATATTATTTTAAATAAAGTTGCTCTTTAACGATGTAAAAGGCAAATTATTCTTTTAAATACAAGGAAGATCGTTCTTGCCAAATTATTCTTGTATAATGAGTGCAATATACTGTTGAAGACATCAGAGGCTTACAACGACCCTGGTCGCGCTAGGAAGAGGAGTTCTAAATCTGGCGACTTGCAACGCCAACCCGTTAGCAGTCACTAAGATTAGCTTCGAGTCGTACGAAACGAGTTTTCTCGGCTATCGCAAGGCATATAGTATAAGTATAGTCTTCCTTTACAAACCGCCACTTTGGCTTGCTTGACGACTTTACCTCGATCAGGGTAAGAAAGCTGTTATGGCTTGGATTCATTCAAACATGGGCCTTCTCACAACCCTAGAGAGCTAAAGGATGAGATACAGATATCAGTCTTCTGTGCGAGCCACTAGTATCTGCTGCGTGTTCGCTTCCTCAGTCTCGCCACCAGAATGCCCCGTGCTTTCAAAACCAGCCCTCTCAAATGCGTCCATCCATACTGCAGCGGGTTGGATGGCGTAGCCATCAGCCAGCCACCAGCCGTCGAGCAAGCCGAAGCAGATATCGTACCAGTCAATTGGGCGAGTCAGCTCCGAGAGGACAAGGACGCCCCCAGGCCGTAGCGCTGCGCGCAAGCGACGACACGTTGCCGTGCGATCTCTCGTAGCGTGCACGACGTTGACGCCCATGACAATGTCGTATTGCCCACGGAAGTCCTCCGGCAACTCTTCCTCGATGTTCAGAACCGAAAAGTCCATCCTCGGATTCACCCCCCATCTGGCTCTCGCCTTGTAAATGAATGAAGCGCCGATATCGGTGAAGGTGTAGCTCACCGGAACCTTCGCGTTCTCAAGGGCCGCGACGAGGGGCGCAGTCGTGCCACCCGTCCCAGCACCTACTTCCAGTATCCGGACTGGCGTAGGAGAGCTCGCGGCTATCCCCTGCACGAGACTCACGATGAAGGATACCAGCTGCTCCGCGTGAGCCTTCATCACCGGCGCTGCGAGGTAGAAGTCGTCCATGATCTTCCTCGACGCGACGCTGCCAAATAGCACCGACAAAGGATCGACCTTGCCGCTGAGACACTCAGCGAGTCGGGGCCCAATCAGATTCATCAGCGTAGCCTCGCACGCGAATGCGGGGTAGCGGGTGCGAAGCTGCTCGCACAGGCGCGAGGATGCATCCACATCGATGCGATCGCTTCCGCGTAGGACTTTGTCCCCACGCTGGGTTACGATATAGCGACTCTCTAGGATATCCAGGAGTCGTTTCATCAACCGATCATGTTTTGGAATGCAAGGGATTGTAGGTATTTCGACTCCATGCGGTTGCTCTGCTAGATTAACACCGAGAGCAGTAAAAGCTTCATTGATGTAGGAGAGGAGAAGATCGTTCTGAAGGGGCGAGACATTGTCCCAGTAGCCTGCGAAGCCGCTTCTGAGTGCAGCCGCCTCGTATATCGAGTCTGATTGCGCTAGAATCTCGAAGGGACTGAAAGAACGACTTGGACGAGGTGGCCCGGCTGGGAGATTACTGGCGGGTGGAGGCGTCGTCAAACTAGCTAACGGATTCACGCCATTCGGGGTCGTCTCCGGCGGCCCGGTTGAAGGCGGCGGCGATGTCTGGACATGCGCCGCGAGGATTTCGAGTGAGACTTTAAACAGCTCGTCGGGATGAATTTGCAACTGCAGTTGTAAGAGCAGTTCGTTTGCTAATTGGACGGCTGCGATGGAATCGAGGCCGAGTTCCTCGAGTGGTAAGTCGGCACCAACATTCGAGGGCCCAACATTGGTGAATCCACCGATCAGGTCTCGTAGGATGCCTGCATGGGTTCCCGAAATCTTAGTAGTTCCACTGGTGATAGCCATCAAAATCGACTAAGTTAGCTATTCTAAAGCTGGTTGTTATGCCTAGCCATATACCATCGTGATCTTCTCGGGAAGACAATGGGAAACAGAGACTGCGACTGCCAAATAACCACCCAGGTTCATGTTCGTCATTGGACCGCTTCACTAATACCTACTACATGTTACGTACTACTTTTTCCCTTGCCATATAGTGCTGTCTATCGTGCTCTTCCTCGGGTTACCTACCATAAGCTCGGCACTGACTAGTGCAGCGCGTCAAAGCATGGGACGGGGGGAGCCAGGAGATAAGAAATGGAGGTATCGGGTCCTGAGATCATCACCTGAATTAGTGCCCGCAAGGTACTTTTGGAGTTACAGTAGTGTAGGATGGGCCAAACAAATAGTGTACACTGCACCACATTATGCCAAGTTGACGTGATAAGGGCCTGTTCAGTGACATGAAAGATATGTAACCGTGTACGCATTCTGGCACATCTTACTATCTGATCTCTGAACCGGGATCGTCTATCACGAGGGATTCGAGCCGGAGCGCTCATGAAATTGGTTCTTCATCGCGCACCACACTAGTGAACACTAGCATATGCTACTAATATTAGCTCGATCCTCGGCTCTGTTTTCTACCAGATCAAGCTTAAGCTTAATACGCTACACAAAAAGAGGGCCGGCAGACTAGGGGTCCCTAGTTGAGCAGGGCTGAGGAGCCGATGAACGAGCTCAAAATTTGGTACCTGCCTGCCCCTAGCTTCTGCCCTAGTTTTTGTAGTGCGGAACACCCCCACTATTCCGGGGTCCATACAAAGTAATGTTAGTACGGTTACTCGACGGGAGTACCCAGGTCTGTCTCATCAAATCAATAGAGCTGAAAACCTACTACTTACTTATCAAATCCTTTAGCTAAGGATTGTAGCTTGCAATAGAGCAATGCAATGGACTGAGATTATAGTAGCCTAGGTACACTATATCAAGCTGACGATCTCTGTGCACTTGAGCTAGAGATGTTCTATAAGACAGGGATATTTCTCCAATATAGGTAGGTAGGTACGGGGTATAGTGTATTACGCGTCCCCTGGCCGGCAGCATACCGATGACTTGGATTACTTTACTTCTATTGCCGCTATAAACGTGTATCATTTATTATTCGGCAGTGTATTCAAATAGGTATCGAATACCGTCTAGGTTATAAAAAACTTAATTCCTTTCGTAGTTTTAAGCGCTGTAGATCAAGAGGTATGGTAGGGCCACGTACTCTGTATAGCATTTCTACCTCAAGTGCACAGAAATTCTTAGCTGGACATAGGTACTGTAACCTCCGCTTGTCGGTGTACTCATGGCAACGGGGGGGGGGGGGGGGGGGGGGAAAATTTTTATTAAAATAATAAATTAGATAAAAAAAAAAAAAAAAATAATTTTATAAAAAAAAAA